>CM068375.1:399066916-399494944 GCA_034769895.1 Magicicada septendecula | reverse complement strand
CAGGTTGCCAAACAATAGTATAAGAGAAACGTGTAATGTAACAGTTATTAATTCGAAGAAGAAGAAGAAGAAGAAGAAGAAGAAGAAGAAGAAGAAGAAGAAGAAGAAGAAGAAGAAGAAGAAGAAGAAGAAGAAGAAGAAGAAGAAGAAGAAGAAGAAGAAGAAGAAGAAGAAGAAGAAGAAGAAGAAGAAGAAGAAGAAGAAGAAGAAGAAGAAGAAGAAGAAGAAGAAGAAGAAGAAGAAGAAGAAGAAGAAGAAGAAGAAGAAGAAGAAGAAGAAGAAGAAGAAGAAGAAGAAGAAGAAGAAGAAGAAGAAGAAGAAGAAGAAGAAGAAGAAGAAGAAGAAGAAGAAGAAGAAGAAGAAGAAGAAGAAGAAGAAGAAGAAGAAGAAGAAGAAGAAGAAGAAGAAGAAGAAGAAGAAGAAGAAGAAGAAGAAGAAGAAGAAGAAGAAGAAGAAGAAGAAGAAGAAGAAGAATTTGTTTGGTATATTGAACATTTATTTTGCAGATATGATCACAAATGAAATATTTACTGCACTAATATTCTTTTCACTAAATTATACCAAATGTCCATAATTACTTTTCAAACGTATCCTCAGAAATTTAACACTGGGAAAGCATGTGAAGCAACTCGTACGAGGAGAAGGGTTTACTTTATTAATGGTCAACACATACCAGTCCTCAAGGTAATTTACTTCGCCACACGGTCATGATGTGGCAGTTTACTTTGGTGTTCGTCCTTTGCGGTCTCTGACACTATTCCTACCTGTTTGACCGTGCGGCAAATAGAATATTTTTCTAGACACTAAAACGATATGGCAAGCACCTTCAGCCGCGGAAAATATCTGGCTACATACTACCTGTAACAAATAGTAAATGACTACTTAATTATTGGTAATGAACTTAATTAATTAAAATAATCTTATGCCTACCAGCTAGGCAGTGTACGTCTTCGTATAGTGGCTAGAATAGCAATATTATATAATAATATAGTAAAAACACTTTTCGCTACAGTCTGCTTCTTGATGCACATATAGTTTATATTTATAATATATAGTTTATAATATTTATAAATTCTTTACCTCAAGATGTTTATTCCCTTAGTTGGTACATGTTTCGGGAATTGTATTGTTCCCATCCTCAGCCTTCCTGATTTTATGTCTTGTGGACCATGTGTTTTGGTTGGTTGTTGTCATGGTTTCCTGTTGATTTTTGGTATTTTATACTGGCGTTTTTGTGTGTGATTATGGTGTATATATTATAGCTTCTTGAATATGTTCAATGGTCAATGCTTTGAAAATTGTAATCTTTTGTACTGATCTGTATTTGTTGAGGTATTATTTTGTTTTGTACAAATATACAAACACAAAACAAACTAATACCTCAACAAATACAAAACATGACACAATTTTCAAAGCACTCAACATCGAAAATACACAAAAAGCTAATATATACACCACAATCACATAACAATAATACCAGTATAAAATACCAAAAAAAAACTAACAGGAAACATAAAAACAATCAATCAAAACACAGATACTCCACAAGATATAAAATCAGGAATCAGGATGAGAACAATACAATTCCCGAAACATGTACCAACTAAGGGAATAAACATCTTGAGGTAAAGAATTTATAAATATTAAATAAATTATATAGTAATAATAGCAATGTAACGTACAATAGAAATTGCCAGTGCCTTCTAGATGCCTCCGACCACGCGATTATTCTCGATGCATCACCACAGAGGTCGTAGAATCATTTCGTAGCCAGAGTGACAAATGAAAGCGGCCGACAGTTGTGACTTGCGTTCGGCGCGTGTCTAGACAGCGATTTAAACGTAAAGTGATTAGGAAACTTATATCTTATATATCTATTCTTGATGAATATTTCGAAGGTTAGCTGTATAGTTTATCTCACACCACTGTTTAACCGGCAATCCATCTCCATACCCTTTCTAGGTAGTTTACCGTTACATATTATGAAGTTTAACTACATAGTATATCTTAACCATTGTTTAATCGACAGCTGATCTCCACAGACCTTCCAGATATTTTATGTTTCATTAAGAATGATGATCGCACTTGACGCCCTAAAGGTCCTCCTAACCTATCTGGTGTTTGCTTTGGAATTTCTTTTTCCAACAGCTCTGTCTTCTCTGGCTCAGGTTCCCCCCACGGGGTGCCTTAAAAGGCTATCCGCTGCTTGATTACTTTCCCCAGTGACATGACATACATCAAAGTCTGCCAACAGCAGATGGACCACATAGACTATGAATAGATGAGGTGTCAATGTATAGCTGGAATTTCCTAAAAAATTAATTTTCCTAATTAATTTGTTTAATTTGTGGAAATATTTATTCAAATTACTGTTCTTTATACTAGCAGATTGCTTAAAATTTCTTTATTTGTGTATTCGCAAAAGTGCCTTTGTTCGTAACGATATTATTCAGTAAGAGACACAAGAGTTAATTGCTCCGTGGCAACAGTCGGAGGGTAGCCTATGACGTGTGTGTACAAGCCCTTGTACCGCCTCTCAGCAGTGGAGTGCGTTACAACACGTCATTACTAGACCAATACAAACCGAGTTCCACCTGAGAGTTTACTTTGTACTCGACGCTAAAGTACACAAACACTGTATCCATCCAACTGCACACAGTTCGATTACTGTACTTTATAATAATTTTTTTAATTAATTTGTTATAATTACATATAGGCCTACACATTGACGACATGTTGAGAGCATGGAAATCCAGAGTGACGTCGGGAATACAGCTTAACAAATCAATTTGTATGGGTTCCCTGCTATACGCGGATGACATAGTTCTTATTCAAGAGAAGAAAATGATTTACAAAGAGCTATATTTCAATTACAAGAAGTGGTAAGAGAGTACTCACTGACAATTTCAGTAAGAAATACCAAAACCATGGCCTTTAAAGGTAAATCTCCAGTGTGGACTACGTTAGTTATAAACGCTATAAACACTGTAGAATAAGTGAGCTATTTCAAATATTTCAAATGAATTTACCTCAAGATATTTTTCATTGTTAGGAACATATTTCGGGAAGCATTGTGTTCCCATCTTCAGCCTTCCTGATTTTGAGTCTAGTGAAGTACTTGTGTGTTGGTAGGTTGATATTTTTGTTTCCTGTTGGCCTCTGGTATTTTAAATTAGTATTATTGTGTGTGATTGTGTTGTATGTATTAGTATTTTGTGTAGTTCTGATGTTGAGTGCTTTGAAAATTGTGTCATGTTTTGTACTGATTTGTATTTGTTCAGGTATTGCTCTAGAATCAGCATACAAATTTCTGATGAGAGATACGATGCTCAGGAACCCCTATTTCTTTCACTACATTCCACAGGTCTTGAATAAAAACAATAGCTAGCTATAAAAGTTGTTAGACTAGATTTACTATAATTTCTTATTAATCAAATATGCTGGTGGAAGTACAAAATTATACTTTACAAATGACAATATAGCAAGAGAATTATCATTTAGTTAATTTTATTAACGACATTGGTGTTAAGGAGAATGTCTATACACCTGCTCCTAGTCATATGATGCACCAGCCGAGGCCAAGGGTTACAGTTAAAAGTCAAGATGTCCAAACAGTCGGTGAAAGAAAATCAATTGCCTTAGCAAGGGTAATGCACAAAATAATTTCATTACTGCTTGTTATATTTTGTCTTGTTTTATCTTATTAGCTTGTTTTGTGTTTTCCTAACAAGGAATAATATCTTGAGCTAAATGCATTATAAATATTAAATATATTATATACATCAAGAAACAGACTGTAGCAAAAAGTGTTTGAATATATATATATATATATATATATATATATATATATATTGTAGCGTGACAGATATAAGCATAATATTGAATGGCAATTGATCATTAGAATAATAAAGTTATACTGTTTAAATTTGGAAGAAAGCATTAAATTTAATATAAATAGATTAATTCATAGCAACTGTGGAAAGAAATCATTATTATAAAGAAAATACAAGTTCAAATAAAAGGAGTTACTAGTGATGAGTCATCCAAAACCAGTCTCATAACCAAAGGTTTTCAAGGTATAACCCAGGAAGGTAAAAAGTAAATAACAAAGCAGTACTGAATATGACCAAACCCACAACGAGGAAGAATAAATAGAAGAGAAACCCTAAAATAAGCCAAGATCAACCAATACAGGTTGTGTATTTCTGTAATAAAGAAGAAGATGGAGAAGATCCCAAGAAACCTGATGGCAACAAGAAGAAGATGGAGAAGATACCAGTCCCAGAAGGCAGGAGAAAAGAAGACTGAAGAAAGAAGAAGAGGGCAGCATCCTGAAGAAGATGTCATGCTCTTATAAAAGACACCCAAATCCAAATATCCCCAAAATAAATATCTAAAAATAAAAGTATAATGAAATAAAAACCACATGTATATAAATTTAAGAGAGAGGAGTGTATAAAGTAAAAGTTTCCTGTGAACTAAGATGAAACAATAATATAGTACCCATGGAACAAATCTCCATTGAAAAAACGCTAACCAATTTATTATGTTGATAAGACTATACGACCATTTAGCATTAACATAATATATAAGTGCAAAGTGAACCAGTGATAGTTTTGGGTATTATAAAAAATGAACCTTGTGTTTCATTCTTGGCAATCACAAACATTGGATGCAATGAAATATGCATTTTTCAATGACTTAAAATGTGTACGGTGACAATATGTTGTTCATAAGACATGAATCTGTTTAAAATAACATTTTTGTTTTACATGAAAAAAGAAAAACAGATTTCATAGTGCTTTGTGAACGGTTCATACTATTTATTTGTTAATGACAGGGTACAATTCCCCAAAGACAAGGTATAAAAGACTGTATAAAAACTGTAGAATCCTACTTATAATAATAGTTAGAAATAAGAATATAAATATAAGGTTTTAATGTATATAGTACAAGAATGTTTAAAAATGTTTTAGATATAAGGCCATTTGTTTGGGTCTGAAACAACTAACATCAGAACTATAAAAATAATTACCACTTGTAAATAGTAGAGAGTAATTAAGATGTTAGTTAGTACAAAACCTTTGTTGTAAACCATATTTCCATGTTGGAAATGGGAATTTTGTTGCAAAATGTCTGATTTGAAGACAACCATTTATTTAAAAAAAAATGTTCTTTATTTTGTGTTAACTATTGTTTGTATTGTAACCAATACTAATTGTTTTTGTGTAATTTGAAAACATGTTTAATTTATAATACTATTTGTAAAAAGTCAGAGAGGGTATCACACATCATATATTGTTTGTAAATTATTTTGTAAGAAAAATTGTTAAAAAATCATAGGCCAAAAGAATGGAAACCAAACTTCATCAAAACAGAGAAATTGCTCAATTAAATGCAAATAAACAAAAGGGGTTTAGACAAAATAAACTTGAGATCATGCCATATAATTGCACATACCATTTAGAGAGATTTTAATAAATTATATTCAGAATTATGAATAAATGTGAAAATGACTAAACTCAGAAATTTAGACATGGGAGTCATATATTTCAGAATAATGTTTCAGAATACAACTAATTCAATTAATTACCAGAAAATAAGGGAATAGGAACCTTTTAATACAATATAGGATTATTAATATTAAATATAACTGATAAAATGGCTGAATTTATATAATGACAGGAAGTAAATTTTGATGTTTTGACTCTTCACAGTATACCAAACTGAAAGTAAAATTACTATTTTTTGGACAGAAAACACTATAAAATGGCATTATTTAATCTGAAAATAACCAGAATGAACTGAAAGATTAATTTAAATCAAATCTAGTGAATAAAATTGACAAATAACCAAAGTTTAGGCATTCATATAGTGAAATAGTAAAATGTACACAGGATGTGAAAATATTTTTGAACAATGTTAAGGATAATATTATATGGGCTAAGAGTTTAATTGAAACTGAAGGAAACAGTTAGTTAATTATTGGTAGTTGAACGGTTAACATGACATACCTTTGATAACGTGAATAACCTAACCTATAATCGTCATACAAAGCGAGTGTATAGTGAGTTATTGTGAAATCGCGAGTGACTTGTAAAATACTTCTGAAACTATCATATTATAACAGAAACGATCAAGTAACACTCCATAACACAGAACAATATAAATCTACTCCGAAAAACACCATAAAACACTAGAAAACTGTATAATACATTAAACCAAATTAGTGACGGAATCGGAGAAAGTGTTTGAACTAATAATTATACAGATACACTAAATACAACCCAGAATCACTACACCAGTCACTACACAACATATAACAAGAGATTTGCGGACACGAGAACAGAAATATTGCGTCAAAATACATTATTTGGAACGCAGCAGGGACGAGTCACATTTTGATCAACTTGACGGCGGCCATTTGCTTTGACAAACCCAGTGCCTCTTCTTGGTTCATCACAGCTGTTTGGTGAAAACAATTATTATATTTACAATTTATTATTCAATGTCTGTGTTTATTAATAACTATTAATTTGATTGTAACGTTATACTTTTTAAATATAAGCCCGATTTCTCTGACTTTGGTAATAACTGGCTGTTTAAAGAACCCTATATAATTTTTATAACATATACTTGTAACTTTTTTCGATATCCTGAGAATCGATACTAATCGATAAGAGTCAATATTGCTGTTACTTAATAAAACATTAATACTTTTCAATACTTAATAGTTCTTTATTTCTTCAATAATACTAATTACCAATAATATAATTCTAATTGATAATCTACAAGGACTTTACTGGTCTCATAACCAAAGGTTTTCAAGGTATAACCCAGGAAGGTAAAAAGTAAATAACAAAGCAGTACTGAATATGACCAAACCCACAACGAGGAAGAATAAATAGAAGAGAAACCCTAAAATAAGCCAAGATCAACCAATACAGGTTGTGTATTTCTGTAATAAAGAAGAAGATGGAGAAGATCCCAAGAAACCTGATGGCAACAAGAAGAAGATGGAGAAGATACCAGTCCCAGAAGGCAGGAGAAAAGAAGACTGAAGAAAGAAGAAGAGGGCAGCATCCTGAAGAAGATGTCATGCTCTTATAAAAGACACCCAAATCCAAATATCCCCAAAATAAATATCTAAAAATAAAAGTATAATGAAATAAAAACCACATGTATATAAATTTAAGAGAGAGGAGTGTATAAAGTAAAAGTTTCCTGTGAACTAAGATGAAACAATAATATAGTACCCATGGAACAAATCTCCATTGAAAAAACG
Source organism: Magicicada septendecula (assembly GCA_034769895.1). Classification (NCBI taxonomy): domain Eukaryota; kingdom Metazoa; phylum Arthropoda; class Insecta; order Hemiptera; family Cicadidae; genus Magicicada; species Magicicada septendecula. The sequence goes on along the minus strand of CM068375.1, from coordinate 399,487,659 downwards.
CTAACCAATTTATTATGTTGATAAGACTATACGACCATTTAGCATTAACATAATATATAAGTGCAAAGTGAACCAGTGATAGTTTTGGGTATTATAAAAAATGAACCTTGTGTTTCATTCTTGGCAATCACAAACATTGGATGCAATGAAATATGCATTTTTCAATGACTTAAAATGTGTACGGTGACAATATGTTGTTCATAAGACATGAATCTGTTTAAAATAACATTTTTGTTTTACATGAAAAAAGAAAAACAGATTTCATAGTGCTTTGTGAACGGTTCATACTATTTATTTGTTAATGACAGGGTACAATTCCCCAAAGACAAGGTATAAAAGACTGTATAAAAACTGTAGAATCCTACTTATAATAATAGTTAGAAATAAGAATATAAATATAAGGTTTTAATGTATATAGTACAAGAATGTTTAAAAATGTTTTAGATATAAGGCCATTTGTTTGGGTCTGAAACAACTAACATCAGAACTATAAAAATAATTACCACTTGTAAATAGTAGAGAGTAATTAAGATGTTAGTTAGTACAAAACCTTTGTTGTAAACCATATTTCCATGTTGGAAATGGGAATTTTGTTGCAAAATGTCTGATTTGAAGACAACCATTTATTTAAAAAAAAATGTTCTTTATTTTGTGTTAACTATTGTTTGTATTGTAACCAATACTAATTGTTTTTGTGTAATTTGAAAACATGTTTAATTTATAATACTATTTGTAAAAAGTCAGAGAGGGTATCACACATCATATATTGTTTGTAAATTATTTTGTAAGAAAAATTGTTAAAAAATCATAGGCCAAAAGAATGGAAACCAAACTTCATCAAAACAGAGAAATTGCTCAATTAAATGCAAATAAACAAAAGGGGTTTAGACAAAATAAACTTGAGATCATGCCATATAATTGCACATACCATTTAGAGAGATTTTAATAAATTATATTCAGAATTATGAATAAATGTGAAAATGACTAAACTCAGAAATTTAGACATGGGAGTCATATATTTCAGAATAATGTTTCAGAATACAACTAATTCAATTAATTACCAGAAAATAAGGGAATAGGAACCTTTTAATACAATATAGGATTATTAATATTAAATATAACTGATAAAATGGCTGAATTTATATAATGACAGGAAGTAAATTTTGATGTTTTGACTCTTCACAGTATACCAAACTGAAAGTAAAATTACTATTTTTTGGACAGAAAACACTATAAAATGGCATTATTTAATCTGAAAATAACCAGAATGAACTGAAAGATTAATTTAAATCAAATCTAGTGAATAAAATTGACAAATAACCAAAGTTTAGGCATTCATATAGTGAAATAGTAAAATGTACACAGGATGTGAAAATATTTTTGAACAATGTTAAGGATAATATTATATGGGCTAAGAGTTTAATTGAAACTGAAGGAAACAGTTAGTTAATTATTGGTAGTTGAACGGTTAACATGACATACCTTTGATAACGTGAATAACCTAACCTATAATCGTCATACAAAGCGAGTGTATAGTGAGTTATTGTGAAATCGCGAGTGACTTGTAAAATACTTCTGAAACTATCATATTATAACAGAAACGATCAAGTAACACTCCATAACACAGAACAATATAAATCTACTCCGAAAAACACCATAAAACACTAGAAAACTGTATAATACATTAAACCAAATTAGTGACGGAATCGGAGAAAGTGTTTGAACTAATAATTATACAGATACACTAAATACAACCCAGAATCACTACACCAGTCACTACACAACATATAACAAGAGATTTGCGGACACGAGAACAGAAATATTGCGTCAAAATACATTATTTGGAACGCAGCAGGGACGAGTCACATTTTGATCAACTTGACGGCGGCCATTTGCTTTGACAAACCCAGTGCCTCTTCTTGGTTCATCACAGCTGTTTGGTGAAAACAATTATTATATTTACAATTTATTATTCAATGTCTGTGTTTATTAATAACTATTAATTTGATTGTAACGTTATACTTTTTAAATATAAGCCCGATTTCTCTGACTTTGGTAATAACTGGCTGTTTAAAGAACCCTATATAATTTTTATAACATATACTTGTAACTTTTTTCGATATCCTGAGAATCGATACTAATCGATAAGAGTCAATATTGCTGTTACTTAATAAAACATTAATACTTTTCAATACTTAATAGTTCTTTATTTCTTCAATAATACTAATTACCAATAATATAATTCTAATTGATAATCTACAAGGACTTTACCACCCGTAAGTGAAGATAACCTAAAAAATAGAAAGGTAAACAAATATCGATTGGTTTACAGACAGTCTTATGAGTGGTGATAGATTATTTAAATTATACTAAAACTTTAATAAAAATTTTCAGAAGAGCATTACACTGTTTAAAACTTCACAGCCCTATATTAATTAATTGATCCTAATTAATTAATTAATAAAATTAAAATTTTTTTTTATTATTTTTTTTTATAAACATAATTTTTTTTAAAATTTTCTTCAAAACAATAATTTTTGTTTTGAAACTTTCGGTGAAGCTGAGCATATATATTTCTTCATCAACTTTACGCTACTCGACCGGTCTTGCTACCATTGGGACTCGACCAGCTGGGAAACTTAAGGAAGTGTTTCAGGCCAGTAAGACGTCGAGAGCCACACCAATTAAACATATTACATTGGACTTGATTACATCGGAGTCTCACACACTCCACAATAGAGTATATCAGCAACACACACTCATTTATTTATTTTATTACAAATTGGCGCACAACTTTAGGGGCTTTAATTAGCGATTGGAAGGCCAATAAATTCTACCCAATCACTAGTTGGAGCTAGGCAACAGCTACAAAGCCAGAGAATTTCAAGGGAAAATGCAACGACGTGCAACATCTAAGAAACGGGCGGCGGAGGCCGAAAAAGAAATCGAAAACGATATGGACAACAAAGAGGCGACACCAGTAGAGGCGGAAGAGTCGTTGCCACCGGTGGCATCCAAACAACCTGAACCACCAGAAGAACAATCTGAGATGCCCACACAGACAGGGGAGGGCAATCTACAGGAGAAGCGGATGGAAAAATCCAAGACAACGGAGGATATTAAAATGGACAAATACCTGGAAATATTCCTGCAAAGGATGGAAGAGAAAATTAACAAAAATAGTAGGGAATTGAGTAAGTAAATGGACAAGAAGATAGACGAAAGTAATAAGGAAAGGAAAGAAGATAGCCAGTCTTTGAAAGAAGATATCAAATCCGGCAAGGAAGAAACAAATAAGAAGTTAGAAGATTTGAAGGAAGACAACCAGTCCCTAAATAAGAAGATGGAAGAGAGGATGGGAGAAAAGTTAGAAGAATTGAAGAAGGATAACCAATCCACAAAAGAAGAGTTGACTGGGATGAACAAGAACATGGAAGAATTGAAGGAAGACAACCAGTCCCTGGGTAAGAAGATTGATGAAACCAATAAGAAGATGGAAGAGAAGATGGAAGAAAACAGCAAGAAGATGGAAGAGAAGATGGAAGAAAACAACAGGAAGTTGGAAGAAGAGATGGGGAAGAAGTTAGAAGAATTGAAGGAAGACAACCAATTGTTCAAGGAAGAATTCAAGTCGACCAAAGAAGAATTGATTAATAAAATTGAAAATACTAATCAGAAAATCGATGAAACCAGGAAGAAGATAGAGAAGAACAACCGACAATTGAAGGAAGAGTTGAAAGAAGATAACAGGAAGTTGGAAGAGAAAATGGGGGAGAAGCTGGAAGAATTGAGAGAGGACAATCAAATTTTGAGAGAAGAATTAAGAGAAGTCAATCAGGAGAATCTGGACAAACTGGACGAAAGGATGGAATTGTTGCGAGAAGAACTGAATAAGGAAATCAATGTTAACAAGAAAGCGATGAATAAGAAGATGGAAGAAGAAAATATAATGGTCAATCGACAGATTCGAGAGATTGATGGAAAGTGCAACCAGACCGAAAAGGAGGTGAATGAGTTTAAAGAAGTGGTGAACATCAAGTTCACAAATATCGAAGAACATAGTCGAAGGAAGGTAGAAGAACAGAGGAAGGAAAATCAAGAAGAGTTCGGAAAAGTACGAAACCAGGTCACAGAACGATGTAATGATATACAAGAGACCATGGCCAATATCACCGGTCAGGTGCGACAAAGCCGAGAGGAGATGGAAGCGATTAGAAACAGACCGACTCATTTCACCGGATTGCCTGTCAACGAAAGCCGAGAGTGGCTCAACTTCCGGCAATACAAACGCAAGCCGATGGAGTTCCTGGCAAGGGTAGAAGAATATTTGACCAAGCATAAAATTACCCAATGGAGCCATAGCAGGGAGATATTCGACGAGTCCTTCCGAGACATTACAGATAATTGGTGGATGGCCAACCGGAGTGAAATTTCCGACTACCAACAGTTCCGGAAAATGTTTAAGACAAAATACTGGTCTGAGACCACCCAGAACTTGATACGTGACAATATTTGTAACGGAAGATACAGGTCACAATTAGGTAGCAGTATGACGGCATATTTCTTGGGGAAGGTGTGTATGGCAAAGCACCTTGAGCCAGCAATCCCAGAAGAATGTTTAGTGAATAAGATATCTTATCACTATGATGAGGACATTATCAGGGCCCGGAGAGGTAGTCAGATGAAGACGATCCAGGGAATGACTGAGTTATTGGAGGGATACGAGAATGAAGAGTATTATCGGCAGAGCAGGAAGAGAAATGAGAGACCAGAAGCAAGGCCGACTACTTACCCCAATAACGGCAATAACCATACAAATAACCGGAACCAGCCCAGTAATTACGACGGCCCTAACAACCAGCCGCGTAATAACCAGTTTAACGGAAATTTTAACGGCGTGAGAAATAACAACCCCTACCCAAATAATCGAAACCACTTTTATCAACAAAATAATAATGTTCCATACAGTCAGAGAAATCCATATCCCAACAATAATGGTAACAGGCCTTACCCACCTAACCGAAATTACTATAATGATAATATTAATAATAATAGCAATAGTAATAACCGAGTGTCGCGCCCTAGGGTAAATTTTATAAGAGCAGAAGATCGCGGACCCAGGAGATATTATCAACCGAGGAGGAGCAGCTTCCACGGCGCTGACCGAAGATGGCGGAGTGCGGAACGAGACGGCCCAAGATACGAACAGGAAAGACGAAGTACCAGCCTGGAAGATCTTGGCAGACAACCGAACAGGGCGTTAAACATCAACCAGGGTACAGAACGTCAGGAAACAAACCAGAGTTTCCCGAACGATGCCTCGGTCAACAATAACTTAAACAATGACCAAAATGCTTTAAACGAGAGGAGGCAGTAATCAACAACGATGACCCGTTACTGCTTATACTTCCTGGGTTAGAAAAGGATGATTTGCAACAAGCAAACAATGATAAAAACATCACTATTATCAGTAACCATTATTTGAAAGACATACGAACTGAACTTTTGGAAGAGAACGAGAAGAGTCTCAGCAACAGTAATAATGAGATAATTTATATAACAGCGGAGGTGGAAGGAGTTCCCGCTAAAATAATGATAGACACAGGAGCTAATATTTCAATAATAAACTCCAATGAGTTGGAGAGAATACAATGTACATGTGGAAAAACTTTGCCAATGTTACCAGTCAACAACATTGTGTTGGTAGGTGCAACTGGCCGCCAGAATAAAACCATTAGGAAGCAAGTTTCCTTAAGTGTCGTTAGCCGTGATATAGCTTTAGACATGGAATTTTTAATCGCCACCGGATTACCATTTGACATCTTAGTCGGTTGCGATATTCTTCGTAGATATTCGGCAGTAATCGATCTTAATTTAAATAAAGTATCACTTTTCCCAGACGGAGTAACATGGACCGCAGATCTGGTAGCAGGCACAACTATAATTCCCAGCCCTATACATCAACAACTTCGTAAAATAAATGTTATTAGAAACAGCCCTCTTTCTAAACCCATAATATACAATCATGGAGGAGAGGATTTATGGTCAGTTAAGATCCAAGAAATACGGAATTTCCAGTGCGGAAGCGATGACGAGAAAATACCAACACATCTGGCTGATCGTCTAATTGCAATATATGAGAAATACAAGGCGGTGTTTTCTGATGAACCAGGGAAGGTAAAAAACTACCAGTGCCAACTTCGTTTTAAAGAAAACGTAGAGTTTAACCGGAGGTCATATCCAATAGCGCAGTCGCTCAAAGAAGCCGTGAGAACAGAGATAAACAAGATGATAGAAAACGACATAATTGAGATTAGTCAATCACCTTACACTAGTCCAATTATTGCTGTTCCGAAGAAAGACGGACAAGTCCGGCTCTGTTTAGATGCGCGTGAGTTGAACAAGACAATTGTGAATGACAGAACATCTCCCGGTGAAATAGAAGAAATCTTAAAGCGTTTTCATGGTACTAACTTTATTAGCACCTGGGATACGGTCTGTGGTTATTGGCAGGAAGAGCTGCATCCACAAAGCCGCCAGTATGTAGCGTTCATTTTCGAAGGGCGCAATTACCAGTTCAAGAGACTGCCCTTCGGACTTGTCAATTCTGTCGCCATATTTGTGGCATGCATGGACCAGATTTTGGGACCAGAAGCGCTCCAATTTACCACCGTCTATGTTGACGATTTACTAATTACATCCGGAACCTGGGAGGAGCACTGTTACAGAGTGGAGTTTGTACTAAACAAACTAGCGCAGAACAACATAACACTAAAGTTGGAGAAATCCAAGTTCATAGCGCGCGAGGTACAATTCCTAGGCTTCAACCTAGACGACCGAGGTATTACCCCATCAGCAGAAAAAGTGGAGGCAATTCAGAGGTTCCCGCAACCAAGAAACAGGAAACAATTGCAATCTTTCCTCGGACTCTGTAACTATTACAGGAAGTTTCAGAGCCGATATTCCGAGTTGACCGCCAAGTTTCAACCACAGTTATCTGCCAAAAACAAATGGACTTGGGGTGAAGATCAAGATATTACTTTCCGATTGATAAAAGAGAAGTTTCTGGAGAGTGTGATACTTCGTCACCCAGATTTTAAGAAACCGTTCTTTCTAAACTGTGACGCTAGCGATCTAAGCTTAGGAACGACATTATACCAGGAAGATGAGGAGGGACAACATCTGGTAATAAGCTTCGCTAGTCGCACACTGAACCAGTGCGAAAAGAACTACAGTGTGACAGAAAAGGAATTGTTGAGCGTGGTGTTCGCATGCAGCAAGTTCCGGACGTACACTCTCGGATATCAAGTCACGGTACGAACTGATCATAAATCCATCTCGTTCCTTCGTAGGTGCAAATTGAGTCACGGCCGATTGGCTAGGTGGGTACTCGCCCTACAAGAATATGACCTGAAATGGGAATACATTCCAGGGAAGAAGAACGTGGTAGCGGATGTGTTGTCACGTATAAATCTGGAAGATCAGACTTTCGAGGAAGAGAAGGAGAGCTTAGTAAAAATTTATAACATATTCACGACCAGAGCCGATTTACAAGCTTTGTTAATAAACATCAGAATCCATCAGCAGTCTGATCCTAAGCTGAAAAACATTGTGAGTCGTTTGGAAGCCAATGATGAAACCATTTCTAAATATTACCACCTTAACAAGGGAATTTTATTCATAAAAACCGCATTGGACGATGAGACTTGGAAGGTGATAATCCCGCACCAAATAGAAAAGGAGGTCATCATCGATTACCATGTCAGGTATGGTCACATGGGAGCGTTAAAAGTGATACAAGCTCTAGAGGAAAATTGTAAGATCAAGAATATCAACCGCAAGGTGAGAACATATATCAAGTCCTGTAAGATCTGCCAATGTGCAAAAGTAAACAATGAAAAGACAGAGGGTATCATGATACCGATAACTTCCAACGCAAAACTGGAAAAAGTGTTTTTGGATATATGCGGGCCATTTCCCCGTAGCGGTGGTCGACACAGATATAAATACTTGGTAATCATAATGGATCACTACACCAAGTATATAAAGCTATATCCGGTTAATCGGGCAACGACAGCAAAGGTTTTGGCGGTGATTATTGATTTGTATATCCCAGAGATCGGTAGACCATTTTCTATTATTACCGACCATGGTACACAGTTTAAGGGGAGGAGATGGCGAGACACTTTATTAGCACTTGGGGTCAAAACATATAAGACATCAGTCTACCACCCAAGTAGCAATCCGGCTGAGAGAGTACTAAGAGAAGTGGGTAGGATATTGCGCACGTACTGTCACAACCAACAAAAAAAGTGGCAAGAGTACCTAGCAGCGACAGAAACATTCCTAAATTATGCCCACCATCCAGCTATAGGAATTCCACCGTACTCAGCCATGTATGAGAAGCCGACTCCCCGAGACATTGAACAAATCATTGAATTTCCAACGAACAACAATAGGAAATTCAACCAGTTGAAGTTTTACAATAAGGTAGCAGAAGATCAGGAAAAACGGCAAGCCAAATACCAGAAGGCAATAGGGCGAATTGTAACATATAAAGAGGGTGAGAAAGTACTCTTAAAAAATAGAGAGCTGCCTAGCACCTTAGAAGGCATAACCAAAAAACTACTATTATTATACACTGGACCATATGTTGTGGTAAATGATAAGCATAACAATACATATGAGTTGAGGGAAATCGTTTCAGGAAGAATCAAAGGAGTGTACAATCAAGCTTCTATGAAGAAATATTATGAAGAATGAGTTGTGAGTTTTAGAATTTTGAATTTTTATTTTTAAAAATTCAAAAATAATGTAAGTACATCTTACAACCTAATATTTAGAGAAGAACATTTTGGAGAATTATAAGAAGAAGGAATTTAAAATTTTTATTTTAAAAATCCTAAAATAATGTAAGTACATCTTACAACCTAATATTTTGAAAAGAACATTCTGGAGAATTAAAAGAAAAAGAATTTTTAATAATTTGAAAAAAATTCTAAAATATGTAAGTACGTCTTATTACAACCTAATAATTTTGGAACGAACTTTATGGAAGAAAGAAAAAGAAAGACTTTTGAATTGAAATATATTTATAAAAATTTAAAATTGAGTAAGTACTTCTTACTACAACCTGATAATTTAGAACAAAACTTTATGGAAGAAAGAGAAAGAGAGAGAATTTTGAACATAATTTAAAAAATTTAAAATTAAGTAAGCACAGCTTACTACCACTGAATTGTGAGAAAACTTTATGGTAAATAATCAAGAAGAATTTGAATTTGGAGAAATACCAAAACATTCAGGAATAATAGTAAGATCACAGTACTACAAACATTTCTGAATGAAACAATTCTGGGAATAAATGAATTAAACAGAATTTGAATGTTGATAGAACTTCAGAATTTTGAAACAAGATAAGATCAACATATTACAAGGATTTATGAGAAATATTTTTCAATTAAATAAAAAGAATAGTTTGAATTTTACATTAAAACTAACCAAGTTCCAAAAAATAATTATGTGTCAATTATGATTGAATTGAGAAGAAAATAAAGTGATTAATTCAGAAAAGAGAGTTAACGTTAATCCAGAATAAATGCTAGACATTCACAATAGCATTTGAAGGAGTAGAGAAGACTAACAAAAAAGAGTGTAATATGCCAGAGAAGGAAAAAATTTGGAAGCAAAGAGACTAATTACCTATGAAATGATAATGAAAACAGTTAATTAAGAGCAAAGAAGAACAACTAATACCAAACAGATGGAGAAGATGATTTTGAACCAATGATAATAATAAGACCTATATGAAATGCAAAGAGAAGAAATACCACATGAAATATGATATAAATGAATTAATGTTAATGAATGCGAAGGTGGATTAATAACTTTCTAAGAGAAAGGAAACAACCAAAATGTTTAAATAAAATGATCAATATAACAACCTGTATATCTAATGTAAAGATACAATGTTAAAAAATTAAATATAATATAATAAGACCATTCAAATAATGAATAAGAAAGACTATATATAGAGACCATGCTAATACTATGAATAACCAGAAGAAAGTATAAAGAGAATTCAGATGAAGAAGAAAGAGAGTTACACTGTAAACAGTAACCAGAATTATTAAAAGAAAGGTTTTCAACCATAATTAAATTAAATATATCAGACAAGTTAAGAGTTTTGAAAAAATATATATGTAATGAGTATAATAATGATTATGAAGATTTATTAAGATAGAAAATGTGAGATAATCTGAGAGACTACGAAGTGGAGAATCCAAAGATATTTTTATTAGTCGAAAATGAGACTACTTTTTATTTATTTATTCGATGACTGACTGAAGATAATTCCAGCAGCATTATGTTTTTGAGCAGGGATGGATATGCCCCTGTACTCAATTTATAGAAGTGGTGTATGGCCAGCAGAGAAGTAGCGTACAGTGCCCCTCTGATCTGCCCCAGCCCACGTGATAGGGAATGTTAGGGAATAAATATCCCAAGGATACAACACGAAGTTGATATAGGAAGAAAATGTATTACAATTATAATATATCTCAGAAGACACTAACTATCCGAAAAGGATCAGTAGTAAGACAAGTAACCATATATATAAAATTAATAAAACTCTAATATAAAAAAGTCGATATAAAAATGGAGAAGAAAATGAATTATAAGAAATGATGAAATTATCATAAGAAATTATTTCATCCATAAACATGTCTGAAATAATTACTTCTGGAGGAGAGCAATCTGTAGCGTAACAGATATAAGCATAATATTGAATGGCAATTGATCATTAGAATAATAAAGTTATACTGTTTAAATTTGGAAGAAAGCATTAAATTTAATATAAATAGATTAATTCATAGCAACTGTGGAAAGAAATCATTATTATAAAGAAAATACAAGTTCAAATAAAAGGAGTTACTAGTGATGAGTCATCCAAAACCAGTCTCATAACCAAAGGTTTTCAAGGTATAACCCAGGAAGGTAAAAAGTAAATAACAAAGCAGTACTGAATATGACCAAACCCACAACGAGGAAGAATAAATAGAAGAGAAACCCTAAAATAAGCCAAGATCAACCAATACAGGTTGTGTATTTCTGTAATAAAGAAGAAGATGGAGAAGATCCCAAGAAACCTGATGGCAACAAGAAGAAGATGGAGAAGATACCAGTCCCAGAAGGCAGGAGAAAAGAAGACTGAAGAAAGAAGAAGAGGGCAGCATCCTGAAGAAGATGTCATGCTCTTATAAAAGACACCCAAATCCAAATATCCCCAAAATAAATATCTAAAAATAAAAGTATAATGAAATAAAAACCACATGTATATAAATTTAAGAGAGAGGAGTGTATAAAGTAAAAGTTTCCTGTGAACTAAGATGAAACAATAATATAGTACCCATGGAACAAATCTCCATTGAAAAAACGCTAACCAATTTATTATGTTGATAAGACTATACGACCATTTAGCATTAACATAATATATAAGTGCAAAGTGAACCAGTGATAGTTTTGGGTATTATAAAAAATGAACCTTGTGTTTCATTCTTGGCAATCACAAACATTGGATGCAATGAAATATGCATTTTTCAATGACTTAAAATGTGTACGGTGACAATATGTTGTTCATAAGACATGAATCTGTTTAAAATAACATTTTTGTTTTACATGAAAAAAGAAAAACAGATTTCATAGTGCTTTGTGAACGGTTCATACTATTTATTTGTTAATGACAGGGTACAATTCCCCAAAGACAAGGTATAAAAGACTGTATAAAAACTGTAGAATCCTACTTATAATAATAGTTAGAAATAAGAATATAAATATAAGGTTTTAATGTATATAGTACAAGAATGTTTAAAAATGTTTTAGATATAAGGCCATTTGTTTGGGTCTGAAACAACTAACATCAGAACTATAAAAATAATTACCACTTGTAAATAGTAGAGAGTAATTAAGATGTTAGTTAGTACAAAACCTTTGTTGTAAACCATATTTCCATGTTGGAAATGGGAATTTTGTTGCAAAATGTCTGATTTGAAGACAACCATTTATTTAAAAAAAAATGTTCTTTATTTTGTGTTAACTATTGTTTGTATTGTAACCAATACTAATTGTTTTTGTGTAATTTGAAAACATGTTTAATTTATAATACTATTTGTAAAAAGTCAGAGAGGGTATCACACATCATATATTGTTTGTAAATTATTTTGTAAGAAAAATTGTTAAAAAATCATAGGCCAAAAGAATGGAAACCAAACTTCATCAAAACAGAGAAATTGCTCAATTAAATGCAAATAAACAAAAGGGGTTTAGACAAAATAAACTTGAGATCATGCCATATAATTGCACATACCATTTAGAGAGATTTTAATAAATTATATTCAGAATTATGAATAAATGTGAAAATGACTAAACTCAGAAATTTAGACATGGGAGTCATATATTTCAGAATAATGTTTCAGAATACAACTAATTCAATTAATTACCAGAAAATAAGGGAATAGGAACCTTTTAATACAATATAGGATTATTAATATTAAATATAACTGATAAAATGGCTGAATTTATATAATGACAGGAAGTAAATTTTGATGTTTTGACTCTTCACAGTATACCAAACTGAAAGTAAAATTACTATTTTTTGGACAGAAAACACTATAAAATGGCATTATTTAATCTGAAAATAACCAGAATGAACTGAAAGATTAATTTAAATCAAATCTAGTGAATAAAATTGACAAATAACCAAAGTTTAGGCATTCATATAGTGAAATAGTAAAATGTACACAGGATGTGAAAATATTTTTGAACAATGTTAAGGATAATATTATATGGGCTAAGAGTTTAATTGAAACTGAAGGAAACAGTTAGTTAATTATTGGTAGTTGAACGGTTAACATGACATACCTTTGATAACGTGAATAACCTAACCTATAATCGTCATACAAAGCGAGTGTATAGTGAGTTATTGTGAAATCGCGAGTGACTTGTAAAATACTTCTGAAACTATCATATTATAACAGAAACGATCAAGTAACACTCCATAACACAGAACAATATAAATCTATTCCGAAAAACACCATAAAACACTAGAAAACTGTATAATACATTAAACCAAATTAGTGACGGAATCGGAGAAAGTGTTTGAACTAATAATTATACAGATACACTAAATACAACCCAGAATCACTACACCAGTCACTACACAACATATAACAAGAGATTTGCGGACACGAGAACAGAAATATTGCGTCAAAATACATTATTTGGAACGCAGCAGGGACGAGTCACATTTTGATCAACTTGACGGCGGCCATTTGCTTTGACAAACCCAGTGCCTCTTCTTGGTTCATCACAGCTGTTTGGTGAAAACAATTATTATATTTACAATTTATTATTCAATGTCTGTGTTTATTAATAACTATTAATTTGATTGTAACGTTATACTTTTTAAATATAAGCCCGATTTCTCTGACTTTGGTAATAACTGGCTGTTTAAAGAACCCTATATAATTTTTATAACATATACTTGTAACTTTTTTCGATATCCTGAGAATCGATACTAATCGATAAGAGTCAATATTGCTGTTACTTAATAAAACATTAATACTTTTCAATACTTAATAGTTCTTTATTTCTTCAATAATACTAATTACCAATAATATAATTCTAATTGATAATCTACAAGGACTTTACCACCCGTAAGTGAAGATAACCTAAAAAATAGAAAGGTAAACAAATATCGATTGGTTTACAGACAGTCTTATGAGTGGTGATAGATTATTTAAATTATACTAAAACTTTAATAAAAATTTTCAGAAGAGCATTACACTGTTTAAAACTTCACAGCCCTATATTAATTAATTGATCCTAATTAATTAATTAATAAAATTAAAATTTTTTTTATTATTTTTTTTATAAACATAATTTTTTTTTAAATTTTCTTCAAAACAATAATTTTTGTTTTGAAACTTTCGGTGAAGCTGAGCATATATATTTCTTCATCAACTTTACGCTACTCGACCGGTCTTGCTACCATTGGGACTCGACCAGGTGGGAAACTTAAGGAAGTGTTTCAGGCCAGTAAGACGTCGAGAGCCACACCAATTAAACATATTACATTGGACTTGATTACATCGGAGTCTCACACACTCCACAATAGAGTATATCAGCAACACACACTCATTTATTTATTTTATTACAATATATATATATATATTCAATCACTTTATGCTGCAGTCCGTTTCTTGATATATATAATACATTTAATATTTACAAATAAATTTACTTCAAGATATACCTATTTTTTTTCCTTATTAGGAACATGTTTCGGGTACCATCTTGTACCCATCCTCAGCCATTCTCAGTACTAATTTGAAGTACCAGAAGCCAACAGGAAGCCACAATAATAACAGTCAACCAACAACACATATGTACTTCACCAGACACAAAAACCGGAAGGCTGAGGATGGGTACAAGATGGTACCCGAAACATGTTCCTAATAAGGAAAAAAAATAGGTATATCTTGAAGTAAATTTATTTATAAATATTAAATGTAATATATATATTGTAACTAGACGCTTTGTATGGCTGTGTAATCTAATCAAGTCCCACTGTTTGGGCTAGCCACTTGGTCACCAGACCGCTGTATGCCGGTCGTTACAAAAGAATAAAATGTATACGGAAAATTCAATAAAAAATAGAATTTTTTATTAATAAAATAATTTTGTTTATGTTTATAGAGGTATGTATAAGAGACAAATCTGTTTTTTAAAAGGTTCTGGTAAAATTTTAATAACAGGTAGGTATTTATTGACCGTCGAGCACTTCTTGAAGATTTGCACCAAGTCTGGAGTTAAATAGATTAACTCCAGGTAATAATCGATTGGTGACTTTTCTGACTGGTCCAATATCTTGTTCACAATAGAATATATTCTTCTCACTTAAGTCCTTCAGCCTTATAAATACCCTTAAATTACCCTGTGAAATAAGTACAGATACAAAATAATGGAAATATAAAGATTTATTGACAATTTTAAATAAATGATCGATATTTTATCGATGGAGAGCAATTATCGACTCTGTCTCGGGAATTATCGATTGTGTCATACAGAACAAAATTTATGATATTTAATATATTATAAGACAGGTTCTTTGAGCGATTAGAATCAATAGTCAGAGAAGGGTGACGAGAAAGTATAACATTAACAATTAACACAAATACAATAATTATTATTCAATAAAATTTTAATAATTCTAATATGTAATGTGTATGATCGTTGTCGTACCATACGCAGACGATGACGTCACTGCCGAATAAAGAAGGCCGGCTCTGTAGAATTAAAAGATGGCCGCTACTAGTTCTGGCGTAGTTAATGTGAACTCGGCATGTCCCAAAATCACGACAAAATTACCTTCGTCAACGTCTAAAATGTCCCCGCACTGGTGTAATATGTCTGTTAATCTATTTGGTGTATTCTGGTGAAGTGTTCTGTGTAAACTTGCGTTAGTTAGTTTATTTTCTATGTGTTCAACTTCTACGGTTAAGTTCTCAAATTATTGGTTAGGATTTGCAGAATAAATCAGTTGAAATATAGTGTTTTACTTGTTTCTATCACTCGTATTATTTAGTTAAGTATTTGTTTTCACTACTGTCGTGAATGTATGAACAGCTTTAGCTTTAAAAAGTGTCTAAACCGTTTAACTCTCGTTCACTGATTTCAATGGCTAAACGCTAGTACCATCTTTCTCGATTTTTTAAAGAAACGTTCTTTTACACAACTGTCCAGCTTGATATTCAACAAAAGACTAATTAACTTGGTCATAAATCTTGCCCAGTTAATCCTTGAAAAGTACTGTTAACATTTTTCGACTTCCCATACATATGATAAAATATTACATTATGTATGGAATTTATCTATTTTATTACTCACTTTTATGAATTATTAACCTTATTATTGGTTTAATCATCTCATTCCCTTTAAATTGATGTATTGTAGTCCATATCTGTAGGTATTTTGTGGAAATTAACAAATTTCTTTACTTTATGGAAATATAGGCTCAAAATTGGATTTCCGTCTTTATACAAAATCCCCTCCATTTAAATATTATTAATACTATTATAATAAATTTTAATTAGTCATATTCCTCTTCCTTTCCTTAAATACATATAAATTACACCTTTGAACTGGTTTTTTGTGTTAATCTGTAAATTTGACATTGCTCTTTAAAATTAATTAATTTATATATTTTGACAATTTACTATATGTTAAGGTATATTTCCTTATTATCATTTTAATTCATAGGATCATTCCTAGTAGTGGTTAATTGTGTTATCTTATATAAACCTTGGTAGTTTACAGGATTTATAAGTGAATTATACTATTTTATATTGGTTCTCTGATTTCACCAAATGGCCTAGATTTTAGAATTTTATATATCTTTCTTTCTCAAATAATTTAAACTTAATTCCTCCTCTGACTTTACATAATTACAATTATATGAAAATAACATGATTTATAACTTATTGTGTTGTGTAGTAGTTAATTAACACTACATATTTAAAATAAATAATTATGAACATGGTTTAGCAATCTGCACAATTGAACATATTGCAGATATGGTTTGAACATATATCTTTTAACTATTTTTGAGCTAACATAGCATACCTATTAGAACATTATTACTGGTATGTAGGTTATTATTTATCAAACATAATTCTTTTTAAAACACATAACATAAATCTTATTTTCTAATAAACCTTACAAATACATTTATTTAACACATTGATTTTAGGACTGTGAAATAACAGTCTGTCTAAACATGTTACACTTATTCATACTATATTAGTACCAGTCCTTTCTGGTTTAAACCATTATTATTGTGATCCCCTACATAAGTAAACATTAACTCCCATACTCTATTTATTATCATTTTTTACAAATGTCTTGTAAATAAAGATTTACATTAAAATAATAAAATACTGGAAACCTTCCATTTTATTATTTTATTATGCTGTTTATTATTAGATTTTAAAGTTGTGATATAGCATACTACTAAGTTATAGTATCACCAACTTTAAGTTTATTGCATTTTTTTTAAAAAAAACAACACTTACACAAATTCACTTTCACTGTTGGTTCTGATATTTTGAGTCTTATTATCTCAGACCAGACCTTTAGTAATCATGGACCGTTAAGACTAGTTTATTTTCTTTATTACACAATAGCTTTAGTCGGTGCACTTCTTATAATGCTATACAGCACTTTAGTTTTCTCAATAATTACATTTTATAAGATTTTGGGTATGTTATACTTTCTTTTGCATAGTTTTTGTGGGTTTGGGATTGATAGTAGTTTATATAATAATAGGTTTTACTACGGTGTTTCTTTCATACTATTTCTTCCTCTTCTCCTGTCTTCCTTCTTGTCCTTCTTCGTATCTTCCTTCTGGTATTCATTCTTGTCCCTCTTCTAGTCTTCATTCTTGTCCCTCGTCTAGTCTTCACTCTTCTGTTCTTCCTTCCTCATTCTTGGGTAAACCAAGGTACTTGGTGTTATCGCGACTGAGGTTTAGTTTGGAGTATTTAATTTATTCACTGAACTGACTTTATTCTTCTATACAGGTTTCAGGGTATTGTTTTCTTCCTGTTCACAAACTTTATTCTTCCCTCTTATTGTTTTTGGGGTATTTTGGTATTCACCACTCTTTAATTGAGTCTCTTTTTTCTTGATATGGTCTTATATAACTGGTTTACTGCTCTGAGCTTCCTGGGTAACTTACTGGTATTATACTATGAGTTGATGAGTTGCTTCAATACTTTCTTTGGTTTCTTTTAACAGTGGTTTTTATATATTATGTAGTGAGGATTTTTATCTTATTGTGGTTCATTCCTCTGATTTATTTAAATGTCATTCAATATTATTGTAACATTTGTTGGTGTAATTAAACTTTATGATTTCATATGACTTAAAATGTAGTGGATTTTCTGTCACGCTACAGAATGCCCTTCTCCAGAAGTAATTTTTTCAGACTATACTTGCTTTGTCTGAAACAATTGCTTATGATAATTATTCTAAGTTTGTTACTATTTTGGACTTCCTTCCATTTTAAAATTCTCTTATTTATATTTGAGTTTATATCATTCTCACTTGATCTTCCTTGATAGTAATAGTCATCTGAGTTTCATATTTATTATTTCATTTTTATATTTCTTCTTAGTATTTTCTCCTTGGGATATTTTCTCCCTATCGTTCCCTACTTTGTGAGCTGGTTCAGTTCAGAGAGGCACTGTACGCTACTTTCCTCTGCTGTCCAATACTTCACACATATTTGAGTACAGAGGCAAATCATCTCTGCTCAAAAAACATATTAATCCTGCTGGAATTATCGTCAGACAGATTAAAAAAATTATTCAGAATAGTACACATTTGTTACTATTTAAAAAATATCTTTGGGATACTTCACTTATTATACTTCTCAGAGATTTTAATATTTCTATCTCAGTTGTTCATCTGACTTATTATCTGGATGTTTCTTTCATTTGATATTATGGTAGGAAGCTCTTCTATTATTACATTTTTCAACTTTTCTTATCATATAAATCTTTTGGTTATAAATTCTTTATTACCTTCTGGTTTTTTCATTATAATCTGCACTATTTATAGTAGCATAGCTTTATGACATTTTTAGACTGTTTCATCGTTCTTAAAATTTCCACTTGTTCTATTTTCTAGAATTTGTATAACTGTCATTATCATAATTGTCATTTAATTCATAAATCATTTTATATTAATTCATTTAATTACATAAATTTTTGACATTATTTTCACATTATTCCGGTCATTGCTATTATACTTGCAAATGATGGTTTTTTTATTAATTTCATTATGAGGTCATATTTTCTCCTCATACCACTTAAAGTTTCATTCTCTCATAATTCCAAAGAAGTTTTTGTACTTTATTTTATTCAATCACTCAAATCGTATTAAAGAATTTTTTCTTTTTTTATTTCCTTCAACACCATTTTACGGAAAGGTTTTTACTCTTCATATTGAACTTAGACATGATTATACTGTCTAGAATTATTTGTTTTAATTCTAAATCTGTTTTCTTTTATTCATCCCATTATGATCCTTTGTTACCATGGTAATTATCTTCTATGCTTACCATAAATATGGTAGGAAATCTCATCAGTTTATTTCACCATATTGTTTTATTTATAATTGGTTGGTAAGTTGTACTTATACTTGGTTTGGGAAACTTGATTTATTCATAATTCAAAATTCACTCTTCTTATATTATTCTGTGACGTTTTCTCAAATAATTTGTATGTAAGGTGGGCTTACATGTGTTTTGGCTGGTTTTATTTCTCTAAACTCTCTTGGTATTATTGTCAAAATGTTTCTCTTCAAATAAATATTTAGTAATCTGTCCTTACTTGTTTTTGACCTTAGATGGTTTTATTTCTAAATTCTCTCCTTCTTTATTATTATATTATAGCCATAAAGTTTTTCTTCAAATATTTGTTATGTAAAGTGGGCTTACATTTGTTTTTAGAATTTGGTTGGTTTACATTCAAAATTCTGTTTTATATATCTTCTTCCAAAATGTTCCTTCTCAAACAAATTGTATGTAATTGGCTTACATTATGTTTTTAGAATTTAGGGGTTTTTAACATTCGAAATTCTTCTTCTATCATTGCCATAAAATTTTCTAATAATTGTGTATAATATGTGCTTATATTTCTTTTTAGAATTTGACTGTTTTAAGTCCAAACCCTTATTATATTATTCTTCTTTTCAAATAATTTCTTTCAAATAATCTTTATGTAAGATTGGCTTACATGTATTTTAGAATTCTGGGGGTTTTAAATTCTAATTCTTCTTTTATTCTTGCCATAAAATTTTCTAATAATTGTAGATAATATGTGCTTATATTTCTTTTTAGAATTTGGTTGTTTTTTTTTCAAATTTCTTCTTGTTATTCTTCCTTCAAAATATGTTTCTTCTCAAATAAATTGTATGTAATTGGCTTACATTGTGTTTAGAATTTAGAGGTTTTTAACATTCGAAATTCTTCTTCTATCATTGCCATAAAATTTTCCTTCAAATATATTTTTTATTTTATGTAAGATGGGCTTACCTTTGTTTTTAGTATTTAGTTATTTATTTTAACTTCTTCTTATGCATATCTTCTTTTCAAATAATTTCCTTCAAATAATCTTTATGTAAGATTGGCTTACATGTATTTTAGAATTTTGGGGTTTTTATTCTAATTCTTCTATATTCTTGCCATAAAATTTTCTAATAATTGTAGATAATGTGTGCTTATATTTCTTTTTAGAATTTGGAGGTTTATTTCAAAATTCTTCTTGTTATTCTTCCTTCAAAATATATTGCTCTTCAAATAAATTGTATGTAATTGTCTTACATTATGTTTAGAATTTTGGGGTTTTAAATTCTATCTTATATATCTTCTATCATTGCCATAAAATTTTCTAATAATTGTAGATAATATGTGCTTATATTTCTTTTTAGAATTTGGTTGTTTTAAGTCCAAACCCTTCTTATATTATTCTTCTTTTCAAATAATTTCTTTCAAATAATCTTTATGTAAGATTGGCTTACATGTATTTTAGAATTTTGGGGTTTTTATTCTAATTCTTCTATATTCTTGCCATAAAATTTTCTAATAATTGTAGATAATATGTGCTTATATTTCTTTTTAGAATTTGGAGGTTTATTTCAAAACTCTTCTTGTTATTCTTCCTTCAAAATATATTGCTCTTCAAATAAATTGTATGTAATTGTCTTACATTATGTTTAGAATTTTGGGGTTTTAAATTCTATCTTATATATCTTCTAGCCATAAAATTTTCTAATAATTGTAGATAATATGTGCTTATATTTCTTTTTAGAATTTGGTTGTTTTAAGTCCAAACCCTTCTTATATTATTCTTCTTTTCAAATAATTTCTTTCAAATAATCTTTATGTAAGATTGGCTTACATGTATTTTAGAACTTTGGGGGTTTTAATTCTAATTCTTCTGTATTCTTGCCATAAAATTTTCTAATAATTGTAGATAATATGTGCTTATATTTCTTTTTAGAATTTGGTTGTTTTAAGTCCAAACCCTTCTTATATTATTCTTCTTTTCAAATAATTTCTTTCAAATAACCTTTATGTAAGATTGGCTTACATGTATTTTAGAATTTTGGGGGTTTTAATTCTAATTCTTCTTCTATCATTGCCATAAAATTTTCTAATAATTATAGATAATATGTGCTTATATTTCTTTTTAGAATTTAGATGTTTTTAATCATAAAATTTCTTCATGGATGCCTGGTTAAAGACACCCTTGACTTTACTTGAACTTATTTCTTTGATTTCGTAGGTGTTGTTGTTATTGTCTTTTGAGACGATATAGGGACCAGTATACAGGAGCAATAACTTTTTTGTTATCCCCTCTAAGGAACTGGGTAATTCCCTATTCTTCAACAACACCTTCTCTCCAACGGTATAATGAATAACCTTACCCATGCATTTATTGTATTTATTCCGCCGTTTCTCCTGATCTTCGGCCACCTTATTACAAAATTGAATTTTATCAAATCTATATTTATGTTCTCTGGGGAACTCCAAGATATCTGCAATCTCTCTAGGGGGTTGTCTCTCGTACATTGCGGAGTATGGGGTTATTCCTATGGCTGGATGGTAGGCCAGGTTGAGGAATTCTTCCGTAGCCTCCAAATATTCTTGCCACCTTCTCTGCTGATCATGGCAATATGTTCTTAATAGGCGCCCCACCTCTCGCAAGACTCTTTCGGCCGGGTTACTGCTTGGGTGGTATACGGATGTCTTGTATGTGTGAACCCCCATGGACAGCAGTGTATCCCGCCATCTCCTCCCCTTGAATTGCGTTCCGTGGTCGGTTATGATCGATACCGGTTTTCCGACAGTTGGGAAGTACTGGTCGATCAGGATATTAAGAACTTTCTTCGTAGTCGCCCGATTTGCTGGGTATAGCTTTACGAACTTAGTGTAATGGTCCATAATGATGACGATATATCTGTATCGGTGGCGGCCTCCACTGCGGGGAAATGGCCCGCAGATATCCAGGAATACCTTCTCAAGTTTAGACTGCGATGTTATTGGAATCATCTGCCCTTCTCTTTTCTCGTTATTAGTTTTTACGAGTTGGCAAATGCGACAGTTTCTAATATACCTCCGTACCTTCCGATTGATGTCCTTTATATAGCAGTTTTCTTCCAGGGCCTTTACCACCTTTAAAGCGCCCATATGCCCATATCGAACATGATAACTGATCACTATCTCTTTCTCGATATGGGTTGGAATTATTACCTTCCACTCCTCCTTAAATAATGATGGTTTGGAAAACAGGATTCCCTTATGTATAGTGTAATATCGGGAGATGGTCTCATCTCCTGCTTCCAATCTTGAGATAATAGTAATTAATTTCGGGTCAGCTTGTTGGTGTGTGCTTAGTTGTTCTAGAACTGATTGTAGACCGGCGCTGCTGCTGAGAATATGGTACACCTTCAGAATACTCTCCTTCTCCCCCTCGAACGTCTGCTTGTCAATGTCAACTCTAGACAATACGTCCGCGACGACATTCTTCCTTCCGGGGATATACTCCCACTTAAGGTCGTATTCTTGCAGCAATAATATCCACCGCGTTAACCTTCCATGACTCAGCTTACATCTCTTAAGGAACAAGATAGATTTATGGTCTGTCCGGACGGTAACGGGATAACCAAGAATATATGTACGGAACTTTCCGCACGCGAACACGACACTCAATAACTCCTTCTCTGTCACATGATAGTTTTTCTCACTCTGGTTCAGAGCTCTGCTGGCAAAACAGATTACAAGATGCTCGCCCTCCTCATCCTCTTGATATAAAGTAGTGCCAAGGCTGATGTCACTGGCATCGCAATTAAGAAAGAAAGGCTTGTTAAAATCTGGATGACGGAGTATAACGTGTTTAAGGAATTTTTGTTTTATGAGAGTCAATATGTTTTGTTGTTCATTACCCCAGATCCATTTATTTTTAGATGACAGTTGCGGCTGGAATCTGGCAGTCAGTTCGGAGTACTTTTCCTGGAACTTGCGGTAGTAGTTACAGAGTCCCAGGAACGACTGTAACTGCCTTCGATTCTTTGGTGTAGGAAAGTTCTGAATTGCTTCGACTTTTTCAGCCGACGGTGAGATTCCCTTATCATTTAATATGAAGCCCAAGAATTGTATCTCTTTAGCAATAAAATGAGACTTTGCTAACTTCAGAGTAATATTGTTTGCTGCTAGCTTCTGTAAGACGTGTTCCACACGGTAGCAGTGTTCCTCCCAAGTTTCTGAGGACACTAGCAAGTCATCGACGTATACGGTGGTGAATTTTAGTGCTTCTTGGCCAAGTATTTGATCCATGCAGTGCACAAAGACTGCGACTGAGTTTACCAGTCCGAAGGGCAACCTCTTAAACTGGTAGTTCCGCCCTTCGAATATAAAGGCCAGATACTGGCGACTCTGTGGATGTAATTCCACCTGCCAGTATCCGCACACCGTATCCCAGGTAGTGAAGTATTTGGTACCGATTAAGATCTCCTCAATCTCACCGGGCGAAGTCCTGTCATTTATGATCATCTTATTTATTTCGCGCGCATCTAAACATAAACGGACTTGTCCGTTTTTCTTAGGAATAGCCACGATAGGACTGGTGTAAGGGGAATGGCTACTCTCTATAATGTCACGGTTAATCATTTGCTCTATTTCAGCTCTTACTGCCTGCTTTCGTGATTGCGCAATGGGGTAAGACTTCCGGTTAAAGTCTACAGTGTCTCGGAATTGTAGAGTACACTGGAAATTCTTCACTTTACCGGGCTCATCAGAAAAGACTGATTTATATTTATTGTAGATGTCTATTAATTTGTTCGCTTGGTTTGTTGTTAAACCTTCGCCAGTTATACCGCTCCGGAAATCCCTGATCTCCTGGATTTTTTGCGACCATAAATCTTCATTGGATGTGTCGTCTATTCTCTGTTCAATTATGGATGTTGGTTGGATGTAATTAATTTTTCGGATTTGCTGATGGATACTATCGGGAACGACTTGGTCACTACCCACCAAGTTCGCCGTCCAAGTATGTCCGCTAGAAAACAGTGATAATGTTTCAGTTCTTAGATCAATGATGGCGGAATTTCTCCTAAGCACATCACACCCGACCAGTATATTAAATGGCAGACCGCTCGCCACCAAGAATTCCATGTCAATCGCTATACCACAGCTCATCACACTGGCGGAGACTTGTCTACGTATAGTTTTGTTCTGTCGGCCGGTTGCTCCCAACAAAACAATATTATTCAACGGCAATGTTGGTAAAGTTCTCCCGCATTCTTGCTGTATCCTTTCCAGTTCCGTCGTACTTATTATTGATACGTTTGACCCAGTATCGATCATTAACTTGGCTGGGATGCCTTCTACGTTGGCGTCAACATGTATAATTTCATTATTGAAGTTATTGGTGGGACTCCTGTTATCCTCCTCCAATAACTCCTGTCTGATGTCCTTCAGGTAGTTGCACCCGATGATTGTAATACGATTGTGATTATTCTCTAAATTGCACTCATTCTCATTATCATACCCAGTAGTCAGAAGCAGTAATGGGTTCTGTCGATTTCTTACTGCCTGTGCCCGTTTAAAGGCTCGGCATCATTGTTTCTTTGAGCCATATTATTCGATGCCTCATTCGGGATGCTCAGAGTGGTTACTTGCCGATCTGTTCTATGGTCCTCCGGTCGTTCATGGTGCGACCTCTGTTCAGTGTTGTCCAAACTATTACTCCTACGCGCCGGATAGTACCTCGGTTGGTCCCGTTCTAGGCTCCTCCGCCTTTCTTCGCATCTTCGGTAACTGCTTCGTCGATTGTGGTTGAATCCTCGCTGTCTTCCTTCTGCGGCTTGTATGAAGTTCACTCTAGGGCGAGGATACCTATTATTATTAAAATTACTATTATTGGGACCCGCACGATTAGCATTATTAGGGTAAGGACGATTACCATAATTGGGGCTTCTCTGACTATTTACGTTATCAGGGTAGGGATTGCGGTTACCCTGATAACCATTAGAGGGTCGATTCGGGTTTTGCTGGTTTGGACCCGTAATATTATTGTCATTGTAATTGGTATTATTTACATTATTTCCATTATTATAATTGTTATTTCGCGGGTATGCCCGACCTCCTTGGTACCCAGTATTTACGTGGTTCGTACCCTGGTTATTATTCTGGTACGTCCTTGGTTCGGGCCCATCACTTCTCCTACGACTCTGCCTGTAGTAATCTTCGTTTTCATAATTCTCTAGGAGTTCTGTCATTGCCTGGATGGTTTTTATCTGGCTGCCCCTCCTAGCACGAATCACCTCCTCATCATAATGGTAAGACAGCTTGTTTATTAGGCATTCCTCCGGTATGGCTGGTTCTAAGTGCTTGGCCATACATACTTTGCCGAGGAAATAAGCCGTCATTGAGCTGCCGACTTGTGGTTTGTAGCGGCCGTGGCATATATTATCTCGGATGAGATTCTGCGTGGTCTCTGACCAGTATTTGGCCTTGAACAGGCTCTTGAACTGTTCATAATTGTCGATGTCGCTCCGGTTGGCCATCCACCAATGGTCATTCACCTCCCGAAACGACTCGTCAAGGATCTCTCTGTTCTGGACCCATCGGTTCCCTCGGTGTTTCTCGAGGTACTCCTCTATTCGTGCCAAGAACTCCATAGGCTTCCGTTTGTATTGCCGGAAATTGAGCCATTCTCTGTTCTCTGACATGGGGAAACTGTGATATCCCGATGGTCTGTTTCTTATTGACTCTATCTCCTCCTGGCTTTGACGCACCTGTCCGGTTATGTTCACCATAGCGGCTTCCACGCCGTCGCATCTTTCTGTTACTTGGGTTCTCACTTTATTTACTTCCTCCAGGGCAAATTTCTTGGTCTCCTCCATTTTAGTTTTCTGTTGTTCTTGGACCTGAGTAATTTCCTTAGTTATTACTTCCCGGACTTCCAGCACTTCGTTTTCTGTTTGACGACATCTTTCGTCTACCTCTCGGATCTGCTGGTTAACAACCACAACTTCCTGTTCTAATTTCTTTACAATGGTCTTCTTCGTCTCAGTTATCTTTTTATTTATCTCCTCTTTGGCTAACTCAATCCTCTCGTCTAACTTATTCATTTTCTCTTGGTTAACTTCCCTTAGTTCTTCTCTTAACCTTTGATTATTCTCGTCCATTTTCTCCTCCATTTTCTGATTATTTTCCTCAAACTTTTCCCTCAGCTGCTGATTGTCGCTTTCTATTTTCTTACTGGTTTCTTCCATCTTTTCTTCTAAATTCTTATTATTTTCTTCCATTTTCCTTTCCATCTTCCTACTAGTTTCTTCGATCCTCTTATTAGTATTTTCTATCTTACGGCCCAATTCTTCCTTTGTGGATCGGTTATCTTCCTTCAGATCCTCTAGTTTTTCATTTAATGAATGGTTATCTTCCTTCCTTTCCTTACTACTTTCGTCCATCTTCTTGTTTAAATTCTCCTCCATCTTCTTGCTATTTTCTTTATTGTCCTTGCTAGTGGAATCCATTTTCTTAGTTACTCCTTCTATTTTGGATTTGATTTCCTCCTTTAAATCTTTACTCATTTGTAAGATCATTTCCATCACTCTATCCATTTTCGTATCTCCATCGGTATTGGATTTCTCTTTCTCCCTTTCTGGGACACTGACTTCCCTTGTCTGTGTTGTTACTTCAGCTTGTTCCTCTGGTGGTTCAGGTTGTTTATGTTCCACCTGGATTAGTAACACTTCCGGATCTACAACGGGTGTTGTCTCCTTATCCCCCATGTCAACCTCTTTCTCGGCCTCTGCCGCCCTCTTTTTCGATGTAGCTCGTCTTTGCATCTTTCTCTGTCTCTATTTATTAATCGCTGCCAAGCTTAGATTATTAAGCCCTCTAAGTTGGACGCCACTTTGTAACTAGACGCTTTGTATGGCTGTGTAATCTAATCAAGTCCCACTGTTTGGGCTAGCCACTTGGTCACCAGACCGCTGTATGCCGGTCGTTACAAAAGAATAAAATGTATACGGAAAATTCAATAAAAAATAGAATTTTTTTTATTAATAAAATAATTTTGTTTATGTTTATAGAGGTATGTATAAGTGATAAATCTGTTTTTTAAAAGGTTCTGGTAAAATTTTAATAACAGGTAGGTATTTATTGACCGTCGAGCACTTCTTGAAGATTTGCACCATGTCTGGAGTTAAATAGATTAACTCCAGGTAATAATCGATTGGTGACTTTTCTGACTGGTCCAATATCTTGTTCACAATAGAATATATTCTTCTCACTTAAGTCCTTCAGCCTTATAAATACCCTTAAATTACCCTGTGAAATAAGTACAGATACAAAATAATGGAAATATAAAGATTTATTGACAATTTTAAATAAATGATCGATATTTTATCGATGGAGAGCAATTATCGACTCTGTCTCGGGAATTATCGATTGTGTCATACAGAACAAAATTTATGATATTTAATATATTATAAGACAGGTTCTTTGAGCGATTAGAATCAATAGTCAGAGAAGGGTGACGAGAAAGTATAACATTAACAATTAACACAAATACAATAATTATTATTCAATAAAATTTTAATAATTCTAATATGTAATGTGTATGATCGTTGTCGTACCATACGCAGACGATGACGTCACTGCCG
Source organism: Magicicada septendecula (assembly GCA_034769895.1). Taxonomy (NCBI): domain Eukaryota; kingdom Metazoa; phylum Arthropoda; class Insecta; order Hemiptera; family Cicadidae; genus Magicicada; species Magicicada septendecula. Next base: position 399,459,864 of record CM068375.1, on the reverse strand, counting down.
AATAAAGAAGGCCGGCTCTGTAGAATTAAAAGATGGCCGCTACTAGTTCTGGCGTAGTTAATGTGAACTCGGCATGTCCCAAAATCACGACAAAATTACCTTCGTCAACGTCTAAAATGTCCCCGCACTGGTGTAATATGTCTGTTAATCTATTTGGTGTATTCTGGTGAAGTGTTCTGTGTAAACTTGCGTTAGTTAGTTTATTTTCTATGTGTTCAACTTCTACGGTTAAGTTCTCAAATTATTGGTTAGGATTTGCAGAATAAATCAGTTGAAATATAGTGTTTTACTTGTTTCTATCACTCGTATTATGTAGTTAAGTATTTGTTTTCACTATTGTCGTGAATGTATGAACAGCTTTAGCTTTAAAAAGTGTCTAAACCGTTTAACTCTCGTTCACTGATTTCAATGGCTAAACGCTAGTACCATCTTTCTCGATTTTTTAAAGAAACTTTCTTTTACACAACTGTCCAGCTTGATATTCAACAAAAGACTAATTAACTTGGTCATAAATCTTGCCCAGTTAATCCTTGAAAAAGTATTGTTAACATTTTTCGACTTCCCATACATATGATAAAATATTACATTATGTATGGAATTTATCTATTTTATTACTCACTTTTATGAATTATTAACCTTATTATTGGTTTAATCATCTCATTCCCTTTAAATTGATGTATTATAGTCCATATCTGTAGGTATTTTGTGGAAATTAACAAATTTCTTTACTTTATGGAAATATAGGCTCAAAATTGGATTTCCGTCTTTATACAAAATCCCCTCCATTTAAATATTATTAATACTATTATAATAAATTTTAATTAGTCATATTCCTCTTCCTTTCCTTAAATACATATAAATTACACCTTTGAACTGGTTTTTTGTGTTAATCTGTAAATTTGACATTGCTCTTTAAAATTAATTAATTTATATATTTTGACAATTTACAAAATGTTAAGGTATATTTCCTTATTATCATTTTAATTCATAGGATCATTCCTAGTAGTGGTTAATTGTGTTATCTTATATAAACCTTGGTAGTTTACAGGATTTATAAGTGAATTATACTATTTTATATTGGTTCTCTGATTTCACCAAATGGCCTAGATTTTAGAATTTTATATATCTTTCTTTCTCAAATAATTTAAACTTAATTCCTCCTCTGACTTTACATAATTACAATTATATGAAAATAACATGATTTATAACTTACTGTGTTGTGTAGTAGTTAATTAACACTACATATTTAAAATAAATAATTATGAACATGGTTTAGCAATCTGCACAATTGAACATATTGCAGATATGGTTTGAACATATATCTTTTAACTATTTTTGAGCTAACATAGCATACCTATTAGAACATTATTACTGGTATGTAGGTTATTATTTATCAAACATAATTCTTTTTAAAACACATAACATAAATCTTATTTTCTAATAAACCTTACAAATACATTTATTTAACACATTGATTTTAGGACTGTGAAATAACAGTCTGTCTAAACATGTTACACTTATTCATACTATATTAGTACCAGTCCTTTCTGGTTTAAACCATTATTATTGTGATCCCCTACATAAGTAAACATTAACTCCCATACTCTATTTATTATCATTTTTTACAAATGTCTTGTAAATAAAGATTTACATTAAAATAATAAAATACTGGAAACCTTCCATTTTATTATTTTATTATGCTGTTTATTATTAGATTTTAAAGTTGTGACATACCATACTACTAAGTTATAGTATCACCAACTTTAAGTTTATTGCATTTTTTTTTAAAAAAACAACACTTACACAAATTCACTTTCACTGTTGGTTCTGATATTTTGAGTCTTATTATCTCAGACCAGACCTTTAGTAATCATGGACCGTTAAGACTAGTTTATTTTCTTTATTACACAATAGCTTTAGTCGGTGCACTTCTTATAATGCTATACAGCACTTTAGTTTTCTCAATAATTACATTTTATAAGATTTTGGGTATGTTATACTTTCTTTTGCATAGTTTTTGTGGGTTTGGGATTGATAGTAGTTTATATAATAATAGGTTTTACTACGGTGTTTCTTTCATACTATTTCTTCCTCTTCTCCTGTCTTCCTTCTTGTCCTTCTTCGTATCTTCCTTCTGGTATTCATTCTTGTCCCTCTTCTAGTCTTCATTCTTGTCCCTCGTCTAGTCTTCACTCTTCTGTTCTTCCTTCCTCATTCTTGGGTAAACCAAGGTACTTGGTGTTATCACGACTGAGGTTTAGTTTGGAGTATTTAATTTATTCACTGAACTGACTTTATTCTTCTATACAGGTTTCAGGGTATTGTTTTCTTCCTGTTCACAAACTTTATTCTTCCCTCTTATTGTTTTTGGGGTATTTTGGTATTCACCACTCTTTAATTGAGTCTCTTTTTTCTTGATATGGTCTTATATAACTGGTTTACTGCTCTGAGCTTCCTGGGTAACTTACTGGTATTATACTATGAGTTGATGAGTTGCTTCAATACTTTCTTTGGTTTCTTTTAACAGTGGTTTTTATATATTATGTAGTGAGGATTTTTATCTTATTGTGGTTCATTCCTCTGATTTATTTAAATGTCATTCAATATTATTGTAACATTTGTTGGTGTAATTAAACTTTATGATTTCATATGACTTAAAATGTAGTGGATTTTCTGTCACGCTACAATATATATATATATATATATTGTTGTGTACCCGTGTTTCTGGGGGTGCGGGTTTATTTTTATTTAGCCCCACGTTGTTGTCGTCTACTGTAATGTAACAGTATGTGTTACGAATGTTGATAAGATGAGAAAAATTGTGTACTCGTCTTATTTAATTACGCCGCACTGTTGTAGGCGCCATCTGTAATGTAACAGTGTAATTGTGGGTTTTAAGTTATTTGTTTTGAAATTGTGGGTTTTAAGTTATTTGTTTTGAAGAGTTCAGTAGTGTAAATTGACCCCACTTGTGTCAAAACGGATCTGTTTCCGCAATCGATTGTCCTCGAGCAATCGATTAGTTCTTCTTCCATATACTTTGGTCCGTTCGCTGCTCACTCTCCTGTTGAATTACCTGTAATTGTCCTGTAAACTTTCTAGTTTTATACAATGACAACTCCTTTTATCCCAAATAACAATATTTATTTTTGTTTAAGTTATTAGAGAAAGGAACAGTCGACTTGTGTCGATACAAAGTATTGGTCGGGTCGAGTCCACCACTCAATTCGACTTTTACACTAACAAGTTTCAATAAACAAATTATTTATAATAATATATTAAATCTCAGGGTTTAAGGGTTCTTTGAGACTGTCATTGAATTCAGAGAATACATACAAAAATACAATACATTACAAAGGTAAGTCAAATTTTAAAATCTTAATACTATATTTTATTATTTTTCGTCGCTAGGCAACGAAACTGTATTGGCAAGATGGCCGCTGAAACGACTAACCTCGTGTTGTTACAAATTATTTTAAAATAAATGTTTTAGTGTTCAACTGTTTTAGGTTTTAAGGTTTTCCTTCGATAAATGGTCACTGGTGTCTGTTCTGTAAGTGTGGATAGTGTCTACGATAGTGTTATGTGATCGTACCTGTAGTGCGGCTATTAATCAGGCTTGGCGTCACTTACACAAGTAGTAAACGTTTGTTCGTTGTATGTAGGCAGGATTTTCAGTGTTGTTTCATTTAGTTTTTGGTGTACTTTAATTATTTTCGTCTTCTTATCTTCCCCAGTTTTTATAGCTTCTGTTGGTAATTATTTTCTATCGCCAATGGTCCAAAAAACATTACTATTATTTAATTAAAATTTTCTTCATTAGAGCTCATCTGCCCTCTGCAATGGTTAACAATACATTTCTAAATTCCGTCAACGGGCTTTTCCGTCAACGGTTTCGTGCCCTCACAATACTGGCCTGTGATTGGTCAAAACTGAGAGTTCAATAGGTCAGTTTACAAGATTTAAATGTTCATTTGCCTATAAGAAAAATACTCCTTTTTTAGCTTTAAGTTTTCTTAAATTTAAATCACATCATGTTTTTCTTTATGTAATTATGAACCTTTTGATACCTTTTTTTACATAAGTTGTTTATTATAAAGGGTGGTTTCCCACCTTACAAAATTTCTAACTCTGGGCCTACACTTTTAGTTTCTTGACATTTATTTATTAAGTTGTTGTATTTTATAATTTACATTTGTTATTACTGAATCTCTGATTATGAACCCTTTTTCTGATTTTAACTATTCACTAAACGAATCTGGACCCTTAACATTATTTGAACAATGGTTACAATAAAATCCTTTAACATATTATTTAATATATTGCTTCTATGGCCTAGTTTACAATTATAAAATGATAAATACTATACTTAATGTTAAAACAATAATTGAATAAGAACAATGACTTAATAACAATAGTAATTTGCTAAGAACATGGTTTATGGATGTTATTCATAAGCCTTGGCATAAAACATAAACATCTTAACTTTATTATAAACTCCCATCACAACTCTATTAATATGGTTCTTGGGTTTTCTTTTTACATAAAAGTACTTAACCCATACCTTTTCCATTTCCCCCTCACTGACACTTTTAGTTTGGGAATATCACTTGTACTTCACTATATAATATCAGGGATCACTAACTTTATCCCCCACTCTTTCACATTTATTTAATTACACAAAGGTTTGTATGTATATTATATACTTACTATTATACATTTTAATTAGTTATTTTATTATTTGCATATTATTTTTTCTCTTATCTTTTATATTGGACAGTCTCTTTTTCTGTAACGGAAGGTTGTTCATTTTTATTTGGTTTATGTGGATAGCATAGGTGACTTTGCGTACTATCATACCTACTGAATTGATCCGTTTTGATTTTGGGACAGGGCTACTATTCTGTCGCATTACAATATATACCATTTTTAAAAATAAATAAAAACTACAACACAAACAAAACTACTAATTTATCACATCATAGGCGGAGGATAACTGTCCATTTGTTAGGCGTATCAACACGTCGTTGAAGAGACACATCACTGTGTGTTACAGGAAGATTAATCATGGCAACGACGACAAAAAGCGAACACCCACACATTACTGTACACTGCAGCAGCGTATCGCACGAATTTCCTCACAAATGAGGTAACTCGCATTATTAATCATGCCACTCATAACGTCTGTCTCTCTCCCTCTCTCTCTCTCTCTCTCTCTCTCTCTCGCATACTACGTCTGATATACCAACGCAATAAACATATCTGGGACTCGGTTCGCGCGAGCGCACCACACACGCACCCACAATATGTGTGATTTTCACAGACGTCCATAATTCGATCAATCTCTACAACGCTGTCACATTTTTATCAATCCACGCAAAGAGGACAATAATGTTTTACTGCATGTCTTCCCTTAATTCCTACTAAACGATTTCACACGGTTTTGACAGACAAAACAGTCTACACGGACGTCGATAATTCGTTCAATCTCTACAACGATGTCACATTTTCATCAGTCCACGCAAACACGACAATAATGTACGACTGTATGTCCTCCCTTAATTCCTATGAAACGATATCGCATACGGTTTTGACAGACAAAACAGTCTTCTCATCGACACTGATATTTTAGACAACACCAGTGTGTTGAAAAACAAAGTGACGGATGTCACGCGATATATTTTATATCCAAAAATTAAAAATTATGATCGAGAAACTGTTGAAATAAAAAGACTAAGATGACCAATCCTCCTAGTTCGTAATTCAAACTCTGAAATCAGGTAGTTGACAATTTAACTTTATTTAAAATCAGATTATTACGAAAATATCCTACTGATTGGTTTTAAAATACTGTAAATATAAACACATACACACATATACAGAAAATCAGATAATAATTCATACATGTGTTATTTTCCTTATTTTTTATCACCTTATTTATTGCACCTAAATAAGAAAAATTCACTTGCAGAATTACCGGTAATTATTATTTGATGACATAACATGGATATAAAAACATGTTTGTTTTTGTTTTCTGTTTTATTTTTTGGAGGGTGTCCGCCTGGACAAATTCAATTTACAGGTATCAATCATATTGCCGAAAGAATAAAAAGACATGAATCGTCAAGTGTTCAAATAAAAATTCTTTAAAATATGCTTTCTTTTTGGTACAGTTAACATAACAGCGGCTAGACAGTGAATAGCCTACGGACATAACATTGTTTCGGTTAATTACAAAGATACATTATATAGGCTATCTGTATATTATTACACAGGAAAATATGTAGCTGAAAGAATATTTAAATATTCTGTTAAAAAAAAAAAACAAATATGTTCCCCTCATCCTCTGAGCCTTTCACGTTATTACCAAAATTTGGAACCTCCGCACGCCACTGAACATAAATTAATTTAAATACATAAATATGTGTGTGGGGGGGGTTCAGAAGAGAGAGAGGGGGACACATACGTACATTCGTTTCTAAAGTTAAATAAGGCACAGGAATATGCCTAACAGAGTCATGTTACTCGTATTTACTAACTTTTTTTTTTCAAGTCAGTTTTAGTGCATAACACACGCTATATTATTAATCTGTACGTGCGGTTGTCTTCGATGTCACTCACGCAATATGTGATGCACATTTTTGTAAATTCGTTCATTCGAGTAACTGACCTGATTTCCGCACACTGAATTATCCACTGTTTGGGAAAAATTCGGATGAGAGTTTTTAAATAAATTGTTGGTTTCTTAAACTAAATTTTACAAATCTGGAGGGCCTCTACTAAGTGAGGCCCCGTGGCGGGCGGGCCGTCCCCCACGCTCCCTTTAGTCCGCTAGTGCCCTCGGGGACATGCAATGTGAGGTTGTACGAAGAACTGAAGGTTCAAAGTCTACATGAATATGGATGGAGACACGACAGCATACCGTTAACGATGACATTATGACCCTTACGTCTACGACAAGACCACTGAAATTCGTCTTCGTCACAAAAAAAAAACATAAATATGTTCCCCTCACCCTCTGAGCCCTTCACGTCACCCCTCACCCTACACTAATCATATACTACGCCTATGCAACTACCAAAATTTGGAACCGCCAACCGCCACTGAACATAAATAAATTTAAATATATTGTGTGTGTGTGTGTGTGTGTGTGTGTGTGCGCGCGCGCGCGCGGGGGGTCTATACAGAAGAGAGAGACAGAGAGAGGGGAGGAATAGGCCTATATACGTACATTCAGTTCCTAAAATTAAATAAGGTTCAGGAAATGCCTAACAGATTCATGTTACTCATATTTACTAACTTATCATTGCATTACCGTTCTCTAAGCGTGTTTACTACAGTATCTTCCACGAAAACATGTCTTATACGCTGATTACGTGATGTCGAGATTTTTATACTTACATATTCGCTTAGAAGTAGAATTCTTCTTTACTTCTTTACTCTTCAAGCATTCATACAAACACATTTTCTTCAATTATTTGCAACCATTTGCTTTATTACCTTGTTGTTCGTGTTTATTTCCAGTTTCGATATCTTGTCACTCTTTTCTAAGGAATACAGATTACTGCTGTCCTTTTAACATCAGCGTTTATAGTCGCTAAATTCAGACATAACACAACACCGAGTCTAGCATGGCTCGTCCAACTTCTTTGTTTTCTTCTTGGATAACACTTCTGAGGGTTTCATAGAGGAAAAAGGGACACTGAACTCGGCATCTCCTGTGAATTGCTAGTAACGGTTCTTGACAAAAACTTTCTAAAACGAGAAAAAAGGGAAAGAATAACGTCCTTGGGGACATACAATCTGGAACTGTACAAAGAACCGAAGGTTTAACGTCTACATGAACATGGATGGAGACACGACGACATGCGGTATGCTGTCTACGACAAGAGCGTAGAAAACAAACCGACATAAAACCATTTTGGTAACTCGAAAACAGATCTGCGGCAGAATACACGGTGCAAAAGCGGGCAACAGCAAATTTCCTGCCCCGGTCGGTGGGTAATGTTATTGTTTGACGGGAGGCGCGCTCTGGTGGTGGAGGACGGACCGCGGTGGCCGTACCCAGACCGCAGACCCGCCACCGCACCGAACAATTTGTCCGACAATGGTAATCAAGTAAGCAATTTCGCAAACACTTTTAATGGCCGCGCGCTTAATGGAAATGTCGCACATGAACGAACATAATAAAACGTGTATGACGACAAATAGTTTAATCGATATATCTGCTGCGCCAAATTACGCGAACAGGAGCGCGGCGCGATATACAGTACATTGGCGTGTCCAATCGCGCGCGTAACAAGGGCTGATAAAAAAAAAAAGTTTACAGTTTCCAAAAAATACATGCGTCGGTCAGTCGAATTATAATCCAAAATGTTATTAAAATTCGTCACAGATAAGGAGCGCAGTACGTCTCCATACAACGCTAACCTATTCTTGCATGACAACAGAATGACTCCTGAAATAAGGAGTGCAGATAAAAAGTGCCACAAGTCTTATCGGAGAACAAGCAGAGATTTAGAACACTCTCTTGCTCCTGAAGTGGGGAAACTGCCTGTCAAAACCGTATGAACTAACGAGCGATAGTTAAAAATCGGAATATCAACATCATCATCATCACCACTCTAAGGACTCAGGCCTTAGACCTGTTCCGGAACCCATCTCCTCCTCGGTCTACCGACATCTCACTTATGAGTAGGGTGATAAACCAAGGCGGATAAACCACAGGTAGACGGATATCAGACATGCGATTCAAGTGTTCACACCATCTCCTTCTGTGGTCTTCAATCTTCTGGTGCAATGATACAATGTTTAAATCGCGTCTAATATCCTCGTTCCTTGTCCGATCCAAGAGAGAACAACCTTGCGTCCCTCTTAGAAATTTTATTTCGGCTGCTTGAATCCTCTGCACGTCCCTTTTACCAAGAGTTCATGTCTCACTAGCATACAGGTATGTGGGGACAGCCACAGTTTTATAAATTTCATCCGGGTATCCTTCCGTGTTTGATTTTCTTTTATCGGAATATATTTGTAGTTAATGAAATACTTTGTAAGGATACAATATCAGAACGACTGACGAACTCTGTCATCAATTTTATGAAACAGTTTGAAAGGCCACAAATTTAATTAAGAAAGTTATGTTAGTGGTTATAATCACAAACAGAATAATCACTGTTGCACACCACTATAGAAAAATTATTCCGATTAGCGCTTTCAACCTTCACAGCTCATCGTCAGTTCGGAAAATGAGAATTATCGGAAAATTTTCCGATCTGACGATAAGCTGTGAAGCTTGAAAGTGCTAATCGGAATAATTTTCTATAGTGGTGTGCAACAGTGATTATTCTGTTTGTGAAAGGACACAATATCAAAAGGATATCTCAAGCTATGAGGCCAGTTTCAATAACGAGATTGAAACGATCTGGAGACTTTAAACAAGTGTGAACAAAACAATGACGTGACAGCTTCAGAACACGACTACCCATCGCTCTCAGGATTGAGGGTGGAAGGAAATAACACGTCAGATACTGAGCGCCTCTTCAGTGGATGGTCGTTGTTTGCGAGCATTCGTTATTACAACGACATTTGCTAGAAAACAACCAGCCGCTTAACTTAAAATCAGCGGCATTCCCTCAACACCCTTAGACCTGATGAGATTAAGTATATGTATCCCGCCGTAGTATTTATTCTAAAAATTTCCCGAACAACGGCCCATGGTCTGCTCTGATACTACCGTCAATCAGTCACGAATACCTGTACATTGTTCAATAAAATGATTTTCCGGGCTGTTGGGCCGTGGAGATCCTCTTATTGTAGAGCCAAACGTTTCGATTGCGCCTGTCATCTTCAGTAAGTCTTCTGTACTGATCCTCCGGCGATTAAATGACGACGCGACCCACTGAAGCCAGAGGAGCTGTTTTGCGCTACTGCTTGAATATACGACAGTTTCACAGAGTGATCTATACAAAAAGGAATGATATCGTCAATAAAGACGAAATGTATTTTTTTATTGAACTGCTGGTGTCTACGTATGTTTCACATTAACCGATGACAGTTCAAACGACTACTTATGAGTTACAGTGTTTAACCGGATATGTACATTTGACATCAATCAGTAACGATAGTTCACATAGTATTCTTGCTATTGTCAAAAGTGTCAAATACAAGTTCGACATTTGACCGACAATTCCATTAAATGATACTTCCAAGAGTATTCCTTGCGTTTCCTAAACTTTTCAAACAAAAATATATGTCTCATATTAACAAATAAACTTAGGAATAAAAGTCAATTATTTCTAGTCAATTCGTGGTACTTGAAGTAGTAAAACCAAAATAGGTTTTTCACAGTAAGCGAAATAAATGTCCGAGAGCAATATACGGTTAATTAATTAACGAAATCTGATATATCGATTTAAGGGTGGCACAGTGCAGTACGCGTGTTGACAAAATTTCAGTGGTTCGCGCGTTTGCTATCGATTTCAGTCACGTTTGGTGGCGGTGCGGTCCCGCGACCGAGTGCTTCGATATCCGTCGAATTAAATAAATATTGTCTTACGCCCGACGCCGCTGCCTTCCTGCCTACAGTCTCGACGCCACGGCCTACTCATGTTTGTCGACGAGATAAAAATACCCTATTTACACCTTCCGAAATATACGAGAGTAAACTTTTTTTAACGAATACTGAAACACTCAACGAGTTATTGACCAATGAAGTGGTTATAAATTAATAATGTATAATCATACGAGTTGTACAACAAGTAATCATAAAATGTTTCAATATCTCTAAAGTCTTCAAAACGTATGTGAAGTCGATGAATAGACTGTGAACGTATGTGAAGACTGCGAATCTTTTCCTTAAATAAAACATCGGTATGGAAAACCATACATGACTTCCATGTTCTAAAATTTATATTTAAAATCATTTACCTGAATTCGGTTCGATAATTTATAAAAAAATATCCCCCACCCTCAAACTATTTTCACAATTTATAGATATTTCTGTAACTGTGGGGTAATTGTTTAATATAATGCTATTTTCGAGTCACTTTATCTACAAAAATTAGGTACTTTATTCTTATAAAGAAACTGAACTACGCAGATAATCACCCAAAAATTACATAATAATATTAATTTATATAATTTATGTAATTATGTGGCCACAAATTATATTGTGGCCTGCTGGGCCGTGGTTGCAGATCTTCACGCATAGAAGATTTAAATTTTTAAAAAATTAAAATTTTATTGCCTGGCAACAAAATTATTTTACTTTTTAACAATTACCATTGTTTGAAAAAGTTTTAGTGCATTTTCAGTTAATTTTGTTAAACTCATTAAATCAATACCTAACGTGAAAAAATTACCCCCTCCAATTCAACTACCCTTTTCATTTATAGATATTTCATCTTCCCTTCTACAGTGGATTATTATCACCTTCTTTTCAGGATACTTTATTTATCAAAATTAAGTGATTTACCCTAATTAAAACGTAAAACGTTGCAGGTACACTACCCCTTCCCTTTAACCGATCTACACCAAAATCAATAGGCCTTGAGTCCTCTACAACTCAGGCACACGTGCAAAACATTGTTTGATTCTGTTTGAATTTGCGGCAGTTATCGTTCGCTATAGGAAAAATTCTACACACAGACACTTTTCGGAAACTGACTTTTCTTCGCGTTTTGAGAGTAGTACAATCAGAATCAGCCCTTATCTCGAACACGATTTTTTTCGCCACCACCAAACTTCCATTTCCTTACGGAACATGGAAGTAAAAATATTTAATCAAGAAAGAAGAGAACAGTTGAATTGATACGGGTTACGCTAAAAAATATATGGGAAACTATAATACACACAAAAAGATAGACAGTGGGGGGAGGATTTGATACCAAATTCCCAAATATAAATTTAATAAGACTAGTGACACTACCAGAAGCGGGTGTAATAGCTAACAACACAGTAATGTTGTCTTAATATATGTACGCGTGAAAAGGAAAGGTACTCGACTCTTAAAGATATAAGAATTATTATGTGCTGTATGTATTTACATAAAGTGGCTGTACGCAACATGGCCTACCTGACTGATAAAAAAATTTATATTCGGGATGTTTGGCCGTGATCGATTACTTTGTTCTGTCACTGTCTGAACGTTTCGCGGACACCTACCGGAGGCCTTCTTCAGTAGAGAAAGTTAGTGTTCGACAGAAGAGTGAAGAGCCCTAGATTTTACCTCGGTTAGGGGTACGTTCGGTTCTACAACCTTCGGACTGAAGAAACTATATATGGTTTTTCCAATTGAAGAAGGCCTCCGTTGAGTGGCCGAAACGTTTACACAATGACAGTACAAAGCAGCAATTGACCACGGCCGAACAGGCAATTCTTTTAACAACGACTCCGGCCGTCATACCATACGTAATAATCTTGTTGCTTACCTAAATTTGCGATTTTTTAATTGGTTTTCCTAAGTCCAAAATAAAAATCTGTTGGCCAAATTAAAAAAAAATCCGAATATTGACAAAATAAAAAAATTCAAGCATTTATGTGGGTCCAGTAAAGAGTTTGAAAGAAATGGGTATTCGTGAAAAATGTAATTTGCGTATTCTATACACAATATGGTCTAATTATACTTTTTTTTCTTTTACATAACAACTGTTAGGGAAATAGAAAATGATACGATATAGTAGGCCTATTATCTTTATAAGCGTATTTACATATCGATATGTTTATTAAAATATAAGACTGTACGTAAATCCTCTGACATATAAGTATATACATAAAACGCTCCATTTTTTTGGTCACAAAATAGAGCAAGAGTAACCAAACATTTCATTTATCTCAAAGTTTTCCGTTTAAGACTATGGCTCAGGAAGCGCAGTGCGGGCAAGCACTTCATGTCTTCCTTCCTTCTGTGTCTGCTTCATACAAAAGAAAAAACAAGTTAAGACTAATCAGCATTACTATGTTTAAAGTAGCTGAAATCAATTCTATTAAATCAAACGATAATAACAAAATAAAAATACGCGTTATTGGAACACTGTTTACAAGATATTTATTAACTGAACTGATTTTACCATATTTCATATTTAAAACGTATACGGTATTGCTGTGTAATAAAACTGTTCGTATATTTAAAAAAATAGTTACTACTATAGTAGCGTACACAAGTGAAACAATAATAAAACAGCCTAAAAATAAAGAGATTAACAAAATTAGTCAACTTTTTCGACCCACTGGGGAAGATCTGGTCCCGTTCGTCCCCCCGTAAATACGCCCCTGATCACGTAAGTAACTGGAAACAATTATTATGTATGAGCTCGCTGTTCGTTATGTATGACGCACTAATCTAGGTGTATTCTGAATTCTTAATTACTAGACTAGCATTTGGATATAGTCCAATAAGAAAACAAACCCTGGCTACTAATCTAAAGAACGCGGGTTCGATACCCGGGTCCGCACCATAAAATCGAGGTGCGTTTTTCAGCCCCCAGGTGAACTCAGCCTGTTCAAAATGAGTACCTTGGATAGCATCCTGGGGATAATAATGGGCGGCTGAAGCGTAATACTGGTCACAGTGCCTTCCTTGTATGTCGTACGGCTCACATTAGGCAGCCTACCCTGCCTTACTCCTAAGCTACTTCGGTGGTATACATGGGAGCCATTATTATTAGAAAACAAACTTTACCGAAAAGTACTGAAAAAGCTTATGAAAAATTAGCACGAAATAGAAAAAATGTCAATTTTATAAGAAAACATGTCTGAAGAACTCAGGAAGAGAAACGTTGAGTCCTATAGGCTACTCCGCACGGAATCAAGAGCATTAAGTAAGCTAAATGTAATCTAAGTCTGCCTATATTACTGTTATTTCTGTACTATTGATGTTATTAATATTGTTTTAAGAATATGTCAGAATTCGAATTTTTCCTTTTAAAAATTAAAATATTTTACTATATCTATACCATCTCTACAAATTTGAAGAGTTATATAGCTAAGAAGATAAACTTTTAAACACGAAGAAAGTATTTTGGTATCTTGACAGGCTAGTCACATTAATAAAAAGTTTGTGTTAATTGCGTGGCTAAACAGGCCTTTAATATCGCACAGTCTGGTCTGATTAAATTATTTTTAAGCAACGTCCTCTTAGAGCAGACTATATTATGGCATTTCACAAAGTAAACTAAGAACCTCTGCCACAACGAGACCCTCTCTAATTTATGATAATAACGGGAAAACTGCGTCTTTGCGCCACCAAACAAATTTAATTAAAACGTTGGATGTGTGTGTGTGTGTGTGTGTGTGTGTGTGTGTGTGTGTGTGTGTGTGTGTGTGTGTGTGTGTGTGTGTGTGTGTGTGTGTGTGTGTGTGTGTGTGTGTGTGTGTGTGTGTGTGTGTGTGTGTGTGTGTGTGTGTGTGTGTGTGTGTGTGTGTGTGTGTGTGTGTGTGTGTGTGTGTGTGTGTGTGTGTGTGTGTGTGTGTGTGTGTGTGTGTGTGTGTGTGTGTGTGTGTGTGTGTGTGTGTGTGTGTGTGTGTGTGTGTGTGTGTGTGTTCTGGATTCAGTATATTAACAACAGTAATGAAGAAATCTTACGCATACCCGCGCTGCAGTTTTCCAAACCAATGTAAGGCACGGTCCTCTTCCAGAATAGAAGTACCCAGAGTATTTCCCAGAATAGAAGTACCCAGAGTATTTCATGGTCTTCGTCCGTAGGTTTCCAATAAAATATTGTTACGCAACGGAATATTCTCGAACAATGGAACGTGTCGTTGCACGTGTTTCTCGGCTATCACAGTAGAGCCCAGCTGTAATGTTTGTGTGCGTACATATTGCTAATTTGAGAAGAAAGACAATTACGTGACACTTATCATACGTCAACTACTACTACTCTCCAGCACTACAGCCCATGGTGAGCCTTGCTTTCCGCTACGACCCGTCTCCACTCATCTCTGTCCATTGCCTTCAGTCTCCAGTTCCTAATGCCCATCTTTCTCGGATCTTCTTCCACATCCTGCTGCCATCTTCTTCGAGGCCTGCCTCTTCTTCTTTTGCCCAGTATCGTTCCACTTAATATAGTTCTGGGCATCCTCGTAACATTCATACGGGATACGTGTCCCAGCCATCTAATTGTAGCTGATTTTATGTGCCTCACCAGGTATTGTCCACCAATCAACTCATTAATTTCACCGTTATTTCGGCTCCTATACATATTCCCTTCCTTCAACGGTCCAAATATCTGTCTCAAAATTCTTCTTTCAAAGATTCTTAGAGCGTATCATGCGTCAACAATCGAGGTTATTCCAGACAGCGCCGGTCGGCGCAATGTGTTCAAAGCCAGACATTTTGCACGGTTTCTAGTAGATTCGAAAGCGCCTGTAATAGGCACTTGTTTTAACACGCCATCCAAAAAGTGACAGATTATTCTGGCATCTCAGCGGGGTATAAATATAAGCATCCGGCGACGGTCAGTTCAGTTTACGTCGGGCGATTATACAGTGCATTCAAGTGGTTTATTAGTAAAAAGTGATTATTGTGCGATAATCTATTAGTTGACACTAAATTATTGCGTGTGTACAAATTTAACTTGAATTATTGTACAAGTACGGTATAATTTTGTTGAATAACTTGTTGATTTCAAACTGTTAATTGTGATTAATTAAAACTGGTGATCAGTGGCAAACATTGGTGTCTTGTATTTTGCTTTTCACTGTACCATACGACGACCAGTGAGACCATCGTAACAATATCTATTTGCCAACGGTCACTTGAAACTCTTACTACAAGCTTCTCTTGTACTCATACTGATTCTTACACCTTTTTTGGTCTTTCGTTATATCCTTGACAACTCTCTAGCCTTTCTCCCGTAATCCATTTCTATTGCTATGAATTTTCTTTTCAAATCCCCATCCGCAGTCCATAACTCGGAGGTAAGTACCGACTGCACCTTTTCAAATCGTTTCCTGTTTTTATTTTTTTAGATCTGTTACAACAACCTATCTTGCGGAGGAATTAAGGAATTCTTTTACTTTTTCAGTGTTTTTCCAAACTACTTATGCCAATCAGCGCGCACTCCTAAATCTCTGAATATGTTGAGTTGCTTTACCTCGACAGCACAGTAAAGCACATCTGAAAATTAGCGTTTGTGTTCACAACTAAGCACTCTGTCTTCGGTAAGGTTGTCTAAGAAGCCATTCTCCATATTCTCGATGCACAGTACTTAAGGGTACGGTTACACGAGCGTTTTTTTTTTCGGCAGCGCATGCGCGTGGAGTTTGGGAAAACGCACAGTGGTCACACGGACGGAAGTGTAGTCACACAGGCGGTTTATAATCGGACGGCAGCATTGGGACGTCTCGGACGCGCATCTCTACATCTCTGGCTATAAAGTTTAAATGTGTATATAAAGGTTAAAACGCAATTGCACGGAAACATCCGTGTTTAGATTAAAGAAAACATTGGTTATCAGTAGTAAATAGTATAAACCATTATTAAGAAAATTGTTTTACTTTAAATATTTTTTATAAAGGTGTCAACAACACCATGGAGACCAAAATTAATGACTATAGTAACAAGTAAATAAACAAATGCTATTTTAGCGGAATCTTTGAACAGTGGGTGTGACCAGCCTCGTGCGCGTTTAAAACGCACTAAACACGCAGCAGGTTGCGTTTCGATGCGAGAGACTTTGCAAACGCAGAAGAGTTGACGACCCTTCCGTTTTTCCAGGTCCGTGTGACCAATTTCATTGGCGCCTGTGTGTTAAATTCAATTGCGTTTCCTAGCCGTACGTAAACGGCCGAGGAAAAAACGCCGTGAAACCGTACCCTTAGTCATGAACACAAAGTTTAGATTCTTCAGCAAAAATAATGTCACTACTAACTATACATTACGTATCCAACGTTAGTTTGATTATTTTTACTGCGAGTTCCCGTTTTAAACACTGAACATAATCGTGGCACTATCAACGGTGGTACCAAATAGACAATGTAACTTACATACAGTAATAAAAGGAAAAAAATGCAAAGAATATTCAAACTAAGAAACAGAAAGGACAGCGTTAGTGAACGGTATCGCATACAATATGATCATACTGCTGACAAAAGAGCAAAGCAACTGACTTTGAAAGCTTTGTACGAGACAGCAACATCAAATCGCTGAATCACGGTCGTATGTTGCGAAAAATAAATGCGTGTGAATTTTCTACCACTAAATCGGAACCTTTAAACACATGTTAACTCGGCGTCATACCAAGTAATTGCCAATCTGTCGAATGCGCGCGCACTCTGTACCGTTTCCAATACAAGCGACTCTACCCGTGGGAACAATGCATTCACTCCCACGGACAATATTACCATCACCGCTTTCTATAAATTACACAACCAATTTATGACCATTATTATATTTCACTAACAGCCACACACACGCAAGCACGCACGCCCCCCACACACAATCACTGTTGTCCGTTTATTTTAATGTATAATAATAACACATGAGGGTAACACTTGCCAGTTCAAGCGTTAATAACACAAAAATCATTTCCAGTTTTTTGCCATGAACACGCGTAATTTGGTAAGTTTTGCTAGTCATCGTTCGCCTCGGTATGGGGCACGAAATGTCATAGTGCTTACAGAAATCTCATGCAGACATTTGTCCCTCACTCTCTTTTGCAGAGAGAGAGAGTTATTAGATGAGTCACGAAATAAGTATAAAAAGTTCTATTTATTCTTATCAGAGCGTATGAAGTAATTGACTTGTCAATATGATTTTCAACGCTAAAAACTAATACAGTAGAAGAACCTCACTAATTCGTCAACTACGAGACCGAAGGGGTGACGAATTAGTAAGAAACAAACCCATTAAAGACAATATAAAATGTTTTGTTACAACACTAGTTATGTACAGTGCTAATGTTATTCTCGAACATTTTTACTGCTGGAAATGTTCAAACTCAACAATTTAAGCACTGTAATTTCAAGAAAATTTGTTTAATGATAGTGAAAAATTCCGTAATTTCTTTTATTTTTTTTCCTGTCGACCGTACTTTCTCAAGAGCCAAATTATGTATTTGGTGGAGTGAAATTATTTTAGGCAGTTTTGCTTCGTCTTGGCCTTCGTACCACTTGATTGCTGTAGTCACCGATTAAATGTCCTCCTTATGAGAGATTGCAGGTTTTATTGGCTGGTCATCTTCTTCATCATTAGCTTCTGTAGGTTCTGTGGATACGTATGTAACAATGTCGTCATCACTAAACATTTCGTAGCATACATCTGGTAAGTCTATTTCACACCCATTTTTGACGTCGTCTTCATTCAAACTGTTATAAATCCTGGTAGGGATTGACAGATATCTAACAATACCGATATAGGGTCACGACCTTCTGGTTCTGTAGACGCTGGTTGTAATTCAGATACGCGTAATGTATTCTTGGCAGATTTTAGAGTGTTTTACAGGAAAATTGTGTCATGCATCAGCGATTCGACTGAATTTTCAGAAACGTATTACGCTGTAACGACACAACACAACACTTATTGTGCCGTGTACACAAGTACGAAATACCCATTCTCGGAACCAATACCTTCCGCAATCCGTTCTCCTGGCTATTATTAGAACCCCGGCCACAATCAGCACGTTTCTGGTTTATCCCCGGCTATAATTAGAGCGTATATGTTACTCGCTTGTTAATAAAGAAAAAAAGCTTGGGTGGGTGACGAGTTACAGAGGGAGACGAATTAGTGAGGTTCCACTCTATTATTGTGTAACACTAGACTACTATGCAAGTCCTTAAGCTTTCACGGCCGGCTTCAACACTGTTGAAATTATTATTATCAGCCGGGCTGTTAGCCCGTGATGTCCACCGCCGAAGAAGTCTGCGGTGGCCGAGAATGCTTTCTCCAACGGTGACCATCGCGTTCTCATTGACGAGACCAAGATCTTGTCCTCACAGAGTGCCTACTACCCTGACATGGAGTCCGTGGAAATCTCTTCAAACACAGTTCCGTCGCGATGAATCGAAGGAGAGAAAGCCTCCTATTGAATAGGATCTGGCCTGTTGTGTTCCCAAGATGCTGCTTTCCAGCCTAGATCGTGACGGTAGGCCTACAAAAGTTTATACAAGTGTGCCTTATCAGGGAAAACACACAGTCTCTACCTCATCTCTGAAGTGAATTGGCGGAGCCGTGCCAATCTAGACACTGATGATGGCTTCCGATGGTAGGGGCGAAACGTCTGACAGTACCAACAACTGTGGACCACGGTTGATAATAATAATTTCAACAACTATATAATCAGAATGTTATCAGGCCAGCCCTGACATATGCTTCAGAAACCTGGACAATGACAAAAATAGCAAGAGACTTCTAGGTTTGCTGTGAAAGACGGATTCTAAGAACAATATTTAGAGGAGTACAAGAAAACGGAATGTGGCGCAGACGCTACAATTATGAACTACACTATCTTTACAAAGAGCCGGACATTGTCAGGATAATCAAAATACACAGGCTAAGGTGGGTTGGACATAGAGAGAATGGAGGAAGGACAGCCTACGAAACATATTTTCTACCGGAAACGAATGGGTAGTAGAAAAAGGGGAAGACCCGAAGTAGATTCAAAGACCAGACAGAGGAGGGCCTCGGAAAGCTGAACATAAGAAACTGGAAAGGCAAGGCATGCAATTGGGAGGAATGGAATCGACTCTTGGACCTGGCCAAAATTCACCAAGGGTTGTAGAGCCACGGCTGATGATGATATAATAATAATGTTTGTTATTATTCATACTTCAGAATTATACAGATCGCGTTATTATTAACGAAATAATCAACTCCGCGATTCTTAAAAATGATAATATAAATAAAAATGTAATCTTATTTAAAACTGACTTTCTGCTTGAAAACTAATCAGTTTCAACACTCTTGCCAAAGGCTGTTTTAAAAAAAATGTTTAAATCAATTACTTTGTCTGGCGTATCACAGCAGTAAAGCTACTGATTTCGTAAAAATAACTCGCTGACAATTTTTTGAAAGTAGGTAACGAAGTGAAGCGCCAGACTCGTCACCACCAAACAAATTAACGCAGCTTTCAATGCATTCGCTAACGGAGAAATTTCATCACCGAAATAGCAAGCAGGTGTGCTCATTACCCTTTCATCAATACACATAATTAAAACCAACTCATCCTCCCCAACACACGCTTCATAGACGATAATATAGTGACGAAAAACTGCTTACAACCGAATATATTATACTACTGTTCCAGCAATGTATCTGCTACACTGCAATTTTTTTTAAAAAACCTACGAACTTAGTTACACTAGAAAATCCTAATAAATACTTGAAACTAACACTAACTCTCTTTGCAAAACGTGTTTATTACTTCTTACAGTGATCAGTTTTTACTAACATGAACTACGAAAGTAACACACGCACCACAGGTACATGCGGGGAGGGTCCAAACCAATCCAAAGACTGAAGGACCCAATAATAATAACAACCTAAGAAATGCATACTAGATATTTGCACGACCGTCACTTTAAGAATATATTCTGTCGCGGAAAGACTGCGACATGAATAAAAATACAGTAGAACTTGCTTATAACGAGATTGAAGGAACCGGACAAATGTGCTGTGTAAAAACCGGGCGTTCGCTACATCCGGTTGTCGACTCGCAAGCCTAAATTTTTATACCGTGATTATCGAACACACAACAAAAAAGTCTACTATAGAAGAGGCTTTGCACAATAAAATTTTGACATGGTTTACATTCTACGCTTAAAAGTGAAATTTAAAACATTTTTTGCTGAATATTGGCGTATAGTTCATTCGCGAAATATAGTAAAAGTCGCTGTGTAGTATAAACTTACCAAAAGTCAAGACGGCTACCTGGAAAAAATGCAAAACTTCCCAAACCACAATATTTATATTTTTAAATTACAAGAAAATTCACTCTAATTTATTTTTCTTTTTGTTCTTCGTTAGAAATGGAATCGTCAAAATTACATTTGGCACACAGAACTTAAGTAACCTTAAAAAAGTCATCTATTTTGTTTGTTTGTTTAGTAATTTTGCATCTGTAGATATCAAAACAGTTTTATAATTTATTTAAAAATTCCACGAATTCATCACTTCCATTATTAAATGAATGTTTAAAATGCTGTATTGTAACGAACTTTTGTTAGACCTTAATCCATGAACAAGCCTGCGATAAGATGTCCGTTCTAACCAAGTCTCTAATGTATTCCTAGTCGTTACAAACGAGTTTAATTATTATCATTACCACGATACAGAACCAAACAAATCTCTTAATTTTGCTCGTTACATCCGAGTTCTCGTTATAAGTGAGCTCATTATTCGCGGAAAGAGTACCACATGAATAAAAATGTTCTATTACAAACGATGTTTAAACCAAAAGTATTACCATGCGATTGGTCCGTTTAGTAAATGAATTAAGACAAAAAGTGTAAAAACATTAATTGCAGAGTGTGTTGTGTTATTCAGGGCTAATGCACGCGTATGTTAACATCAACTTCTGACGTGGTAATACGAGTAGCAGTAGTAGTACATTTTAAGATTACGCGGTGTTAGCGCCAGACGTTATAATGCAATAAACAGTTGGCAAGCGTGGTAATGTGGGTACTAACGGGGTTAATTGTGCCCTACTTTCGCAACTCCTCTCCCTCAACGGCCAATTGTACTTAGTGTCTACTAATGATTTTATATTACCATAGCTCATCTCAACGGAAGCTGTAGTAATCTCCCGTTGCTCTACGCTTCTAAAGTTGAAAACACATTTACACACATATACACATGAAAACACTTACGCCTACTGCTTACACTAATTTCATAGTTTAACTTTACAAGGAGGACGATGTTCAATTTTATCCTTTCCAAACAGCCTGCTCTCAGCCGCATTACAGGAATATATGCAGGAAATATAATCCGTAGATTATAGGCTTAGGAAGATCTTCACATCCAGGGAGTAGGATACCGTTTGGACCAGAGCCTCTACCTACTCAAGACCGTAGTGCGTGATGAAGAGCCACGCTCTTTTCGAGGAGGTCCTGTAACAGAACACGACGGATCCAGACCAGAGAAGGTCGATAAAAAATCTAGACGACATAGGGTCGGTTGCCGTATACGGTGGTCTCAATCAACAACTCATTTCCAACAGTAGCCTTGGAAACCGGGACGGACATAATGAACGAATGTGATTTCACAAGAATGTGTGGAATGATGTGGAGAACGTTGGGAAATAAATGTAGAAAAGAAACCCAAATTAAATTTTATAAAACAATGGCAGTACCTACATTACTGTATGGTTCTGAAACCTGGGTCATAAAGAAAAAAGATGAACAGAAGATACAAACAGCAGAAATGAAATTTCTGAGATCAGTTAAAAGGTATCATAGACGAGATCGTATAAGAAATTAGGAAATAAGAAGTGATTTAAATAGGTTTGCAGTTAATGAAAGGATTACGGAATACAGAAGAAAATGGATTCAACGCATAGATAGAACGCAAGAAAGTAGAATACCGAAATAGGAACAGACTGTTAAGGCCTAAAACCGTTAAGAAAATGATGATGATAATCCGTAAATTGCTACTAACAGCCGGGTTGTTATGCCGTGGTCCACAGTGTTTTGCTGATGACAAACGTTTCGGCCCCACCATAAAACTACCACTGTCTCTGCTAAGAGATGGGGTAGAGACTACGTATTTTGCTTGAGAAGGTTCATTTATATAAACTTTTGTACCAGCACGATCTAAGCTGGAAACCAGCATCAACCACAATCATAATCAATATTACATAAGTGCACCTTCTCAGGTAAAATACATAGTTTCTACCTCGTCTCTGAGGTAAACCGGCCAATCTTAAGACCGTGACGATGCCTCTGATGGTGGCGAAAAAAAAACCCGCCTTATAAATCGAGTTTTATGTTTGACAAATTGAATGAAATATTTCCATAGAAACTACTTCCTTTGTTGCCTATAACGGAGTACAGGAGTGCACACATAAATAAAAAATTATCTCCTCCCTCTTCGACTATCATTTTCATTTTTAGAAAACCCCCTCCACCTACAACTAGCCTTTTCATTTATTAATACTTCGTCTACCTTTCTACAGTGGGTTATTATGACCTTCTTTTCAGGATACTTTATTTATCAAAATTAAGTACTTTACTCTTGTTAAAACGTAAAACGTTGCAGGTAAACTACCCCTTCCCCTTAACCGACTTTCAACAAAATCAGTAAGCCTCGAGTCCTCTATAACTCGGGCACATATGCAAAAATTTATTTGATTCTGTTTGAATTTGTGGCAGTTATCGTTCACCATAGAAACAATTCTACACACACACACACACACACACACTTTCCGGAAAATTACTTTTATTCACGTTTTGAGGGTAGTACGATCAGAATCAGTCCTTATCTTGAACACGAATTTTTTCGCGATCACCATACTTCCATTTCCTTACGGAACATGGAAGTAAAACAAAACGCTGAGACTTGAAAATGCTGAAGCTACCTGGTGTCAAACAAAGAAACGAGGGATTGTGGTAGGCAACGGGCTGTCTGTTATACAGTGGTTAATTATCCCTGTATTGTCAGGACCGGAAGTACATCTCTTTTCTTTTTCTAAGCCAAAGCCTCTACATGACATTCTGTTTCCATCGAAACTAAATTCACGTAACAAAACCAGCATTCAATTACTTTCGATACAGTAATTTTAAAATAATTTACATAACAGAGCACCCATTAACAATTGACAAGACGTGAAAAACGTGAAAGACAAGATCACCGAAGTTGGTCAAGACATTGTTACACCTGGGTAAACAAATGCAATTACATCTCTCGTGTGGCTAAGGAAACCAATCTGATTAAATGTGATATATTGTGGTATGTGTAAGTTCAAGATACCCTGAATATATTAATGAAATTAGACAGAATGTATAGTGCTTAATTACAAACAAAACAGACTTAGTACGATTAATTATAACGTCTGATACAATAGTTATTTAACTAAACAAGAAAACAATATTCAAGAGTAACTGTCTGTGTTACTCTACGACAAATCTTTGCTAAGCAATTCGCTAAGCAGCTCGCTAAGGCAGTTCACTGGAACTGATGAATTTACAGTACATTATGTCAGCTTTTATACTGTACTTGATTACTATTCTCATTACTAGAATAAATGAGAAACTATCCTTTGGCAGTAAATATTTTGACAGTAAACAAAAATATTTTCATGAATCTATATATATAAAAGAGAAATACCACTGACTCACTCACTGACTCATCACGAAATCTCCGAAACTATATCACCTAGAAACTTGAAATTTGGCATGTAGGTTCCTTATGTGATGTAGGTATCCGCTAAGAAGGGATTTTTGGAAATTCGACCTTTAAAGGGGGAAAAAGGGGGGAAAGTTTGCCTGACTGACTGACATAGAATCAACGTAGAGCAAAAACTACTGAATGGATATCAATGAAACTTTGAACATAGCTTCATCATAGGTCTTAGGTGCTCACTAAGAAACGGTTTTAAAAACTTTCACTCCTAAGGGGCAAACCCCCCCCCCATTGTATCTATGTATGTATGTTCCACATCTCCTCCTAAACCACTGGACCGATTTCAACCAAACTTGGCACAAATATCTTACGCGACGGGAGAACCAACATAGGATATGTGTTTTCTTCGATGGGGTCCTTTGGGGGTTCTTTGGGGTCTTCCACATCTCCTCCTAAACCACTGGACCGACTTCAACCAAACTTGGCACAAATATTTTACGCAACGGGAGAACCAACATAAGATAGGTGTTTTTTCGATACGATCCTTCGGGGGGTCCTTTGGGGTCTTCCACATCTCTTCCTAAACCACTGGACCTATTTCAACCAAACTTGGCACAAATATTTTACGCAACGGGAGAACCAACATGGGACAAGTGTTTTTTCGATACGATCATTTGGGGGGTCCTTTGGGGTCTTCCACATCTCCTTCTAAACCACTGGACCGATTTCAACCAAACTTGGCACAAATATTTTACGCAACGGGAGAACCAACATAGGACAGGTGTTTTTTTCGATACGATCCTCTGGGGGGTCCTTTGGGTCTTAAACAACTATTAGATCTGGTTACTATGGCAACCCAATAGAATAGATTCTTGTTACCATAGCATCGATGGAAGTCTAGCGCGTAGGAAATAATGCGGGAGTCGTACGACGGGCCTTCCCCGGAGTTCATCCACGGAATCCGGGGAGTCTTAGGTCGGATCCCGAAAAGACGGCGGGGCCAGAGTCCACGGTTCTTATAAATAAAGATATAGGTTATGATATCAAAGGTGGTGTATGCATCTTAAGAAACGTCTTAATAGTGTGTGAATTCAGAGTTGTTTCAGTTTGAATTTAAAAGTGGATAAGTTAAGATCGAAGTAAGTTATAAGCGAGTACAAAAAAATAAAGTTTTGATAGCGAATGTATTCAGATCATAGAGCTCAGACAATATAAATGCACTTGCTTCAGTTTAAATTTAAAAATTGATAAGCTGAAATCTATAGAGGTATTGTGTTGTTAGAATAAGTTTAGGAGACACTAATTTAACAAATGCCTTATTTCAACATTAACACAATGAATTATAAAATGACAGTTAAATACGCAGCGCGTGCAAGTACTGTAGACATTTTATTGAAAACTAATTTAGCTGTTCGCCCTCTCCCAGAGTTAGAAATCGAGCAGGAGCATCACGCGCAACAGAATTCTTCTCCAGATATAAGAATACAGTTTATGACATGGTCTTAAACAGGTGCGCTACAGAGTATTCCTCCAGTGAGAATGCGAACGTAACAATATAAGGAAGATTATACAGTATACAAGTAATATAACGTTAGAACAAGAATAGGTGCCTATAAGCCTATGAATAAATTATGAACCCGAGCAACGCTGGGTAAATCGGCTAGATATAGATATCTATATAAGCCAAATACCTCTGACTGACTCACTGATCACGATATCTCTGAAACCACTGAATGGATATCAATGAAACTTTGAACATAGCTTCATCATAGGTCTTAGGTGCTCACTAAGAAACGGTTTTAAAAACTTTCACTCCTAAGGGGAAAAAACCAAATACTGAAATTTATAGCGGGAATTGCATACTTGGTAAATGAAGTGGTTGACATCTCAGTTTACTGGAAACCCCGAATACATTTAGTCCTGAGTTTTTAATCATTGTTTTAAATTGAAAAAACTTCGTTGTTTGCAGGTTCTTATAGTCGAGAAAATTTCGAAGTTCAATTAATTAATAAATGTATGTCCTTTTTTTCTCGGAAACGGCTCTAACGATTTTCTCGAAATAAATAATAAATAGCTGTTGCTATGAATGTAAATAGACAAACTAAGAGTTGAGAATTTGTACAATCTATCTAATCCTATACTATTAAGCGAGCAATAATTGTACAATTACGTACAACGTGAAACTCCGTAGCGAAGCACGGGTATTTTGCTAGTATTTATATAAAGCGTTACATAATTAAGAACAAACACAGCTTGTCCTAAATCCCTCTACAGCTAAATACTGGTACATCGTACAGTTACTTTTAGGATAACAATAAACTAATGGTTAACATACCAACAATGAAATAATAGTTAATATAGAATAAAATAATATTCAGCATTACATATTGATAAAAAGTTGGTCATTTCTGAAATGTGGCTTTATAATTGTGAAAAATGGATACTTACACAAGCCGATTACTTAATAAAAATATATTTTTTGCAGGTCTACGACCAAAGAACTATTAAATCACTAGAGGAACTGCAGCCGTTCAATCGAACTCATCTCATCCTTAGCCGGTTTCAAATCCCTTAGCCCTTTTACTTCCATATTCCTTAAGGAATGGAAGTATGGTGATGGCAAAAAAAATCGTGTTCGAGATTATTGCAGATTCTGATTGTACTACACTCAAAACATGAAAAAAAGTCGTTTCCCGAAAAGTGTCTGTGTGTGTGTCTGTCTGTCTGTGTGTCTGTCTGTGTGTCTGTAGATTTTTTTCTATGGCAAACGATAACTGCCGCAAATTCAAACAGAATCAAATAATTTTTTGCACACAGCCCTGATTTATAGAGTACTCGCGACCTATTGTTTTTGGTGAAGATCGATTGAGGGAAAGGGGTAGTTTACCTGCAACGGTTTTTTTTTATCAAGGGTAATTTTGTTTGTTTGGCAAACGATAACAGCCGCAAATTCAAACAGAATCAAATAATATTTCGCATACAGCCCTGAATTGTAGAGCTCTCAAGATTTGTTCATTTTGGTAAAGATCGGTTAAGGGAAAGGGGTAGTTTACCTGCAACGTTTTATGTTTTAACAAGGGTATTTTCTATGGCAAACGATAACAGCCGCAAATTCAAACATAATCAAATAATGTTTTGCATACTGCCCTGAATTGTAGAGTTCTCAAGGCCTTTTGGTTTTGGTGAAGATCGGTTAAGGGAAAGGGGTAGTTTACCAGCAACGTTTTATGTTTTAAAAGGGTATTTTGTATGGCAAACGATAACAGCCGCAAATTCAAACAAAATCATATAATATTTTACATACAGCCCTGAATTTTAGAGTTCTCAAGACCTATTGTTTTTGGTGAAGATCGGTTAAGGGAAAGGGGTAGTTTACCTGCAACGGTTTTTTATCAAGGGTAATTTTTTTCTATGGTAAACGATAACAGCCACAAATTCAAACAGAATCAAATGATTTTTTGCATACAGCCCTGTATTGTAGCGTTCTCAATACCTATTGGTGTTGGTGAAGATCGTTTAAGGGAAAGGGGTAGTTTACCTGCAACGTTTTATGTTTTATAAGGGTATTTTCTATGGCAAACGATAAGAGCCGCAAATTCAAACAGAATCAAATATGTTTTTGCATACAGCCCTGTTTTGTTGAGTACTAAAGACCTATTGTTTTTGGTGAAGATCGGTTAAGGGAAAGGGGTAGTTTACCAGCAACGTTTTATGTTTTAAAAGGGTATTTTGTATGGCAAACGATAACAGCCGCAAATTCAAACAAAATCATCTAATATTTTACATACAGCCCTGAATTGTAGAGTTCTCAAGACCTATTGTTTTTGGTGAAGATCGGTTAATGGAATAGGGTAGTTTACCAGCAACGTTTTATGTTTTATCAAGGGTGTTTTCTATGGCAAACGATAACAGCCGCAAATTCAAACTAAATCAAATAATTCTTTGCATACAGGCCTGAATTGTAGAGTACCTAAGACATGTCGTTTTTGGTGAAGATCGGTTAAGGGAAAGGGGTAGTTTACCTGAACCGGTTTTTTATCAAGGGTAATTTTTTTCTATAGTAAACGATAACAACCGCAAATTCAAACGGAATCAAATAAGTTTTTGCATACAGCCCTGATTTCTTGAGTACTAAAGACCTATTGTTTTTGGTGAAGATCGTTTAAGAGAAAGGGGTAGTTTACCAGCCATGTTTTTTGTTTTATCAAGGGTATTTTTTATGGCAAACGATAACAGCCGCAAATTCAAACAGAATCAAATAATGTTTTGCATACAGCCCTGATTTGTAGAGTACTCAAGACCTATTGTTTTTGGTGAAGATCGGTTAAGGGGAAGGGGTAGTTTACCAGCAACGTTTTTTTATCAAGCGTATTTTCTATGGAAAATGATAACAGCCGCAAATTCAAACAGAATCAAATAATTTTTTGCATACGTCCCTGAATTGTAGAGACCTCAAGGACTTTTGATTTTGGTGAAGATCGGTTAAGGGGAAGGGGTAGTTTACCTGCAACCTTTTACGTTTTAACAACAGTAAAGTACTTGAAAATTCATTTAAACTTTTTCAAACAAAGGTAATTGTTAAAAATAAAATAATTTTGTTCCCGGGGAATAAAATTATAATTTTTTCATTTTAATGTAAATTATGTATGAGTTAATATCTTTATATATATAATTTTTCTGTACGTGTGTATGTCACTGAACTCCTCCATGTATAAAATAATATATCGTTCGTGGCAGGTAAGCATATCTCAGTTATGTAATGTTTACGTTTCCATTTTATTATTATGCCTACAGCAATAAAAAGGCAGGTAAGACACTAACACACACACACACACACACACACACACACACACACACACACACACACACAATTCACGTTATTTCTGGCCTCATTCATGTTTATTTTCTTACATTTGCACGCTTTTTAAATGGAAAGTGCCGAAACCCACACCAACATAACGCGTGCAAGCCAAAAAAATGGACATCAATTTGCTTCCTGTGGATCGCTGGGCAGTGTAACTGCACGTGTTTACAGAGGAACGATTCATAGACAGACTTTTCGTCTTTACGGAATCAACCCTCTGCAAGATGCTGAGGGTCCATGAGTGACTTCGGAGCGCTCCTTCTTTTTCGCGTGTTTGTTCTGTGAAACATACACTGTAGATTCGCAGCTTTACTCTATGCAACACTCAATAGGAAATGTTGAAAATTTTTGTCCACAGTGTACCCTCATTCACACTAAACCTGCTCTGATGTTTTAATTATGGACATCATAATATTAAAACTTTGGAAACTTGAGCACTACTTAATGGAGATCAATCATTAACTTATACAAGCCATTAATTTTATGCATATTTTTTATATATATGTGTACAACGTTATCGGCAACAAAGAAGTAGTTTTTGTTAAAATTCCTTCCCGGAATATTTGGCCGTAGTCCAATGTTTTCTACAAAACCAGACGTTTCGGCAATGCCATCATCAGTGAAAATCGAGTGCGATAACGTGAGGTGGTATACGTTAGTGACCACAGTACTGTGGTTAAGGCTGAAGCAGTAAGTAGAAAGAAGTAGTTTCTATGGTAATATTTCATTTCGAAAATGATTTTAAATATAATCTTAGAATATGGAAGTCATGTATGGTTCTCCATACCGATATTTTTATCTTTATACTGTTTCTTACTTCATCCTCCTCCATTCCTTTTCTGCTTCGCCCACTATTACCCTCTTTTCCTTTCACCCGTTAGTTTTTCTATACACCCATTATAACCATGGTTTTATATCTTTACTGACCGGAGCCTTCCATGAAGTCTTTCTCTTAGCCTACTTCCTTAAGACTTGCACTTCATAATCTCTGTTAACAATGTACCCTTCTTTCTGTTTATATGGTCTAATCATCCCACAGTGCAACCGTTGCTTTAATTATAAACTTAATGCTCTCCTTCCAATATTTCACTCGTGCCATGATTTGTTAAGCTTTATATAGTTTTCATCATCATCTTCAAGAATTAAACCAAGAATGGTTTGTTGCGGTCTCAAATAGGCAAAGATTAGAGCTGGTCACTCCAGCGCTTCCTCGGACGGCACACACCTCTCCGTCCCCTCAGCTTATAGTTCCATAGTTGTTTGGGGATGCGGCAGTCATCCATTCGGCAAAGATGTTCCCACCAATAATTCAGCCGATACTGGGCGATCCTGTCGAGTATACTCATAATACTCAGTTCCTGCCGTATATCTGTGTTTCTTCTATGATCATGGAGACTATACCCTGCCACGTGCCTGAGAAATCTCATTTCAGCCGTTTGGTTAAGACTGGCCTGGCCTTTCGTTAAAGTCCAATTCTCAGTAGCATAAGGAAGTGTGGGAAGAGCCATCACCTTGTAGAATTAATTTTAGGCGTGTTCCTTTACTTGCTGACTTAAAGAGTTCCCCTGATGGTCCCGCACATAAGTTTGAACTTATGCAACTAGTTCACAACGTCATAGTTTTTTTATACTCCCGTTATTACTAGATTTTTATATCGTTACTGACCTCACCCTCCCTTGAAGTCTTCCTCTTAGTCTACTTACTGACACCTTGCACTTCATAATCCCTTTTAACAACGTTTCTTCTTTCTGTTTATATGGTCTAATCATCCCACTGGGCAACCGTTGCTCAACTATAAATTTAATGCACTCCTTCCAATATCTCACTAGTGCCATGATTCCTTAAAATTTATAAAGTTCTTCGACTATTAATCATCATCACCATCAGCACCACTCCCAAGGACTAGGTCTTAGACCTCTTTCGGAAGCCATCTCCTCCTACCGACATTTCTCTTCCCAGTAAGGATTCCAAGGCAGCCACAGATATCAGGTATGCGATTCAAGTCTTGACACCATCTCCTTCTGTGGTCTTCAATCTTCTGGTGCAATGATACAATGTTTAAATAGCGTCTAATATCCTCGTTCCCTCTCCGTTCCAAGAGAGAACAACCTAGCGTCCCTCTTAGAAATTTCATTTCGGCTGCCTGAATCCTCTACACGTCCCTTTTAAGAAGACTCCATGTCTCACTAGCATACTGGAATGCGGGGACAGTCACAGTTTTATAAAATTTCATTCGGGTATCCGTCCGTGTTTTATTTTTCGGGTACCTATGAATCGTTCCACAGATGCGTATAAATTTTGTTAACTTTGCGATCGATTATTAATAAATTACTCAAATATTCGATAACTATTATGTTTTAATCCGTTCATAATTTGCTAACAGCTTGGGAAGCCAGACCTGCACATTTCTATAGCGTCAGAAATCCTATCACCGAACGTAACCACAACTGATCAGAATCTTTCAACGAAATGAAACCCATTCGCTGTAACCGAATGCCCGCATGTTATTAAACCGTACGTGGTTCATCGATTTTCTATAACCTACATTATAATATTAATTAAAATCATTTATTTAGCTACGATCGGACACAGAAATATAGCACATATTCTTTCGCTACAACATATAACGACCAACAGTCGTACGAAAACGTAATCTTATGTTATTGTTGTATTAAAATGTGGTATGGTGAACCATAGCCTACATGACTCCCATATTCTAAGGTTTATATTTAAAATCATTTACTTGGATTCGGTTCGATAATTTCTAAAAGAAACATCGCCCACCCTCAAACTATTTTCACTATTTACAGATATTTTTGTTATTATGGGGTAGTTGTTCAATATAACGTTATTTTCATGTCACTTTATCTATAAAAATTAGGTAGTTTATTGTTATAAAGAAACCAAACTACGCAGATAATCATCCCTCCTCCTCAACCGATCCCCACCATTAATGATAGTTACACTTTCACAGAGTAATAGTTTCATCACATGTAATTTATAAGGTATCTTTTCCTTCAAAATTAAATTTTCGGACTTTACTTGATTTCAACACAGCAATTTTCAAAAAAATCACCCTCTCCCCCTTCAACTACCCACTCCATTTACAGTTATCTCATTTACCATTTTACAGTGGATTAATATGACTTTATTTTCCGAGCACTTATTTAATCTTATTTAATGGAATTAAGTACTTCAATCTTTTTAAAACACAAAACAATGCAGGTAAACTACCCTTCCCTGCTAATCGATCTTCACCAAAATCAATAGGCCTTGAGTCTTCTACAACTCGAGTACATATGCACAAAATTATTTGATACTGTTTCAATTTGCGACAGTTATCGTTCGCCACAGAAAAAAATCTACACACAAACAGACACACAGACACATTTCGGGAAATGATTTGTCTTCGTCTTAGGCCCTAAAGCAGAAAACACATGATGATGAATTGTTACTGTCATGATGTACTAGCATGACTTTCTTAAAAAGTTTAGTCGTACACTTGAAAATCTTACTGTATTGGTATGTAACATAAACACGTTGTGTTATTAACAAGTTTGTCGAATATTCGCAAGTTTAGTTGTGCAACTGCAAAGGTGAGAAAATATTTATTGAGAGTGGTAAGGAAAATATGCTACGAAAATCGTCCTTTATATTACAAAAATTGGTACACCACATTGTGATTCATGTTCTATAATATAACGTTAAAAAAATGGCAAAATTTGTTACTAGTAAGCAGTGGAAGTAGGTAAGATTTGTTTTCACTACTGCTGCTTTGGCTGGCTCGTGTTTGCTTCTCTTTTGTTTCCACACACAGCGTCCCTTGTGTTATATTGTCGTGCGCGTTCAGTAAACGTAGACACGCGTATGCTCGGCCATGAGCGTGAATATTAACTTTATTTATTGCCTACATATGTCACTGAACTGCGTTATAAGGAAAAAATGTGTCTCACATAAAGCGCGCACTAGGAGAAAATTTGTCATCCCTGTGTTTATAATAAATAAAACCGTCTGCAGCCACGTAGTTATTCTTCCCTGAGTAAAACGTGTGTACTGAGCTGAACGGAAAACACTGGGTTAATACACTTACATTGTTCACATGATTTTATTTCAAATATCACAAAACAATTATTAACATATGCAAGTGAGAAAAAAGTGTATTGGACTGTCACCGGTTCTACATAATCGGTTTCAAAGTACCAGAGATTCGTTTACATTTGTCTGAAAAAATTGTCTGTTTATTATCTTTCTAGAAACGCATTAAGTCTACTATGAAACGGGGACTGTTTCTATAAAACTTACGAATACAATATAAACATGCTTACAAAAATAATTATATTAGAAGTGTGTACCGAGCTGTTTGGCCGTGGTCCTAGGTTTACAGACAAACCAAACGTTTCGACAGCACCACTGGCTGCCATCATCAGTTGAATTCGAAGAATTCGAGTCTACGTGAACGCGGGCATAAGGCCCACAGTACCTTAAGAACCCGCGTTCACGTAGACTCGAATTCTTCGAATTCCACTGATGATGCCACCCAGTGGTGCTGTCGAAACGTTTGGTTTGTCTGTAAACCTAGGACCACGGCCAAACGGCCAGGTACACACTTCTAATACAACTGACACCGGCCGTGAAAGCCTTAGAACAAAAATAATTATGTTTGTAACAGTTACGGCTACTGGTTCAGGACAACTGTCCCTAAAGGTGGATGGGCCAGAGTGGTCAACGGTATGGAGATGGAGAAGGCCACAGGATATCACTCCATTAAGATTGTTTACATATCCTTAGTAGTGCAAAGGTATACTAGTAACAATAAATTAACAATAATCACGTAAATTAAAAAGTGGTAAAAAATTTGTATACTCACATCGTTTAACAACGAAGAGTGCGTTGAGAAAAATAAACGAAAATTTATTACTGCACTGGTTGTTAATTTTGTGGTTACTACCAATATAAGAACGAAAAAACCTGACAAAATATGGAAAGATCAAACCAATTCGAAGGCAGTAAAAGTAATAGTGGCTAATGTTGTGGTAGTCACCTACGCGCCTGAAACTTGGATAATCAAACATCCTGATCACAAAACGATCCAAGGCTTCGTATCGTGGGTCTGCAGACATATTGTTGAAGTGAATATGGCAGTGAATGTTTACACTTTACGAGACTGAATTTCTGTTATGGCGTTCAGGGAACAAACAACAAAGGGCCGTTAGAATTTCCTCGTCAGAATCAAAATAGTCGGGTGTCGCCCATCCGTGGGTACTGAAATTTAGTTTTGTCGCATTTCACTACACGGACAACGCGATGGACCGGGCAGCACTTCGTGCCAGTCAAGAATCAAACCGAATAGACGCTCAGGTGAGGGACCATGGAGCGAAGTCGAGAAGGGGGCGGCTCCATCAGTTACCGATTCCCCTATTGCCTTTCGGATTACAGTATATTTTAAAACTAATACCAAATAGTCAACGTAACAGGACTGTATGTTTACTGTATCAACAGCTAAGGCACCAACGACGATAAAAATATCGATCTGGAGAACCATACATGACTTCCATGTCCTAAGATTTATATTATAAACATCTACTTGAATTACGTTCGATAATTTCTAACAAATTAGGTAGGCCTATGTTCCTTGTAAATCGAGTTTTATGTTTGACAAATTGAAATGAAATATTTCCACATAAACTACTTCTGTGTTGCCGATAACGTAGTGCACATATACAAAATTATCCCCTCCCCCTTCAACTATCATTTTCATTTATAGACAAATTACACCCTCCCCCTTCAACTACCCTTTTCACGTATAGATATTTCATCTACCTTTCTACAGTGGATTATTATGACCTTCTTTTCAGGATACTTTATAAATAAAAATTAAGTACTTTACTCTTGTTAAAACGTAAAACGTTGCAGGTAAACTATCCCTCCCCATTAAATGATCTTTACCAAAATCAATAAGGCTCGAGTCCTCTACAACTCGAGCACATACGCAAAAAAATTATTTGATTCTGTTTTTTAAATTTCCGGCAGTTATCGTTCGCCATAGAAAAAATCTACACTCTCTCTCTCTCTCTCTCTCTCTCTCTCTCTCTCTCTCTCTCTCTCTTCGGAAAAAGACTTTTCTTCATGTTTTGAGGAATCAGAATCTGCCCTTATCTCGAACACGATTTTTACGCGATCACCTGACTTCCATTTCCTTACGGAACATGAAGGTAATAAATGAAGTAATTTTTATGAAAACATTTCAATTATGCGAGTAGACGAAAACAGCTCCAAAGTAAAGGTGCTTCTCTCCGAATTTCATCTATTTATCATCAAGAACGTTTGGGGGACTGTTTATTCCAACCTGTCCGTTAATAAAAACGCTGCTCTTCATCCATTAATACTCCAGGAAAAAAATAAATAATAAAGCTGACGTTAATATTTCATCACCAAGAACAATATACATAATAACTTAATTCTTTTTTTCAACGCATCCGCGCAAAAATAACTATACTAATTTTTCTCTTTCACCGTGCGACGTGTTTATGCGCCGGGGGGGGGGGGACAGTAACTGCTGAGAAAAGGTAGTTTACGGCAATCAGTCAGTTTGATAAATGCGTTTTAATATGCGCGCAGTCTTGTGGTCTGCACCCCCCCCGTCCCCGCCAACTCACCCAAACCCCTGACCCCCCCCCAAACGAAACGAATCAAATCCAGGGCAACGTTCTATACCCACCAGTCTGTCTATCCACCAGTTCCTTAGCAAATTCACGCTTAACCCACACCCCTCGTTCGGCTTCCTTGATTACTACCCCCCTCCCCTACTACTTGTTCCACTTCTGTATCTCATTTCGCGTTCGCACTTAACACTATGAATTCATTTCGCTAATATTTCTCAATCGCTTTCCACACCTTCAGAGGTACAGAATATCTACTCTACTCTACACAATTTACTCTCGCGCGGTTACCACGCAGCCGTGAGCAAACTCAATACCGTCTTACACATTTGTTCGTCGTCGGCGAAATAACTGTTCCGTTCCGTTCGACCAACTTTGCGATATGAATAATTTATGACTACCGGCGGTTGGTTACGAGTCGATAGTTGTCACTACTACTGTATTACTAACTAAACTGTGCAAATGCGATTGTCGATACTGTCGCCTGATGCAGCTATTTCTGTGCCGGACGAGTTTTCATTTCCATACTTCCCGGCAATCAACTGCTTAACATAACATTTTTGTTTGCTTATGAGCCACTGTGGGGACCACGTTTGGTTCGAGTGGTTCCTCCCTTCTTCTTCTCCACTCTCTTCCTCATCTCCCAGATCTCCTTTATTCTTGAACGATGTCTCTTCCTCCCTTCCTCAGTCCAGATGGCACACCTGTCCTCTTCTTGGGTTTTTCCTGAAAACCTTGGCCATTTTTTGATTTCTTTTTTGAGTGGCAAGCATTCTTCAATGTCTTCTTGAGTAATCTGGGGTTCTTCTATGTTTTTCTGTTTCCTTGAACCACGTATTGGACATTTCAAGCTTTATGAAATAGTTAAAGAGCTTCCCTGTTAGTCTGTCAGGATTCGTTCTTTGAACGTAGAAAGGTAATTCTTCTTTTTCTAAATTACGTCTGCGATTTTCTCAACGCGTGTGTACAGCTCATTATTGTGGAGTCTTCTGTAATGTTCTCCATCTTTTATTGACCCCAAGATTTTTCTTAATATTTTCCTTTCTGTGACTTCCAGTTTGTCCATTATCGTTTTTTTGTTCCAGACTCAGACACTCAGCTGCATGAAGTGCTTCCGGGCGAACTACTGTTAAAGAATGACTAAGTTTGGTATTAATGGATATTGATTTCTTGTTATATGTGTCATTGGTTAAATGGTAAGCAACTTTCATTATATTAACTCGTGCTTTAATGGCTTCTTTCTCTGAGACATTGTGTTCAATAATTTCTCCAAGATACTTGACTTTGTCAGTTCCATAGATTTTCTTGGATATTGTCTTGATGTTTGTCAGGAATTTGGTTTTCTTGGGCCTTCCTTTCTTTGTGTGATCTCTACGTATCCTTCTTCTCCTCTTCAAGGATTACGTTACATAAACCTGTTCCAACATCCATCTCATCCTCAGGCGACAATTGCTTTATAGTTCGGTGAAAGACATTATGGCTTTATGGCGTTTCAACACAGTGAATGTTTCTCCTTTAAAGTAACACGGTATCGAATACTAGCACCAAACATCGCACACTCTTTGCAGATGAAATTCACAGTAATTTACAAGTGACATTCCCAACCACAGTCTGTTTCGTAGACTTTCATGGCCGTGCTGTAAGGCCGTGTGGTCTTCAAAATTCTTCTTCGCTCGGCCAGACGTTTCGGGGGTCTTTTCAAGAAAGTGTCTACAAACAACTCTTACAGTGTTCACGACCCCGCCAAGCTCCCCCACCAACGTTCCCGCCAGTCCCATCTCCTACAGTAGCGGTGTGAAAGAGGAGTGATTGGCACACCACTACACACATACATTTGACGCACGCACGCACCCACAGGCACGCATGCGCGCCTTTTATTCTGCGGCGCGCAAGCGCTTTCAATTCTTTTTGTTTTGTTTCAATTTTTTGTTTGTAATTTTTATTTTTTTCCAATTTTTATTTTATTTTTTTTTTAATTTTTTTTTTCTTTCTTTTTTCTAATTTTTATTTTTAGTTGTTTTTTGTAATTTTTATTTTGTTTTTTCTTCTATTTCTATTTTTATTATTTTTTAAAATTTTAATTAGGAGGGAATATTTTTTATTTTATTTACATTATTTACATTACATTACTTACATTACATTACATTATTTACATTAATCTGTCTACATTACATAATTTTATTTATATTACATTATTTTATTTACACTGATTTATACACATTTATAAAATATACATTTATTTTATTTATACATTTACGTGATTTATATCACATACATACATACATACAATAATTTAATTGGTGGGTGGCCAAAAGTCTGTAATGTCTATTAAAATCTGCTCAAATAAATCTTCATTTTGATTACGCTTCCTCCACACAAATTCACATAAATATGAGTCCGTTAAATTCCCACACTCAACTAAAGGGAACAAAGAGCTCTTTATCAGTGCTAACTACATGTTGCTGATTGCAGCTGCTTTTATCATTTTTCGTAATGACATTCGTTGTTACTGAACATTCTTTGTATTCTTGTCTACACGATAAACACATTTTTGAACCTAGTGTGTAGTGGTGTGCCAATCACCCCTCCTTCACACCACTTCTGTAGGAGTAGGGACTGGCGGGAATGTTGGTGGGGGGGGGACTTGGCGGGCTAGGGAACGCTGCGAGAGTTGTTTGTAGACACTTTCTTGAAAAGACCCCGTTTCGGCCTGACCTCTGGAGTCCATCTTCAGTGTAAGGACTTCAAGAAACTGACAAGACGTCCTCAGCTTTTGACACAGTACAGCCGTTGTACTGACGTACATCTTGTCAGTTTCTTTCTGCTTACGTAGACAGTAAGAGTGTCCCAGAATTCACAATCTAGTGGCTATCTGATAAACAAGTCCCACCACATCTTTTTTATTTAAGCATAGCTTCAGGCTACTATAGCCGCGAAGGACGCCTAATGCTGTTTACCGGACCTGAACAATGAAAATTTGCTAAAGCTGTAAGTGGGGGTGTAATTTATGTCCAAAATTTTTATAACTAAAACTGTGCCACTGACAGCAGTGTCACAAAATAGTGTCAAGTAACAAGACACCGACATTATAAAACACGTGTGTATTGCAAGCATTGTGTAATTGTCTAATTCTTGAACGCAGTAAATCTCGTCTATGCAGAACGATATAATTTTCCAATTTTTATTTTTATTTGTTTTTTTTAATTTTTATTTTCTTTCTTTTTTCTAATTTTTATTTTTAGTTGTTTTTTTGTCTACTAAAGCTGTAAGTGGGGGTGTAACTTATGTCCAAAATTTTTATAACTAAAACTGTGCCACTGACAGCAGTGTCACAAAATAGTGTCAAGTAACAGGACACCGACATTATAAAACACGTGTGTATTGCAAGCATTGTGTAATTGTCTAATTCTTGAACGCAGTAAATCTCGTCTATGCAGAACGATATAATCGTTTATCATACAAGAAAATCGTTTTCCACTAAATGGGGTTGGGACACTTGCTCGGAATGTACGTATGTTATCAACGAGATGATAAAACGCGCCCACGAACACACGAAGAAGAACACGCGCTCACGCGCGCGACTCAGGTGTATACCAAATAAACAAGTATAGGGCCTATACTTTGTCTACTTCATTCTTCCAGTCCTATTTAATCAATGTATAAAGTTCCAATCATATTGCCCCAATAAGGGGGATTCTGATTTTTCCACAAATGTGTATATAATGCTAAATTTTATTCTAGGTATGCGTGCTTCTTTGTCTGGGAAACCCTAGTATGAAGGCCTGCATTACCAGTTTAAATGTTAATAGTTTTAATTATTATATTAAGGCGAGACTATAAGAATAAATAGATGAGAAAGATGTGTGGTAGATTTTTACTTTAATTATTTATTATTTTATTGTAATTTTTTAAGGAGATATTTAGCTACAGTGTCCCATTTACCAGAGAACAGCACGGAAGGTAGTCTTTTATAGTTCCCAGAAACCTTCTTCGCGTTTTTTTTTTTAATTCTATTTTCTTAACATCTTGATGTATAACGCCAAGAGTCGTTTGTACAATAATTACAATTTGTTTTCTTTATCCATGTTTACAATTCATATGAATTTTTCAGAGATAGTTTTCTACTGCAATTTGTGAATGAAAACTAAGTTTGTCAGTTTCCCAAAACCTTAATAAATTTTTCAAAATAATTAGAAATGAATTGATTTCAAAAGAATTAGAAATGAATTGATTGTCTTCACAACAGAGATTCTTTCTTCTCTTCCTTTCTTTAAGGTTTGAGGGACACGAGTAACCGTAGTACTCAGCGTCTTTTCGGAGGGCGTTGATCAATGAAAGAGAAATATTGAAAAATAGTGTAAATTAGCCTACATCAATAAGCAACAATCTCACGATATCACAATATGGAAAGAATATTCTTTTGTAAATTAAATGATGTGACGACAGAAGCAGGCTAGAAGTTAACATATTGGTAAAGATTCTTCAAGTTTCTTCAAATCGATTGGTAGTACATACTTTATAAGAATGTTTCTGAAAAGCAGAAAAGTCTAAAAAACGCTGTTATACACCTGAAAAGTCCTCATGGGTGCCAACAATGAGCAATCAGAAGCATCGAAATCAGACTAATATTATGTGTGTGTGTGGGGGGGGAGTGTAATACAGTTAGTAACAACAAAATAATAAGAATGAAATAATAATGATAAAGTGTATAATGGTAATAGTAGACCTAATAGTTCTAATACAGTAATGCACACAATTAACTAAAGTATATCATTATAATGTAATATGATTTAATAATTAATTGTAATTAATATAATTAATAACGTCAATAACAATATAAAAATATCTTGTTTTTAGGCGCAGAGAATTTGATCAGGCTAACTAAAAGAACTGCAAAAAGGCCTATAAGTTGTTTACAAATGATTAGTTGAATGTCGTCAATATGAACGTTCTTTTTTTTTAATCAACTGTTAGATAAAATAAAGGACATACTGTTGAGCTTATGTACTCAGGTTGACCACGTAACGGCTTTTAAAACTCAACGTTGGCTTCTATGCAAATGTAACTGGTTAATATCATACTACACTTCCTGGAATCACAATGAATTTCCTAGAATCACAGTTTCTCCGAGCTAATGTCACAACTTTAACTACGAAGTAGCAGAAGCAGCAGTAGTGTAGTAGTAGTAGTAGTAGTAGTAGTAGTAGTAGTAGTAGTAGTAGTAGCAGAAGTAGTAGTAGAGTAGTAGTAGTAGTAGTAGTAGTAGTAGTAGTAGTAGTAGTAGTAGTAGTAGTAGTAGTAGTAGTAGTAGTAGCAGTAACGTGTCAGCAGTTCTTTTCCCTGGTATTACATTTATTACAACTATTTAATCATGGTGTTATACTATATTTTATGGTAATATTTCCTTAAGTTACAACTAATTTATTCCAACATTATAGCCTACCTACCATAATTACACAAATAAATTGTAGCGGTGAATCATGACCTTGTTTCTTAAGTAAATTCTTTCTTAATTTCTTTTAGATAACACATTTCGAAGTAAATATGCGCGGGGAATACAGTCTTTAACAATATTTTAAAATGTCATGTATGAATTATTATTTTTTTTTCACTTAATCGTTAACCAATCATCACTTTTATTATGAAGAAGGTAAATCATGAAACATTAGTGAAGATAAACAAATAATTTTTCAAATTTGTTCAGTACAAGAAAGTGACGGCTAGTACGCTACATCAATTTCCATTCTGTTCGGCGTAAGTATACTGTCAAAAGCATAACAATAATTGAAATTACGATATCTCACCTTGTAAAAAAAATCTGGTAACATGCACGATTCTGTAATTTATAAATAAACCCGATAATTACACTTAAAAACTGCGAAAAGGCCATAGGGTCACCCACAATGGAAAACTATGAGAACAAAAAGAAAACCTCGACCTTCGTAATTTTGTCGACCAGCTGATCGGCGCCACGCAGCACATAGTTCGTTTCTTATTCTTCTTACTCACCAAAGACAGGGAAGCAATGCTACGTCATCGACTGATGGTGTCGCGTCTGCTACACTGACTGCTCTTATTAACCGATTTCGAAAAAGGAGGAGGATCTTAATTCGACCTGTATATATTTTTTTTCCTATGTTTGTTCGCGCATTACTCCGAAACTAGTGGACCAATTTGAATGAACTTTTTTTTAATGAAAGAGGATGATCCCATGGTGGCCCCATTCCAATTTTGTAAGGATTGGTCCAGTATCCGACCAGTAATTTAGTTTTTTCTAGATATTTTTCCGTACTTTTCGGCCGCTGCCGACTCTGATACCTGTACTGAATTGCATATATACAAACTCGGACATGGCTGAACGTTATATAATGTTCATGGACATGGCTAATATATAATTTTATTTTTATATTAAAAAAAAAAAATAACCCAGAACTCACCACGTGGAGGTGGCTGCACTTCGAGTTCCACTTGGCTTCTACCCAACCGCCCTGCCAAATGTAGGAACACGATATGACAAGTATGAAATTAAATGTCATCTCTACGTGGCAGACTTGTCAATCTTTGCATTTCTTTAAGCGCTTTTGCGTCGTGGGGATTTTTTAATAATTTATTGCTGTCTAGATCAGATATCCCTATGCCATCCAAAGTTTTCACTCTACTGAAGGCTACGTAAGCTTGGCCTTTGGGAAATAATTTTTTTCCAAGGTCAATAACAGCCTTATTCAGTGTGACGCCTTGCAATTTATGGACTGTCACCGCCCAACTTAGGATTGTGGGGAGCATTCTGCGCTCAACGTCTCCAAATCCTTTTGTTGCTTGGTATGTTGTAGTGACGGGAGCGACTGCAACTAAGCCATTAGCATCTTTTGTCCGAGCTCCTATTGTGTCATCATCAAACTTTATCGACACCGCATCTGGTAATTCTCCAGCTTCTAATTGGTCTTTTCGCT
The DNA here is from genome assembly GCA_034769895.1 of Magicicada septendecula. Lineage (NCBI taxonomy): Eukaryota > Metazoa > Arthropoda > Insecta > Hemiptera > Cicadidae > Magicicada > Magicicada septendecula. The sequence goes on along the minus strand of CM068375.1, from coordinate 399,417,120 downwards.
GTGCTGGCCATTTAAACTGCTCGAGTACTCCCACTGCACCATTAACCAGTCCATCTGAAATTGAAATAATGCGTCTAAGCATCACACGTGACCCTTTGGCTAGCTTTATCGTATGCAGGAGTCCTCCGCAGTTATTCACGTCCGCTGGAATTACGTTGCTCGGCGGTTTTCTTCCGTAAGTCGCAGGCTCACGAGATTCATCGACTGCATTCATGACATAAATATGAGAAGATTCGGCAATGATGTTGGTCATTTTAAAGTTGTATCCATCGACCAATTTGATCGTTGGATAAAATCTAACCGCCGCACCATCTGCGAAATCTCCTGTTAATGCGACTCTTTAACAACAATTCTAATTGGGCGGTGGTTAGTTCGCCGAATCGCAGTTCAACAAATCTATGAACTCCACATCGTTCTGCTGTCTCATATTAATAGTTAATTCGCAGAAAGAGAACTGACGCCATAGATGTATTGCTGCTGCACACCATGATGGTTGTTCAAAACACCAGTGACCTTTTACTGGAGGAAGCTGCATAATATCACCAAACAGCAATATATTCACCCCACCAAATAACTTGTCATTGTTTTTAAATTCTTGCAGTCTCAGGTGTATCATACGTAGATTCTCATAAGAAACCATGGATATCTCATCTATTATCAGCCATTTGATGTAATGCCATTTCCGTCTCTCTTGTTCGAGTCGTTGGCCTGTCATCTTTCGGTACGTCATGGTCTTACCCTTTTCAATTGGTAGAGAAAAAATTGAGTGTAAGCTTTTGCCAAATATCTGGCGAGCAGCGACACCAGTCAAACCAGCTACTTCGATAAACTGTGGTTTTACTAACACGTCTACTGTAGGTCCATAACAACGTTTGACGTGTTCAACCAACAGTTTCAAAGTAAACGATTTGCCACTGCCTGCACCACCCGTTATGAATTGCAACATTTGAATATCATCGCCTCTTATATCTTTTTCGATAGCTGCAGTAACTTCACTGAAAAGCTCTTTTTGTTGCACATTTAGACTTCTGACACCATCAGGTATTCCTGCAATTTCATCTTCTGCTAAACAGAAATCGTCTGGGTCATATATTATTTGTTCATCTCCATGGATCACAGGTTCATCATTGTTCAATCCATTCACAGCTTCACGTACAACGTTAAAGGCTACGGCTTGGGCCAAAGCCTGCTGAATAACCTGTTCTACGTGAGCAAACTCTTCTGTAGTTAAATTTCCGAGTAACGGCCTCAGCTCATGTTGTCGTCTAAGGAAACAGGCTTCTGCAGACTCGTTGTCCAGTAGAAGTTCGTTTTCATTTCGAAACGGAATATGACACACGATTAAACTGTAGTAATAACACTCTCTATCACTGTTCAACGTATAATATCGAGTGCGCAGCACGGCTGGCTTGTTTGTTATTCGCATGCGGGTACGATTCCTTAAAAATATATACCTTGAACTTTCTTCCTCGATGTTTTCATTCAGTTCAACATCTCCATCATCTTCTGCCTAAACCTTACTCGACATCGGTTCGTATCTGACAGCAAATTCAGCCAAGCTTAAATCGTCGAGTTCATCTGGTCTCTCAATGTAGCGATCGAAAATGTTATTGAACGTTGAAGCTTCATCACCTTCTAATCGTAGAATTCGAAATCTTTGATCAGGCTTGCAGCTATTTATAAAAACAGCCTTTCGTGAAGACATTTTGAGTGGAAGGTGACACAATCTATAAGCGCATTCGGGGGCACTGACTAACCGCAAAGAAAGAATTGCCATTGATACAGAAAATAATTGATTCCATACATTTCCGCCTCGTCTTTTAGCCTTTTGTATGGCTTCTTTAACGACATCGCCAGTGTCATTCGACTCGCACTTGCTGGCATACTTCGCCACGTAATATGCAACGGCGGTGATAGAACCGCATGGTTTTACATCCATATTTCCTTCCCAGAGAGTTAGAAGATCCGGATTATAATTATTTATAAGAACTTCGTCTGCAGTTCTTCGCAGGATGCAAAAACGTCCGTTATTCGCAAGGGTTTTGTCTGGACCTAGACACACTATTTGATCACCGACTGGTCTGGGAAATCCGAATCGACAGGTACAGTTGTTACGGTCTTTGTAACAAGTAGCAGTGTGTTTGTGCATTTGTACACTTTCCACTATATGTCGTAATACTGCATCGTCAGAATCCAATGAGCAAGACGCAACTTTGTCAATCACATCCATGCCCTGCCTTGTAGCAAAATCGGGAACGTTTTCACACCAGACCAACATGTGCAAATGAGGACTTCCTCTGTTTTGAAACTCTATCCTGTACCAGAAATCTTTTATAGCGCCACCCAAGCAGTCCGGGTTATTTTTTAAATATCGGATTAGCGCATTGACTCGTACCATAAATTGCCGTGAGACAATTACTGGGTAACGTTGAACCAAGGACAGTCTTTCGGAGAATGTCAAGTTATTAGCTTCACTCGGATTACGACCAGCAGCAATGAGTAACGCTTCCAGCATATCCAACCAGTTCAAGTCATTGCAGGAGAAGGTTAGAAACCATGTAGGAGCTCCCAGGCTCCTGACCATTGCAATTAATTCCGAACAAACCCGTCTCCAGTATGATACGGATCCTCTTATATTTCGCATAATGAGATGCATGTTATCTATCAAACCCTGCGGTGTGTGATCTCCTTGTCGCATTCTACATGAGACGGACACACGAAACTTTAGCACGGAGCTTTAGCACGAAAGTATTCGACAATAGATAAAGCAAAGAAAATGTAGTCTGTCCGTTGAAATCGTCTGTCACTGCTCATGACGCGTGCTTGAAAATAATCCAAGGGGGTTATGGGAATTTCCCGCTGCTCTCCGAACCCATTTTTACCATCAGGAAAAAGAAAATACCAAGCCAACTCTTCCATGCGTCGTTCTCTTTCAATATTTAGAGGCGGTGCTGTTTTTCTTCCTACATCGACTAATCTTACTTGAACATCGTTCAAATTATTATTATCAATAGTAATAACACTTTCAACATCAGGTATTCCATCATCTATCGAGTGAAGCATGTTGGTGGTAAAAACAGCTTGGATTTCTGCGTTTTCACCAATAGATTCTGCTGCTCTAACATCTATTTCATTGATATCCTTTTCGATTAAGGGAGGATTTCCATCTTCCGTCAGCCGAGGTTCAGATGAAGTTTCATCTTCACGTGGTTGAATATCTATATTTTCTGGTATTATCTCTAACGGAGTCAAAGAGTATATATTCAAAGTAAGTAAATTACCAGTTTTAGTGAACAAGTTTCGACGTAAAATTTTGTGTAAATCGTCAATATTTTTGAAACGCATGCAGCAAGAGACACCTCTCGTTGGTGCTTTTGGGTCCTCTCGAATGCGAATCAAATAACCAGAAATAAGTAACATCAGCCTGGTTATTACGATATAGGGCAACGGATGTCAAGTTAGCTGTAAGTATTCCACATATTCAGAGAAAAACGTGGTTAGAGCATTTTTCAAGTTTGGAAATCCAGCATCAGTATCATCATTAATGAGATGGCCATCTAAAGCAAGTTCATCACAAACATGGATGTCAACATTACGATTGTTATATGTCGTATGAGATTGGAGCTCTGTCACCCGCAAATATTCGGTATTCGCTTCCACTGGATCAGGAGCGACCCGGTTCGCTATACATTCTCGGTATAACCTATCTCCCATTACGAGTACATAGTCGATATCACTTGCACATCACTTATTCGGATCGAGTAGACAAAATGCAATGCAAGCAATCGCTGGTATTGCTGTACATTGATTTCCACGAGAACTGATATCAAATCTGTCGTTGGCTTGATGGAATACACCACGGAAAATTGACACGTTCTCCGACAAAATTACGTATCTACTCATCGTATCAGGTTCTACTCCTTGAACATCTTCATCTGGATTCCTAATTATAGGATCACCAACAATTTGTGCTAGTTGAGCAACGTTAATATTATCGGGAAAGAATGGAACCACATCATGATACAGAGGATTATTCTTCATTAGCCACTGCAAGGCTACTTTTAATTTGTGAATGTCGACTTTCAGTTGTCTTATGCGCTGAAGATTTTCCAGACTTTCCGCCACTATAACAATTCCAGCTTGGCTCAATTGTAGCGGAAGTTTCTCAGCCAATTCAACAACATCTTGCGCAAATAGAATAACTTGCCCTCTGCACCAATCTTGACTGAATCGATTGTGAACTTTAATGATTTTGAGATGAGGCACAATTCTGCTCAGGAGTCTCTGCTCAATGTCTGATAAATTGGCCAATTCTTCAGGCCCAGATGATATTTCCATTTTATTCCAGAAGGCTTGAGGTGGAATTTTTCGTTTTTTAAGATTAGTTGCACAGCGAGAGCAGGCCACAACACTCCTCAATTCAACTAGATCTGAATGTATCATTGATGACAATTGAGTTGTATTCAAATTGCACCGCTGTTGTGGATATATAGTCTTTTTACATACTGCACAGTGCACATCGCAAAATATATTGATTGCTTTCTTGAAATCGGACGTGTCGAATGACTGCCTTTTCTTGCTGATTGTTTCACGCATTCGTTGTAAGCGACTACTTCTCTCATCAGCCGTCTCGTTCTGCTGGATGTCATTATTACGGTCACGTGCGTTAGATAGTCGTTGTGAACGTTCTTCAGCAGTCTCATTTGAAAGCCGGTTATGAATCAATGAGAGGCGATGTGCTCGTTCATCGGCAGTCTCATTTGAAAGGCGTTTCTGAATCAAGGAAAGGCGGTGTGACCGTTCTTCTGTTGATTCATTTCATAGTCGATGGTGTGCTCGATTAAGTCGGTGTTTTTTTCCTGTTCTGTCTCCTTCGAATATCTATAATTCATGTATTCTCGCATCCGTGCGAGTCTCTCCACATATTTGCTGGGAGACTCTTCGCGGCGAACGTCTGCCATTTTCTTCTTCACTCGAGAAAGGCGCTCGGATTTTGACTCTTGCGTTTCGCGCAAAGGGTTTTTCTTCATACGCGCGCCATTTTTTGTTGGCCGACCCATGTTTCCATGTCAATGAAATGAAACTCGGTCGTTACAACTAAAAAGTCTGAAATAAAAAAATGTTGGGGGAAAAAAGAACCGGCTTCGAAAAACGCACTAAAAAGTATGAAATAATCGATAAAAAACGCTCTAAAAAGTATGAAATAATCGATAAAAAGTATGAATAATCGATAAAAACCTTTTTGAAGTCGGCGCCGTATTTCAAACTGACTTACAGAATTTTGCTCATGAATACAAATTAGAGCTTATATTGGATTGGGTCCAAGTGTAAACTGTAAGCAACTAAGAACACACAGTGCTGAGTATGTATATTGTAAATATATATTCCACGATCAACGTGACGGTCACGACCATTATTAAATTGCTCGAATCACGTCAGTTCGTTGATGAGATTAGTATAATTTTATATAACCCTTTACAGGACTCAAGTAGAATCTTCTATGGCTAAGTTGCAGGCGATCGTCAGTAATTAATTAGTATTTATCTTATCAACTCTATGAAACGCATTCAAGCTGGCTGTTACTATACACCACACCACAGACCGGTTCAAGCAGTCCCCTGCACACATACTATCACACACCCACCCACATACAGACTCACGCACCCACCACCGGAGATAAGAGCATCCGTGGAATGAACAATCATACAAGACAGCATATTCAAAACGATCACAAGCAACAAACAATACCGAACAAAAACAGAGATATCAACAACCAGTACACTAAGACTCTGCACTGAACTGAGGTCGCTCTTTACGACGTCTAACCCGCAACGTAGAAAGAGATAGAAACACAATTACTACATATTGATAGCCCACACACGCACACGTACATAACACAAGACAGTAAATATATAACGGCGAGCACTGATCGTACTTCGCGGAACACGTAAGATAAACATTACCGCAATAAAGCACTATACATCCACACTCGGTGAAGGTTCAGACGCAACTTAACACAAGGTTAAATACGTGTTTTTAGGTTAGAAGTACAATAACTTTGTTAAATCACTAATAAATGCATAAAAGTTAAAAACAAAACTTGTAAAGAATTTAATTCTGAGAAAAATTGTGTAAATAAAGTCAATAAAAATCAACAAAAAATTCCAATTGTTTCCATTTTCCAAAATTTGTTTTTAGGCAAAGATTTTTCTGTTTTACGTCGGATATCATGAAACTTATGGGAGATACAGTTCTGCGACCTGTTTTATTCGATTTTTCAGGTCAAAAACCATAAGAAACAACAGAATTCGCCCCTTCCCAGAATTTCAGAAAGTCTTCATTTACCCGGGGGAACCGAAACCCGGACGAATCTTTCGCTAGCCGTAACTCGCTTACAAAGCGTTTCCGGACATATGTTTATATGAACTTTTTTTCTTCTTTTACACCATAGAACCATTTCTAAAATTATTTCCCTCTCCTCCCGGGACACCTTGTATATACTCAGCACTGTGTGTTCTTAGTTGCTTACAGTTTACACTTGGACCCAATCCAATATAAGCTCTAATTTGTATTCGTGACCAAAATTCTACAAGTCAGTTTGAAATACGGCGCCGACTTCAAAAAGGTTTTTATCGATTATTCATACTTTTTATCGATTATTTCATACTTTTTAGAGCGTTTTTTATCGATTATTTCATACTTTTTAGTGCGTTTTCATCGATTATTTCATACTTTTTAGTACGTTTTTTTTATCGATTATTTCACACTTTTTAGTGCGTTTTTCGAAGTCGGTTCTTTTTTTCACAAAAATTTTTTTTTATTTCATTATGCAAGTGGTTACCACTAACTTTATTTATTATGGCTTCAAAACGGGCTGTAATAAAACAATTAAACTATAACATTTTATACTAAAAATATTGTAAAATATGAAATATTTGAAATATTATGAAACTTAAAATTTTAAATATCAAAATTAAAAAAAAAGATAGTTCTGAACTAGTTCGCTGTCGATAAATATTTTATCACACGTTTATTAACTATTTCTCTTCCCATGAGTTCTTCTTTCTGACGCTCCCCCTCCACACATACACAAACACATTTTACTGAATTTTTTCCTGTATCCTGAGGTATATAGGTTAGGTCCTATAACCTGAGTTAAAGGTTAGGCCCTATAACTGAGTTAAAACTTAAGTTAGAAGTTGTACGTTGGGCGCCTTCTGACACCAGTAGTAATCGGCAAATCTCAAATGTATTAAAATATTGTGTGTGTGTGTGTGTGTGTGTGTGCACGCGCGCACGTGATTGCAATGGTTAATATACTTAATAAAAATAAAATAGTAGCAGGAATGAAATAGTAGTAATAACAAATGGTAATTTTTTTTTTAGAGGGGGAAAATGCTTATGCATCGTCAGAGGAGGCCGTGCTTCCTCTGGTGTGTGGGACTCTCAACAACTAAAAAAACCCACCTTTAATTCAGGCATTCGAATCCATCCTGGACGCACTTAGCGTATTACTTCAGGATGGAGCCTATTGCGCCCTTATCGGGCTCTTTCTAGCAGTTCATCTTCTACTGCCCGTTAATAACAAATAACAATAACGTTTTTAATGTTAATAATAATAGTTCTATAAAGTAATGATGAATCTAATGAACGAAATTATATAGGTGTAATTATACTGGAACATGATGTAATAATTATAATTAATTGTATTCAACTGTAATTAACATAATTAATAATGTCAATAAATATATCTAGGATTTAGGCGCAAACAATTTGGTCAGCCTAACTAAAAGTTCTTTTCAAATGATTAGTTGAATGTCGTCAATACGAACGTTCTTTTTTGTAATTAACTTTTAGATGAAATAAAGGACTTACTGTTGGGCTTATGCAGTCAGGTTGATCACGTAACAGTTGTTAAAACTCATAGTTGGCTTCTGTATTAATGCAACTGATCAACACCATACTACACTTCCTGGAATCATTATGAATTTCCTAGAACCACTGTTTCTCCGAGCAAGTGTCACAACTTCCCACTAAACAGTTCCGACTCCAAGAAAGCACTTTCCTTTCTTAATACTTACAAAATGCTTACAGTTTAAATAAACGAAAATATTTACAGTTCATTAAATGACACGAAAAAAATATTGTCGTTACAAACATAATTTCTGTTCGTTGTTAAAACTGTTTGCGGGCTGTTTGACCGCGGTCCACTGTTGTCTACAAAAAAAGACGTTTCGGCAGTGCCATCGACTGCCATCATCAATGTAATATCGAGTTGTTTCGCTAACGTAAGGTGGTAGACGATAGTGACCACAGTACGAGTAACGTCTACAACCTTACGTTAGTGTAACTCGATTTTACACTGATGATGGCAGTCTATGGCAGTGCCGAAACGTGTTCTTGTAGAAAACAATGGATCACCGCCAAACAGCCCGGGAATGAATTTTAACAACATTGACTCCAACCGTTTAAGTTTACGAAATCATTTTTGTTTATTTTTACCAAACGTGTCTTCCGACCCATCGTGTCGTCATCATTCTGTTGTCTGTGTAGCCGTTGTTTAATGTTGTCCAGAAACATGTAAACAGCATCATTCCATTGATCCGAGATACAAAATTATCTTATTACATAATACAACAAATTACAATATATCCTTTGGAAGCAGCCTGTAGCCTATATAAAAAGCATCTGAAAACGGAAGCATCAGAGGGTCTGACAAGTTAAGAAGCTGCTGGGTTTTTAAAAATACTGTATGTTTTCCTTTTATAAAATCACACTCAGTTCTTTTCTGTAGTTCATCAAACCTTATACGCAAACTCCCTTATATTCAAATGAATTTTTAGACATTTTATTGATTTCACTACATTCTTATATGACACTACCAATATAGTGTGTGGGTTTTACCAGAAGCGTTAACTAATTTCTGTATTATACGTTTTGAGTTAAATCGAGTCGCATCGGGAATAAACAAAATATATTTTCCATTAATCTGTAACAGTGTATTTCTGTCTTAAACGTATTAACAAGAGATGGTTTCAAATGGACAAAATGTACCATTTCTGTAGACTGGCTGTGAGGAATTAACAACTATAGGTGGATATAACGGATTATCACTTACAATGAAAATTGTTATGTTGTTATAAGAAGAAACGATAGACTTTACTGTGGGCCCGGGCATAGTCCCGAGATGGTCGTGGGTTGTGCCTTACCGCTGACCCAACGCCTTCCGAGAACCCCACCCTGGCGTACGCTGCCTTACGGGGCGGGGGGCTATCCCATTTTCGCCAGTGTCAGTGCTGATAATCGGGACAAAGCGTACGTCCAGCGCTAGGGAGCGCCGGCTATGTGTTGGTGCGTGACCTGCGCTGCTGCGAGCCTGTACCGACATGAGTGCGGTGGCTGGCCTCCATCGCCTCGTGCCATTGGGTACCGAAACGGGGCCCCCGCTGGGCAACGTTGCGTTTTGTACGGCCATTCGCGGTCCCACTCAACGTAACGGCCAAGAACGGTAGTCTCCTCGTTCGAGGAGAGGGCTCCAGTCCCACTCGCCGACGTGCCCAGCGGACGGAGAGTGGGGATTTTTCTGGGTTGCATTCCCGGATTGTGTGTTTCGTTGGTTAGACGGTAGATAAAAGTGGTTGAAATTCGGTGTTTGCTCAGGCGAGGGACCCGTGGGCACTTCGGTGCCGGCCCTTAGGAACTTTACTGTGTCTGGTACATCATTTTCAAAATGTTCGAATGTTCTAATAATTACAGTCACAATATTGGATAACCTATCATGTGATTTCTGATGTACGCGAGACTGAACACAAGATGGAGTTGTATGTATTAGGTACGGTAAATTTCATATTTTAAACTGACTGCGGACCAACAATAACTTCCAAATAAAAAATACAGCTACGATGTTTAGTACAATAACAATCACAGTTATTAATTTTGCAATTCTGACTCGCATTACAACTGATGCGAGTTGCTTTGACGCTAACCGGTAACCTTTTAAATGAAGGAGATATACAAAAACAAACCCCGCTTCACTCAAACATAACACTACCTCTAGTTCTGTCCATTGGCTAATTAACTACAGTTACTAATTACTTACTGCCCATTACTGCTTACAAACGGTGGAGTAACACTGCTTACCTGAAACACACAAAACAACACAACTATTACTGCATGCAGTAACACGCAACGATAATCTGTTGCAGTACTGACCTGAATACATAATACATCGCAGTAAGTAGGGCTCTTACGTAATATACACCAACAATACATTCAACACTAGAGTGTATAACACTGGAGTGTAGATATACAAGCGAAAGGGTGGAAGCTGGGAAGACAAATAAACATGAGTAAACCATCTGATCCGTATTGCTACTACATCTTGCGTTAATCTAGACACTGACCCAGTGCGTAAATATGGCTCTGAACAAAAGTGACCCTTACGAGTTTACCTAAGCCTACAACACTTGTAACCTTACATGAGATACTCAGTATATTTAAAACAAACCACGAGCTCTATCAGCTTATTACCAGGTATATAGGTATATATATTACCGGCAAAGTACAAAATCAGACATTTTATAGAATGCCTAGAATTTCATACAATGCCTGAATCCAGTCGGCAAAGTATGAAACAAAACACATTTCATAGATTGCCTAGGCATTGTATAGAATGCCTAACGTCTTTTAGGTAATGTATAGAAGACAATGTGTGAACTATGGTTTCATGTTCTGAAAAGTGTGTAGACTGCTGGAGAGATATGCATAGTACGTGTGGACATTTTTTGAACACTAGTGGCAACAGTGGAGATAAGTGTGATGATGGCAAGAAGCTGTGTAATCTCTGCTTCAAAGTAAAAGTTGCAACTGAAGAATGAAAAACGTCAAAATCATTTCTAGAACTTCAGGGAAAGAAGATGAAACCTCATTCTGACAAACAATTTCCTCCAGCTCCTGTGGGGGCGTCTGTTCGTGTTCCAATTCCTGAAGTAGACAAGGGGCGGGGAGATCTTCGAAACATCCTAGCAATCGTTGTTGAGTGTGATAGATGACGGATTTTACAAACTGGGAACCACTATCGGATTGTTAAAGCAGCTGTACACAAGATCGCACTTCACTGTATGCCCAAAACCACTAATAGGGGTTGAAGATGTTCCTGAACAAGAAACCGCACTTCGTTCTGGTGCTACTGCCCAATCATCAGGATCCGGACTAGGGTTCATAAAATGTGCGTGCGAGACTAAATCTCAAAAAAAAATGTAATTGTGTAAAAAATGAAAGGAAGTGTACTTCAAAATGTCACAGCTCTCTGTCTTGTTGTAATAAGTAGAGTATATTCCGTAATACTGTATTCATAATTAATAAACACCAATAATATCTAATGTATTTTTTCAACCAGACTGGTTAAAAAAAGTTCTTATACCGTATAATTTTAATGAAATAGTATCTGAACATAATTAAGTAGAGAATAGGTGATCCAGAAGTGTCATACTAAGCCCTCCTCTGTGTAAAATCAAACAATTATTTGTGAATTTGTACTAAAATGTTTTCATTTTGAGCGTAGTAAGCTTATTTTACACTTTGCCTAAAGAATCACTGGCATTATACAGAATGCCTAGGCAATGTACAGAATACCTGGGAAAAGTATAAAAAACATTTCAAAAGTATTCTACTGTATAGTTTGCCAAAAAACTCCAGGCATTGTATAAAATGCCTGGATTACATACTTCGCCGGTAATACATTCAACACTTGGTGTATAACACTAGAGTGTAGATATACAACTGAAAGGGTGGAAGCTGGAAAGTATAACAAACAAACATAAGGAAACCATCAGATCCGTATTGCTACTAGCCTACATCTTGCGATAATCTAGACACTGACGGGTGCGTAAATATGGCTCTGAATAAAAGTGACCCTTACGAGATTTTACCTAAGCCTACAACACTTGTAATCCTACATGAGATACTCAGTATATTTAAACAAACCAAGAGGTCTATCAGCGTATTACCAGGTATACAGGCACATACATCATTATTACCAATTACATTAATAACGCAATAAAAAAAAGCGCTATTGAACATTGTTTAAAAGGTACTTAATGACTTAATTGCTTTTCCTATATTTCATATTTCCAACGTACGTACACGGTAATGATGTGTAATAAACTTGTTTGTAGACCTATATTAAAAAAATGTTACTCTACTGTATCACCGTAAACAGCTGAGAAAATACTTAAAAAAAAACTTAAAAATTCAGAAATTAACAAAATTTCTCATCAACTTTCGACCCTGTGGGGGGGGGCGGTTCCGTGCCCCCCTCCACGTAAATACGCCACTGCCATTCAGGAATTGTTAGAGAAACACGTTTATCTCTAGTGCAGTCCCTCAGTTATTTACAGCATACATGACAGAGAACACGTCACATATTAATATTAAATACTAACAGAAATACGTTGTACAGTAGATTGGAATTGGAAAAGAGTTATTAATAATAAATTCTTAAGAAAATCTGAATTTTTCATTTCAGAATGAAACTGCGCCTTACACGAAGACGTTATACATATTTCAACAGCGACAATCAATGGAAGAGACTACAGGAAAGAAAACACATCACAAGCTTTTACCGACAAACTTATAAAATTCATGATTTCGCGTTGTTAAAAGCGTCGAGTAAATTATTAAAAACCACAAAAAAAAAACAGAAAATAACTGCACCACACTAAATAAAGCCCTATTATAATTCACATTAGGCTGAGAGGTTGAAAGTACTAACTCATTGTTAAAAAAAAAGAAGAAGAAGAAAAGAAAAAAGCAAGTCAAATATTGGCTTAAGAATAATGTGTTATCATTCTTTGCTTCTTAAAGGGTGGCAGCAGGCGAGTGAGAGGGAGGGAGGAAGGGCGCGGAGCAGTCTGCCTGCGGTCATGAAACTCATTTTCTCAGTATCATTTTTTCTGATTTATTTTAAGGGTTATATGAAAAATGGTTTGATAGAAGAAATCTAAAAACATACTATAGGAAAAAACTCACGTAAGAAGACGTGGTTCCCTCTCACGTTTCAAGGGGGGGGGGAAGTTTGACAAAAACGAATGCGATGTCCTCAATGAGATAGGTAAACTAAACAACGGGCAGTGGGGGCGTCGAGGGGAACACCGACTATTGTAACGGTGTCTTTCTAAACGTTAAGATGTGTAAACCCCACAAACAATGATGTTATCAGTTTCCACAGTCGAAAAAGGAATACGTTATCGACGAGCAGCGATCGAGTAAATACCGACAGGGAAGGACTGATAATGACTAAGAGATAAGGATGGGGACTGGTGCTTACATAAACAATCGTTGATTATTTTTGGCAAACAAAGACTGCATGCTGTGTGGCATGCAAGCCCTATGCGAAAGGTAAGTAAACATATTCATGTTTGTGTGTATGTGACGTCCTGTTTACATATGCAAGTTCTAAGCATTCACAGCCATGGATTAAAAAAGCACCTGACATCTAGCTTCATCTCAAGAAGCACGAAATGCAAAATTAGCACGAAAACACTTATCAGACCAGTGGTGACATATGCTTCAGAAACCTGGACAATGACAACAAATAGCGAGAGACTTCTAGGTTGCTGTGAAAGACGGATTCTAAGAACAATATTTAGAGGAGTACAAGAAAATAGAATTTGGCGCAGGCGTTATAATTATGAACTATACCACCTTTACAAAGAGCCGGACATTGTCAGGATAATCAAAATATACAGGCCAAGGTGGGTTGGGCATATAAAGAGAATGGAGGAAGGACAGCCTACGAAACATATTTTCTACCAGAAACCAATGGGTAGTAGAAAAAGGGGAAGACCCCGAAGTAGATTCAAAGACCAGATAGAGGAGGACCTCAGAAAGTTGAACATATAAGAAACTGGAAAACCAGGGCACGCAATAGGCAGGAATGGAATCGACTCTTGGAGCAGGCCAAGACCCACCAAGGGTTGTAGAGCCACGGCTGATGACGATGACGAAGCTTTCACGGCCGGCTTCAACATTGTTGAAATTATTATTATCAGCCGGGCGCTGTTAAGAGGCCCATACGCTCAGTTTTACTGCGCAGTTAACTGCCCTAAATAACTGGGTAAAAAACTGTACAATGAACTGAACTGGAAGTGCAGGGGCACGTCAGTTTTCCTCAGGGGTCGGGAGATACACATCGTCAATTAAAGCTCCCGATTCTTTTTCGAACCATTAACTTGCTTTAGCTCTTTTCGTAAAGCGGATCAGAGGATATTAATTATTTTTACAACACTGTCACGCGTCGCGTCAGGCTCAACAACTTTCAATTTTTCAATCAATACATAGTGTGCAGCAATTTGTGTGACACGGTTGGAATATGAGGGGATTTCGATATCCCACAGCTCGGAAAGCGGCCGATAGGCTTCTTTATTCGATCGGGCTACGGTGAAAGTTGTCAACCATGTGTCAACTGAGCGAACTGTACGTTTAACTGAGTGAACTGTGCAGTTTATCGTTGCAAAGGAGGGTCCAGTAGCACTGGCCTCCAACTGTGTAAACACTTGCCGAAACTGCGCAGTCACACAGTTTATGTTTGAGACATGACGTCACACGTGAAAAACTGCGCAGTAAAACTTGTAACGAGCAAAAATTTAAAAATTTCAAATTTTCTCCTCGACGGATTTTGTTCACACGAAGTTGTGTCACCGACTTCTAGTCGATGCAATAAATAAAACGTAATGTGAAGATGTCAGAGCAGCGTCGCTAACAAGACAATAGGAAGACGTTAAGTTCTACTCAACTATAGAAATTGGATGTACGAGATGACAGGGGAAGTTTAGCTAAAAATTATTACCCACAACAATCGAGACAAAGCAGGCGAGGACACTCACACGTGTACTGAGAATTAAGGCATACGTTCAGTCAGGTTACGTCAGAATACGAGGTACTGCAAAAAAGGGGACAAGATGTTTAAAAAGGAGCGTACGTACAGCACTTTAAGAAACAATGTATGAAGTGGATAATTGACAGGACTCTAGCCAAGCTACACAGCTGGAGGTAACGTCTAAGTGTCAGACGCAATTTACGAGTAGAAAGTCAGGGTGACTTCACCAGCCAACATATGTCCAGAATTATTAATAGTTACAAAAAAGGGGTGTAAGAGAGAACAATACTTCGGAAGGACTCAAGAACAGATGTAGGCAACTTAGAAAAACACTGCGTATACCTCACACAAAAGAGTGATCGACAGGCGTATAATAGCTAGAAATTCTGCGAAATAGGTCAACGTTCGAACAGGACAAATCTGGGGATGTCTAGCAACCTATCAGAATACAACTCTTGCGAAGAACACCGGTGGAGAGGACAGTTTCTATAGCAACCAAAAGCAAAAGGCGTATCAGGAGATAGATACCAAAAAGCCCTGGTGTAGTGGGACGAAGTATTCCGAGAAAACTATGAGCTGACCTATCACAAGTAAGAAAAGGCGTGGACAGTTCAGAAGACAAAATTTGAGTAGGGAAAAGCTGATAAAACTATGTGCCTAACACAGGGACGAGGCTGGTATATCTAAATCTTGAGGCTAGTATATCTTAATTTTCGGAAGCTAATATATTTAAAATTTCAAGTGGCTAGTATATTACAATCTTGCGGTCAGTATATCTCAGTAAATTTCAGTTTCACATAAATTAACAGACTTAGTAACATCGTCATGTCATAATATTCAGACTTAGTGATTTTCTAATAGTGGAATTCAAAGTGCGATTTAACGGACCCATGTAGTAATCAATCAAAGTGAACAATACAATCTCGACACGTACAAATATCATTACTTGTGTATTGTACAAAATAGACGAACTTACAATTAGTCAGTGCTACCAAATCACATTAAACATAATAGAACATGAAATATTTGAACGAACTAATCTAATCATATATACATTGATAGAAAGTGAAATAAGTGACGAACGGACATAAACATTAATGTTGCGAAATGAACATACAACACTCATTTTAGAATGAATTATTCAAACTAACACAAAATCCATTACTTATTTACACAACTCTATTTCGACGCGAGTTCTCGTGGGTGTATACAGTGTTTGTGCTATCGACGGCAGTCAACAAGATGTGTCTTTCTGTCTTCATCACCACAAGGACCGGACATCGCTGGACACTAAACGGATATTCTATAAACTCAAGTAACCATTATTAATTTATTACTTTCAGTAACTGCTACTGACCTGATTCTTTCAAAGAATTCCTACCCTGGGAAGTTATAAATAAATGTAATGAATACAATTAGAGTTAAAAGTTATAAATAACGAATGTGTTAACAAAGACTATCTGGGATTAATGAACGCATCAATAATTAGTATTTGAATTGTTGTATTCTATGATTTATGTATGTATATCTTTTTCAGCGAATATTTAAACTAGAACTTGTTTATTTGAAATATGTATGTATTTACAGGTGCAACGACGTCTTTATATGTATGATTATAAATTTATGAATGAATAATAAATTAGTTATTTAAGTTGATTTTACACATGCGTTCATTATTACAGATAACCCACATGTTAAATTAATCTTTAAAACATAAATTAATTTTCTAAGAGTCTTTTTGCTCAGTGATTTAATTGAATTCACAATATTAATTGTTAACTGATATCAATGTAAATGGCGATACCAATCGCGAGGCTTATGAAGGATATCATTTGTTAATCTATAAATAATTAAAGTAATTATTCAATTAACTCACAATTTAATTAATTGCACATTGTGAACTGATAGTGGCCGCGGTCCTCAGTTGTCGTTATTGACAAACGTTTCGGTCCAGCATCGGAGGCCATCATCGGTGTCTAGATTGGCACGGTGTCCGCCAGTTCGCCTCACAGATGAGGTAGAGACTGTGTTTGGCCTGAGAAGGTTTTGTACGTGCTGGTACAAAGTTGATAAAAGTGGGCCTTTTGTAACGTAATTACAAAATTTAATTTTGATGTAATTAAACTATCTATAGGCCTACTGTAATATGGTCTTATCTGGAGACGTTAGATAGACTAAGATAGACTACTACGATGCAGCAGTCTCCGGTTTGAACATGCGCGAGGTTTATGGTATTTGTAATCAGATATTTCAAAGCTTAAAAATATTAATAGCGAGGGAATGACGTAGTCTAAATGGGAATGAGTGTTATTGTATCCTAAAGGCAATGCCTTGTCGCTGTAGCCACGTCACTCTATCCCTTGCGATATTCTTCATTTCTTCATAGGACCCACTATTCACGACACTCATTGTGCTGCGGAAGTATGCAGTTCTTTGTCTTCCTTTGGGCTTCTTCCCCACTACTTTGCCCTCAAAGATGTTAGTTAAAAAAGCACTATGTCTGATCACATGCCCTATCAACTTAATCTTCCTCACCTCTATACTCCTAAGCAGTGTTCTATTCTCATTTATTTCCTCTAAGATCTGTTCATTCGTCTTCCTATCTGTCCAACTAGTTTTTGTCATTCTCCGCCAAATCCACATCTCCATTGCCTGATGTCTGTCACTCTCCACCTTCCCTAAGCTCCACGATTCACACCCGTAAGTTAAAACACTCCATACAAATACCTTAACAAACTTTTTCCTTGTTTCATTACTAATTTGGTTGCTTGTTAATAAGTTCCTTTTGCTCTGGAATGCTTGTTTTGCCAGAGCTACTCTCCTCTTAATCTCTGCCAGACACTTATTCCCACTTGTAACTATACTACCCAGGTAACAAAATTCAGTAACGTGCTCCAATATTGTGTTGTTCAACATAATGGTTGATTTAATGTCTTCTCCTTTTTTACTTACAACCATTATTTTAGTTTTCTTAACATTTATCCTCAATCTCCAAGCGTGAAGAATTTTGTTAAACGTACCTAACATTCGGGTCATATCCTTTTCTGAGTCACCCATCAGTACAATATCATCTGCGAAGCGAATACTGTGTACCTTTCCCCATTTATTTTAATTCCCCTAGAACTCCTTTTCATCTGAGTTACAACAGCTTCTATAAACAAATTAAACAAGTACGGTGACAGTGGGCAACCTTGTCTTACCCCTCTTCTTATTATTGCTTCCTTTTTACATCCATTTATGTCTATTTCAGTACTTTGCAACCTATAAATATTGAAGAGATTACCCTTCTAACTTTCCAGTCAAGTCCTGACTTCCTCATAGTTTGAAACAACAGCTTCCAATCAACATTGTCGAACGCCTTCTCGAGATCCACAAATACTAAATAGGTTTTCCTATTCACTTCAATTCTCCTCTCCAAGATCTGCCGCAGAGCCAAGATTGCTTCTCTGGTTCCTCTACCTGCTCTAAATCCAAACTGATCCTCCTCCAAAGTGTGATCAATCTTTCCTTCCAGTCTGTTCTTCACTATGTTCAGCAAAATCTTAGCAGCATGAGATATTAAGGCTATCTTATGTTTCCGTATAAGGTGGCGTATCTAGAATTTTGTCTGGGAGGGGGGGGGATCCGGTGAAAAACGTGTGATAACATCGTCCTAACATCAATCCCATTAAAGAAAATTGTAATAACACAATAAAAATACACGTTATTGAAACATTGTTTAGAAGAGATTTACTGACTGAATTGATTTCCCTATATTTCAAACTTGTTTGTTTATTCTAAAAAGATTTACTAATATATTAGCGTACACAGTAAACAAATAATAAAATAACCTAAAAATTAAGAGATTAACATAATTCGTCAAGTTTCTTCGATCGTCTGGGGGAGGGGATCCGGTGTCTCCCCAGTAAATACGCCCTTGGATCCAAGACAGTAAGCAGACAACTGAACCTGAAGATATGTAAATTGTTTCTTATCTCTGGTGGTGTCGACGCCAGCCAGCAGTCATGAAGAACGACCTTACATACATTTGAGGATCCGTGTGAATTAGCGATGGATCCTGAAGAATACAACTGAAATGTGAACTGGACCAAATGATAGAAAGCGCCAATATAGTAATGAACAGCAATTCATGAAAAGTCGAAGGTTTGATTGGTAGGTCACGTAAGAAGGCGGAGACCGCAGAACAACTAACAAAATATCAGACTGCAAAAAGCAGTGGGGAACGAATCAAATAAACATCATAGAGACTGCAGAAAAAATTACATAGTTCGACGACATAATTGGCGAAATGGGTTGAGAATGCTGAACTTATTTGTACGTTACGAATACTGCAGAAGAAAATAAAGATGATAGAACGTGAACTAAATATACGGACGAGTTTATCATACATACACGTAATTGAGGCCATGTACACATTTTTCTTTCAATTTGTCCAGTATAAAACGTCTGCAATAATTTGTCAAGTATTTGTGGTGGGATCATGTGCAAAGCATGACAGAGGATCGATTACCGAAAGCGGCACTGAACTATAAAACCATTCGTAGAAGAGATGTGGGTCGTCCGAGGATCAGACGGGTGCTGGAACAGGTTTATATAACCTAATCCTTGAAGAGGAGGAGGAGCAGAAGAAGTATAAAACAAAGCCAGATTATTCTTAATTCTTGTGTTACTATTGTTACGTAATGCGGAACAGGCTCCGATGGTGTCGTTCTAAAAGCTTCACAACTAGCCCTGCCGGTGTGCGTTTCTGCCAAGGCCGCGACGAAGTATCCTCTAGAATTTTTGGACGCATATTATGGAACCTTGCAGACTATAAATAGCCCACATCTGCCGCTTAGTTTTCAGTTTACTTCGGGCGATTACTCAGCGCGTTTCAAGTGGCTATTAGTGAAAACTGATTTGTGCTAGACTCTATTAGTTGACATTATTATTGCGTCTGGAAAAATTTAATTGTACGAGTATAATCTTGTTGAATAACTTGTTGATTACAGACTGTTAATTGTGATAATTAAAGCTGATTTTTAGTGACTACATTGGTGTCTTGTATTTCGTTTTCCACTGTACAATACGACGATCAAGGAGACCGTCGTGACAATATGTTTCTGTGCTATTCATACCATCTGATGTATGCTCTTGACGTCTTCAGTTCAAAGTAATATCCGTTTGTATTAAATCCATACGTCAGTTGTGTGTGTTACAGTAGAAACCGCTCGTGTATTATCTCAAAGGAGCTCGGTTTCGCAGGAAGTAAACATCCCTCACAAGTTACGATCTTATTGTGTGTTAATGAGAACTGGAGGCTTACAGTGAGAACGCCTAAACCACAGTACTGTGATCTCTAACGTGTACCACCCTACGTTAACAAATCTCGAATTTTACACCGATGATGGCAGTCGATGGTACTGTAGAAACGTCTGTTTCAGTTGAAAACAATGGACCACGGCCAAACAGCCCGGGAATGAATTTCAACAACACTAAACTTGTTACTGTTTTTCTTTGGTAAAACTATGAAACAACAATCACCATAAATATTGTTATTTGAATTAGCAGTCTCTGCAATTCCAACTTTGTAGTGTTTACTTGCTGAACTGCTCTACTTGGCATGTTCCGGACAAGGCCTTTCAGTGTTTCCAGGTGAAAAAATGAACACCTAAACGAGTGTGTATTAAGGTGGTTTAGGACTTGAAAATGGTGGAAACAGTGAAAGGCCCCGTCCGGAACATTACAATTAGCAGTTTAGCACGTAAACACGACAAAGTTGGGATCACCATAAATTTCGCAAACTTCGAATGCAACAAAATCGACTTTGGGGTTTCGGAGGAACAATGCGCTATGCAAACGGTTAAGCAGACCGAACAGATATTGGCAAACACGTCATCAACACTATATATACGGCCAATGAATCAATACAGCCAATGACACAGACAATTACTGGCGAGGGGGTGAGTGAGTGAGTGAGTGCTCATGACACACGACTTTAACGGTAAAAGGACAATACCGGTGTGGCCATTTGTTCCCCATTCAAGGTTCGCCGATTTGACTTATTCGCCCTTCGCATCCACATGTCTCGGTCAAACACACGGACGTGCTCGTATGGGTACGCAACTGAACCACACAATAAATAACGTGGAAAAATCTGCTGCCGCATACGCTGATGTAGGAAAGCGAAGTGTCTACAGAAATTTTATTAAAACATGTTATTTAGTTTAGTTAACTTTTACTTCCATGTTCCATAAGGGAATGGAAGTATGGTGATGGCGAAAAATCATGTTCGAGATAAGGGCTGATTCTGATTGTACTATCCTCAAAATCTAAAGAAAAGTCATTTTCCGAAAAGTGTCTGTGTGTAGAATTTTTTCTATGATGAACGATAACTGCCGCAAATTCAAACAGAATACAATAATTTTCTGCATATGTGCCTGAATTGTAGAGGACTCAAGGCCTATTGATTTTGTTGAAGATCGGTTAAGGGAAAAGGGTAGTTTACCTGCAACATTTTATGTTTTAACAAGAGTAAAGTACTTAATTTTGAAAAATAAAGTATCCTGAAAAGAAGGTCATAATAATCGAGTGTAGAAAAGATAGATGAAAAGGGTAGTTGAAGGGGGAGGGGTAATTTTCTATAAATGAAAATGATAGTTGAAGGGGGAGGGGATAATTTTTTATATGTGTACTACATTGTCGGCAACAAAGAAGTAGTTTGTTATTAAAATTCCTTCCCGGGCTGTTTGGCCGTGGTCCAATGTTTTCTGCAAAACCAGACGTTTCGACAGTGCTAGCGACTGCCATCATCAGTGAAAATCGAGTACGCTAACGTGAGGTGGTATACGTTAGTGACCACAGTACTGTGGTTAAGGCTGAAGAAAGAAGTAGTTTCTATGGAAATATTTCATTTCGAAAATGGTTTTAAATATAAATATTAGAACAAGGAAGTCATGTATGGTTCTCCACAGCGATATTTATATATTGCCTTTTGATTATACTTAGTCTTTACAGACACTTGACCTTCCCTTACTAGCTTCTCCACCCCCTGCAGCATACACATCCCACACACATGTCCGGATACACACCCTAAACACATGTTCACCACCCTCACTTTCTTAGTTTAGTCGTTTCTATGATCTCTTTGAGAATAGCTTAATAAGCTGAAACAGCTGTCCTACGTAAATAATAAACTGTGAATCTTACCAAGTGTTTGTACGTTTTTTAAAACCTTTATCTAAAGAAATCTCTACACATAAACGAAGTGTAGACTATAGTGAGGAGCGCGCCAATGGGAGCACATTCTACACACAGATAACATAGTTGGTTAGAATAAAATTGGTTTGTAGTTTATAACTAGTTGGAATAAAAATAAAAATATATAACTAATAAAGAAACATACAAAACTAATAAAAATAATTTACAAAAACTAAATAGCCTACACAACAAAGATAATACAACTAACGGTATATACAAAATTGAATGCCAAGATTGCAATAAATGTTACATAGGACAAACAAAAAAACAGCTGATAAACGTTATTTTGAACAACTAAACGCATACAAAAAACCAGAAATATATAAATCCAATTTAGCCACACATGCAACAAACACAGGACATGAATTTCCAGACATAACCAATGTGACACTAATAAAACATATACCACACAAAGGCACCATAATGAACATTTGGGAAAATTTACAAATATACAACCATAAAACACAAAACAAACTAATACCTGAACAAATACAAATCAATACAAAACATGACACAATATTCAAAGCACTCAACATCGAAAATACACAAAAAAACTAACACATACACCACAATCACACACAATAAAACCAATTTAAAGTACCAGAAGCCAACAGGAAGCCACAATAATAATAGTCAACCAACACATATGTACTTCACCAGACACAAAAACCGGAAGGCTGAGGATGGGTACAAGACGGTACCCGAAACATGTTCCTAATAAGAAAAAAAATATCTTGAGGTAAATTCATTATAAATATTTAAAAAAAAAATAAAAATATGAATACAACGAATAACATACTTGTACAAACAAAAACAGTTTTCCTATGATATAAAAAATAATGTTTATTTAAAGAACGAGTTAATAAATTTAACATAATTGTTCATAAAGGGGCCCACACACACTATCAGTTTTACTGTGCAGTTTTCCACGTGTGACGTCATGTTTGAGCGATAAACTGTGTGAACTCCAATGTTTAGGCAGGTGTTTACCCAGTTTTCAGGCCTGTGCTACTGGACCCAGTTTTGCAACGATAAACTGCACAGTTCACTCAGTTAAACGTACAGTTCGCTCAGTTGACACTCAGCTTTCACCATGGCATCATCGAAAGAACGAGCCCTCCTCGCATTCATTGAAGCCTATCATCGGTCGGTTCCCGAGCTGTGGGATATCGAAATCCATTCGTATTGCTTTGACATTGCCTCTCTCAAGTGTGTGCTCTTTTTTCGATAGGGGACCAACTTTGGTTAGCAGCAATTGAAATGAACTTTCGTCCATTCTAAGGTAATTCGTATAGTCAAAACTTCACCTCCTTCTTCTGATGGTTCCTATCCGTTTCAGATGTTGCATATCATACAGACTACGTTAACTCTCTGTACTGCTGCACGGAGTAAGTCAGCTGTATTCATGCCAAACCAGGTCCTCAAATTTCTCACCCATGAG
The DNA here is from genome assembly GCA_034769895.1 of Magicicada septendecula. Taxonomy (NCBI): domain Eukaryota; kingdom Metazoa; phylum Arthropoda; class Insecta; order Hemiptera; family Cicadidae; genus Magicicada; species Magicicada septendecula. The sequence goes on along the minus strand of CM068375.1, from coordinate 399,393,562 downwards.
ATTCTCGGTCGCCCAACTTCTCTCTTTCAAAGTACTTTTCCCTGTAGTGTGGATACAATAAGTAAAATCTCTGTTCATTTCTCACGAGATGACTCAGATACTGAAGCTTTCTTATCTTCATTGAGTTAATAACTTCCCTTTCTTTCTTCATCTTTCTAATAACTTCAACATTAGTTATATGTGCTGTCCATGAAATGCTCAGTATTCTACGGTAAAAAGCCACATTTCGAAAGATTCCAATTATTTAGCTGTGGCTTCCGTAAAAGTCCAAGATTCTACACCGTAGAAGAGGACCGAGAATACGTAGCAGCGTAAAAGTCTCATTCAACAAATGATAATCAGTAGACAAAACGCACCTCTGAAGGTACTAGTCTTTACTCCACCGTTCACGCTGCCTTTTCCTTTTCTTCAGTTAGGAACAGACGCAATCAGGCAACAAACAACTGCTTTCCTTTTCTGTCGCAGCACACTTTCGACGACACTGAGGACAAAACTGGCTACCAATCTGACGTGCCCCTACACTGTTCACTGTACAGTTTGTTACCCAGTTATTTAGGACAGTTAACTGCACAGTAAAACTGAGAGTGTGTGGGCGGCAGCTTTACGAGTCCACTTACAACACTGGCAAATTTATCAACGGAGAGCGAAATGAGAAGACAATGCCAGACAAACGTTGATTGCTGCATGCGTGCAAGACACCGTGGCGCTCGGTGTCAAACAGCAACGAAGAAGAAGAAAAACGAGAAAAACAATTATTGTAAGTAAGAGGTATTATAAGAGGTAATATTATGAGAAAACTATGAAAATACGAACAATAACGAAGAAAAACGAGAAAACCAATTGTTGTGAGTAAGAGGTATTATATGAAAATACGAACAATTACGAAAAAGAAGAAAAACGAGATAAACAATTATTGTGAGTAAAAGGTATTATAAAAGGTAATATTCTGAGACAAATAAGAAAATACGAAAAATGCATCAAATGCTAAGACCTCACTTGCCTTACACTTAAATTCGTGACAACTTTTTTATTTTTTAAATTAGTTATTCTTGTTTTATTACTTATGTAGATAAAAGGGAAAATAGTAAAAAAAAAGTTGAACACATTTTCTAATAAAAATCACTTTGTTGCCGAATGCCAACACCATGCATACAATATGCCTATACTTACAGCACACTGCTGTAATCATACTAATATATGATAAATTCATAAATAGCTTATACGAGGGTCAGTTGAAAAGTTCGCGGATCGACATCTGTAGCTTAGCGGTAAAACTAAACATTTTCGTGTGCTGCAAGATTTGTATTTTACGTGAACAAATCTATCAATCCAAATCTGTTAATTTCCAAATCTATCTATCAATTTATTCATTGTTTAGAAGTTATTTGAAATTGACGTGTCATGCGTGTTTTGAGGAACGGACAAAATCAAACATCGTGGTGTGATTCTTTGTTAAAAATGTTTTAGCACCAACGGAAATTCAGGACGAAATTGTAAATGTGTCAGGAGATGCTGCGATATGAAAACCAACGGTTTGTAAGTAGGCATTTGAGTTTAAACGTGGTCATACGAGCATTGAAGATGATCCGCCTCACTGGACGTCCAAAAAATGCAACAACTCCCGATGCGGCAGCCATCTTGCACAACGCTTTTTCACACCAATTTCTTGAGTTAAAGTATGATGCACACGCTCATATAAGATGGTTCTGATTTCTGCAACGTCATCCACTCCTCAATCTGCGGTCTTCCAAACCCTATGAAAATTTTCAATAATGTCAATTTTTTCTTCGTATTGTTTGAATTAGCAGCCATCCTTACTATTTCTTTTATGAAGTTGGTAAACTGCTACAATTTTTATTGTTCGAAAAGCTTTGTCTGAACAATAAAAATTTTAGCAGTTTAGCAACTTCATAAAAGAAATAGTAATGTCAATTTTTGTTGCAATTTTCGGACGTCCACTGCTGGAATCGTCTGCAGTGCTTGTATGGCCACGTTTAAACTCGAGTGTGCTCCACTTACCGTTGTTTCTGAAGGCGCAGCATCTCCTAACACATTTACAATTTCGTTTTGATTTTCTATTGGCGCTAAAACGTTTTTAACAGAGAATTCATCACAATTCGATGTTTGATTTTGTGCATTTTAAAAACACGCGTGACAGGAAAATTTGAAACAGCAGGTAAAAAGTGAATAAATTGACAGATATATCTGGAAATTAACAGGTGTTCACGCGAAATATACGGCTTGCAGCATACGAAATATTTTAGTTCTACCACTGAGCTATAGATGTGCTCCACGAACTTTTCAGCTGACCCTCGTGCAATACGTGCAACCCATTGTGGCGCTCGGTGACAAACAACAACGAAGAAGAAGAAAAACGAGAAAATCAATTATTGTAAGAGTTATTATAAGAGGTAATATTATGAGAAAAACATGAAAATGCGAAGCATACATCAAATGCTAAGACCGTACTGGTCTTACCCTTAAACGCATGACAACTTTTTTTATTTTTTAAATAGGCTATGTTATTCTTGTTTTATTACTTGTGTAGATAAAAGGAAAACAGTGGAAAAAAAACATTTTGAACACAATTTTTAATTACAAAAAAAAACGCTCTGTTGCCGAATGGCAACACCATGCATACAATAGGTATATACTTACACTACTGTAATCATACTAATTATGATAAGTTCAGAAGCAGTTTATAATTGTACGTAACATTCTGGTTGCTAACGAAAATAAGGTTAAATAAAATTGAGACACTTCATGCATTAAACTGTTTTCTCTAAAAATGCTCCAAAACGTAAAAAAACATCCCCATTAGTATCTCACAGAATACATAAATAGTTACCACGTCGAGAAAAAGAACCATAAACATAACAAACACAAACAAAAATAAATACACACATAGGTCAGTACAGAAGGTTTTTCTTTAAAGTGGTGATTCCTGGAATCACATCTCAAACCGTCTCAAAATCCGTTTTTGCACACCGAACAGAAGTTTCAATGCCATAAGGTTAACGTCTAGAATAGAGGTGGGGCGATATACCTATAATTTGGAACGATATTTTTGTGGAACGGAAATAACAGTGACTAAAAAGTTGAAATACCTGTTCCGATTCAACCCCCTACGCAACTAACGAGTAAACAAGTACACAAGTAACAACAAGTAAACGAGTACTACAGGTATCAGGAGTATTATGAGTACACATGTAACAACAAGTATTAGGAGTACTACGAGTACACGAGTACAAAGCCACTTTTTGGTGCTGAATACTTGATTCTGCGCATGTGGCGATTGCCATACAAGTACGAAACGAAGCAAAATAGCGAGGTGCTGAATATCTCTATGACAAAGAGACAAAGCTGTTTTTAATAAATGAAAAAAATTCATACTGATGTTACATTTATTCTCGTGTGTTATCCAGATATATAATACAGATTATAATAAGAAATTATATATCATGCTAGTTACCAACTTGGTAAATTTTGAAAAAGCGAATTATATTGTGTTACAACCTACAGAGTGGTTGATAGCTCATATTTTATAATACTTTTTGTTAATGAGATTTCGGAGATGATTTTAACTTCACTGCAGACCTCACGTACATTTGATTGACATTCTTTGTTGTGCCATTACGTGCACTCTAAATTTCATTGCCTGAGTTTCGCAACTGATTCGTCTAACCAAAATGTAATCAATAATTCAATATTAAATCTATGGTCAGTTTGTTTACTCCTAGTGAAAACTGAAATTAGTATTTCCAAATGGAGATAGGCCTATAAATTCTCTTGTTTCTTATTTTCTTTTAAACAGCAACAGGTTAATAAAGTCACAGTATAAAGAGTAACACCGTTAATACTTTTAGTTTAAATTTATTATTTCTTATAACAAATTATATAATACAGGTATACGTATAATAAGTATATAATATCAGGTATTTGTACGTGTTATTTTTTTGAAACGGTATTGTTCGTACCTGTTATTTTCAAATACTAGTTTAGAAACACTTCAAGTCTAGAAGACACAAAAACTGACCAGGTCTACAACAAAGGAACGATGACGAAGTCAAAGCAACGGATATATCGAGATAATTCGACGTCCGTATAATAAGGTAAGTACCGGTACTTACTGGGAGTAAGGTAAATGCGCTTAACCGGGTACGTAGTTAGTTTGCCGTACTGAATGGTAAGCACACAAAGAGCTGTGCACGAGACGTCCGGTTCAATTTCGTTAATGTGGTTGGCATCTAGGTCCGACCATACCTTCCTTAATGGCTCTGCTTCAAGCAACTGGGCTAGTTGGCAATCTCACCCCGGCCGCCACTCTACAATCTTATTATTATTGTTATTAATACGGTATTGTTTGTGTTATTGGTTCCGTGTTTTACGGTCTGCTGTGACAACGAACGGCTATATTTTTTATAATGTTTTGACACCGTTTATATCGCAACAAAAAAAAAGAAAAGTTTAAAATGAAAATAGAAGCTGTGATAATTATCAGTGTACTGAATACTATCAGTTACTGTCAGAGAGTAATTCAATGCGTCGCATATCTGTGGCTGGACTTGTATCATCACTCGAGTTAGCGTTATTATTGATAAGATTGTCCATTGTCCACAATGACGTCAGTAATGTGGGCCAGTTGCCATAGCTTGTCACTTCCCTTGATGATATGCCGCATACAATGACTCCACTTGTTCGCCGTTGTTTCATTTACCGCCTTCACAATAAATTGTTTTATATCAAGCAGCTAATGTTGTGTTGTGAAGCGCAACGTATCCTTTCAAATTGTTCCATATTAATTCAATACGATTCAGAATACAGTGATACGCAGGAAGTCTTAAAACAACGTGCCTCGAAACGGCAAGATAACTCTCACATGACTATACAGACATTCTGCACATGCGCGTAATACATTATACTGTGTGAACAGTGTCAACGCCCCTGACCAATAGCGTTACAGATTTGCCACGTGGGTTTGTTTACATCAGGATTGAACTAAGAACGGAAACAGTATACGGAAACAAACGTTTAGCCAACTCAAGTCCGCTACTAAAACTCCTGATTTACGAATTACGTAACAAAGTTTCGCAACACCGTATGTACATATTACAGATCTACTGAAATATTGAAATAAAAGTACGATTTAAAAAAAAAAAATTACAGTAGTTACTCGGAGAAATAACGTGTTAAAAGCAAAATTCAAAAATACAAAATATAAGATCTTTACATTAATACAGGGAGAGAAAATAGCTCCCCTAAGGATACCGGAGTGCATAGGGGTTCAAATAAAATTGTAAAATAAAAGTGCCTGAATAGTTTACGCATATATCGGACTTGTATACGTACCGCACAAAAAAAAACCATCAAATTTTTACTAAGGAAAATCCTTTATAAATACCTCACACAAGAAGCAAAAAACTAGGGTTTACAAAAGCACAATACGTCCAGTAATATACTATGCAGCAGAGACCAAACCAGATACAGCAACCACTCAAATAAAACGACAGACTATAGAAATGACTAAATTACGGAGCGTACTAGGAAAGACAAGGTACGATAGGTTGCCAAACAATAGTATAAGAGAAACGTGTAATGTAACAGATGTTAATTCTTGGATTGCGGAAAGAAGAAGGATATGGAATACAAGGAATATCCACTATCAGTCCAAGGCCACATTATATAAAGTTCTCTTGTTAGACCGGTGATAACATATGGCAGCGAGACTTGGACTCTAAACAAACAAGCCGCTAACATAGTCAATACTTTTGAAAGGAGAATATGGACCAATCCAAGTCAATGGGATATGGAGAATGCGTCACAATGAGGAGCTATACACGCTGTATAAAGACAACTCCAACTCCAACCGCTCTGAATCAAGACCCAGGATTGAAGAGTTATTACTGTCAAAGGCGTGAACCGTCCATCACTGTGGCCGAGGAAGAGGAAAACAGAGCCTTGTGGGAACAGAATCTAGAAGAAATAAGAAATTTCCAAAGAGCACGGCCTCAACAAGAAGTCAGTGAACAACAGTCCAAAAAACTAATTGCAATTTATAACAAATATCAACATGTCTTCTCGAATACTCCTGGAAAGGTTAAAGGATACCAGTGTAAAATTAACTTCAGGGAACCTGTAGACTTCCACAGGAAATCATATCCCATAGCGTACTCCCTGAAAAATGAAGTCCGGACGGAGATAAACCGAATGATAGCAGAGGATATTATTGAGTATAGCCAATCTCAATACACCAGCCCAATAGTAGCTATACCCAAGAAGAATGGCAAAGTACGAATTTGCTTGGACGCCCGAGAAATCAATAAAATGATTGTCAATGACCGGACCTCACCGGGAGAAATTGAGGAAATTCTAAAAAGATTTCATGGAATAAAATTCATTAGTACCTGGGATACTGTATGTGGGTACTGGCAGGTGGAGTTGCACCCACACAGTAGGCAATACATGGCCTTTATATTTGATGGTAGAAATTACCAATTTAAAAGATTACCATTTGGACTGATCAATTCCGTAGCAGTGTTCGTAAAGTGCATGGACCAAGTCTTAGGTCAAGAGGCACTGGAATTCACCACAGTGTACGTTGATGACCTGCTCATAACGTCATCAGACTGGGACGAACACTGCGAAAGAGTCGAACATGTATTAAAAAAGTTGTCCAATAATAATATTACACTTAAATAGGATAAGTCAAAATTTATTGCAAATGAAGTAAAGTTCCTAGGGTTCAACTTGACCGAAAAGGGAATCTCTCCATCCCAAGAAAAAGTTGAAGCCATCCAAAAATTCCCCTCACCAAAAAACAAGAAGCAATTGCAGTCATTCTTAGGAATATGCAATTACTATAGGAAGTTTCAAACGAACTACTCCCACCTAACAGCGAAATTTTCCAAGCAACTTTCTTCAAAAGAAAAATGGACTTGGGGACTGAACAAGAGGAAGTACTCACTTTAATTAAACAAAAATTTTTCGAAACTGTCATGTTAAACCACCCCAATTTCGAAAAACCATTCTACCTAAATTGCGACGCTAGTGATGTAAGCCTAGGCGCAGAATTGTACCAGGAAGACAATGAAGGAAACCACCTGGTCATTAGCTTCGCCAGCCGAATACTAAATAGCTGTGAGCGTCACTACAATGTTACAGAAAAAGAGTTGCTCAGCATAGTATTCGCGTGTGGCAAGTTTAGAACATACATACTAGGATATCCTATCACAGTCAGAAGCGATCATAAGTCAATATCGTTTCTCAAACAATGTAAATTGAGTCATGATCGACTTACTCGATGGATACTTGCTCTGCAAGAATACCACATTACATGGGAATATATTCCAGGCCGAAAAAACATAGTGGCCGACGTATTATCCAGAATAAATGTAGAAGATCAGATATTTGAAGGAGAAAAGGGGAAGATAGCAAAAGTGTATTATATATTGAAAGATAGGAAAGACCTGGAAAATATTGTAAACGAAATAGTGTTACAACAAGAGCAAGATACCAAAATATCAAACATACGAAAAAGACTGATGGAATCTGAAGCAATTATAAATAAATTTTACTGTATATACAAAGACATATTATTCATAAAAACAAAAAAGAACCAAGACACACGGAAACTAGTAATCCCTCATTCATTAGAAAACCAGATCATCAAAGATTACCATGTAAGATACGGACACATGGGAACACTCAAAATAGTAAAAGCTTTAGAGGAAGATTTGTTTTAAAAAAATATCACAAGAAAGGTAAATAAAAATATAAAAACCTGCACGTTATGTCAGATGGTCAAAACCAATAATGAAAGGAAGAATGGAACGATGATACCCATCACATCAAACGCCAAACTAGAGAAGGTATTCCTCGACATATGTGGACCATTCCCACGCAGCGGAGGAAGACATGGATACAAGTTCAACGTGATTATACTTGACCATTACACCAAGTACACCAAACTATACGCTATAAACAGAGCCACAACAAATAAAATATTAGATATTATTAAAAATAAATACATGTCAGAGATTGGAAAACCGTACATGATAATAACCGATCACGGAACACAGTTTAAGGGAAAAAGGTGGAGAGAAGAATTAATAGAACTGAACATCAAAACCTATAAAACTTCCGTATACCACCCTAGTAGTAATCCAGCAGAAAGAATGTTGAGAGAGGTGGGACGCATTTTGAGAACTTATTGTCATAATAACCAGAAGGAATGGTGCAAATATTTAACTTCAACCGAAGTGTTTCTAAATATCAGCTATCACCAATTTACTGAGAATACACCATACTTAATGATATTCGAGAGGAAGCCAAATAGAGAGATACAAGAGATAATAGAATTCCCAAAAAACCCAGAAGATCAGTATGATAGAAACAAATGGTACAGCCATTGGAAAAGATTGAGAAACAAAAAGCCAAATATGCTAAAAACCAACCCAAAATAATCAAATATAAAGAGGGAGAAAAGATATTAATCAAAAATCGTGAACTGCCAAGTACAATGGAAGGTATAGCAAAGAAACTGTTATTGCTTTATACTGGTCCCTATGTTATCACAAAAGATAATGGTAATAACACTTACCAAATAAGCAATGTAAACACAAGAAAAATAAAGGGAGTTTACAACCAAGCTTCAATAAAAAAGTTTTATGAAGAAGAATAGAAATGAAATAAACAAATTTCAAAATTCAAAAGTTTGTAAGAGCAACTTACTCCATTATTTAGATAATATATGCGGAATGGAAAAAAATAATATAAACGAACAAAAATGTAAAAAACAAAGGAATCAATTACACAAATTCCTATCAAGTTAAATCAACTTACAGTCTATTAAAAGGTTGATATATGAATTATAAAATAAAAAGTGAGATAAGAAGGAATAAGTTACACAAATTCATATATAATAAAAAAGTAAGAATCACAAACTTATGATAATAATTAAACAAAAAGTAACTAAAAAGGAATAAGCTACAAACATTCCTATAAAGTGTAACATGACATAAGGTAGTGAAGATCCAATTGTATTTAACTAAGATAAAAAGCTGAAGATAAGAATAAGAGGCAAAAACTTATAAATTCAAAGATCAATAACCCAGTAACCCAAATGACAAATGACTGTTAAACTGACAATGACCTGACACAATAGATCGGATAAATACCAAAGGAACCAAGAAACAATGAAGAAACAGCTAAGACCTAAATGTAATCAAGACATCAAGAATGAACACTGTAAATCCCAAATAATAACCATTATTCTGTAGTTTAACAAATGAACTGATATAATTATAGTGTAGATGAGATTTACCTAGGGCAATAATGTTAATGAAAAATAATCATGTCATGTATATTTTATTGATAAAGGAATGTGTTTATAAATATAAGTTAGGGAATTAATAATCCACACACCCTAATAAATAGTGATGAGTATAACCAAAATTAGTAAACATACCCTAAGGCAAATCAAGGCCACAATTAATTACCCAAACAGTGATCATTTGTGAAGGGAAATAGAATTAACCATTGTAATCAGTAAACCCCATGATGATACTAATATCTAAAACAACCAGTGAATAGTTAAGTGAGTGAAAGAAGGAGTATATTTCAATTAAAGTGGTAACATGTAGTGAGAGCATACATGCAAAAGTGTAAAGCAAGCGAGCATAGCAAGTGAAAGTGTAAAAGTTAAAAACCTTCTAGGAAGGAAAAAGTGCAATTGGTGAACTTCAAAAGTGTTCTAATTAGTGAGCTATGTTAGAATAGCAGGAAGACCAATGACAAACCTTATATTAGTAAGTAAGAAGAACTTATTATGATGTAATTAGATTAAGCTATAGATAATAAGAATATTGGATAAGGTAGAGTTTAAGGCATTGGAATGAAAGACAGACCAGAACGATAGACACTTTTGCTAGTGAAGGAATGGAGGAATAGTATATATTGTGTAAAGTATAAATTGATGTTAGCATAATAAGGATGTTGTTACTATTTTAAAGAAACCAATATAATGTAGTGAATTGTTAACTGAACCAGATAGTAGAAGGGAGCAGTAAGATAGTTAGAAGTTATTTCAGGCTTGAACCTGTAAAAAAATATTTATTACTATAATAAGAGGTGGAGTTAGGAACACCGATGTTTATTGCTTGTTTTTTTTTTAAATTGTGTTAGAACTACCAAATGTTAAGGTAATATGTTATTAAGAAATGTTAGATAGGAGTAGAGTAAAATCTAGGCTCTAGGCCTAACTATTAAAGAAGAATTTAGTAGATTTGAGAATAAATAATAGTCCAATATTGAAGCAAAGTATACCAAATGGTTAAACAAATTAAGTGAGTATTCCTAATACCAAAATATATGAATAACAACCAATTTTGAATAAAATATATGTAAAATATAAATATGAAAAATAATAAAAATGTAATTAGCTATTCAAAGGTAACCATGAGGGGTATCAAATGATCACCATGAAAAATTATGAACAATGGTACTCATGTAATAACCCTAGCTATTAATATAAGATAGAAATCTTCATTTGAAGATATTTTGGTAAAATTAGACTAAAAAAGACGTTAAAACATAACAATGACTTAAGTTAATGACCAATGAGAATTAGCATAATTTATTAGGTAACCATAGCAACCAGAAATTTATTGCCAAAAAACCGTTAGATTTTCGTTATTGTATTATTGACCGACGCCGAGAGTGGATCGAGTAGCTCTCACATCAAAATTTTATTACTAATAAGTGAATTTTAACTTAAATTAAACCAAAGGAAGATAATAACGACAGCCCAGGGAATCCTGAATAAGATTTTGTTTATTAAAAATTACCCACAAACTGTAATTATCCAAAGAAGCCAAGAAGACGCCGCGAAGAAGAGACGACGACGGATCCCGAAGGAAGATCATAAGGACATATATCAACTGAAGAAGACGGACGATCACAGAAGGAGTACGAGGCCGGAGTCTACGAGGAAAACCGTCTGGGCGAGATAAATAAAATTCTGAAGAATAGAAGGAGACGGCATCGCAGGATCTATCCGGAAGAAGAAGACGACATCGCAGGATCTTCAGCGGAAAATCGATGAGTACAAACATAATCCCATTACACGAATTCTAAATTTTTTGATCAAATTAATAAATAACTATTTCACTTCACTGATCACTATTCCGATTTAGAACTGAAGGCATTGATAAAATCACTATCTGAACTTTAATCAGTTAATAATTATTAAAATCAAAATACAATAAATAATTAACAAACCTTTCTAATAGACGAAACCTAACCAAAAATTTTACTAAGTTTCATTGGTAATTACTTACTTGAATGTGTTAAGATATTAATTTTTTTGTGTAACTAGTATTAAGGATTGTTATAAATTTGTGTGTCTTAGCCGTAGGTAAATATTTGTGTAGCCAAAAGGACTTATTAACACCCCTGAGAAAAAACATTTTAATCATATAAACTAACGTTAACCGTAAGACGGTTGTGTACAAAATACTGGAACTGACTACCAACTGAACAAGTGTAATAGTCGGTGCAAAAAATAAATTTGATGTATCATAAGGTAATTGAAATCTACTAAAGTGTCAATAAATATTCTCATTCTGCAACTCTGTATGTTTGATTCAAATAATTTACGATAATAAATAAGAGTTTATTGAAGTGAAAGCAACAAAGCAAGACGTCAGCCAAGTCGACACTGCAGAAAGGCGTGCGCCAATCAGGTGGCGAGGCGGCAACATTCGAATCAAACGGAGAGAGATACGGTTTACCCGTAAATGATAAGAGCAGATACAATTTGACTTACTACACACAAATAACACTAATTATTAATTTTTACAACCCACGTAAACATTTTCGTTACAAAGTGACGATCACGACAGTGGGGTTTTTCGTCTCTGTCAGAAGGACGATAAAACGGGGAACATTTACAAAGCTAAAAATACATACCCCGCACATAAAGAGTCTATTACAAAAGTAAGAGAACTAACTTACAAAAAATTATCAAAAATGATATTTAATACAAAATAAAATAAACAAAAATCAAGCTAAAATTGCTAAGATAAATACTTGAAATTATAATGAATCAAATGTATTCCAAGAAAAAAAAAATCTTAACTGGTACATGGAAAAAGAGAAGTTATGTATAAAACAAATATACAAGCTATGGCTAAAGCAGAATATTGCTAAATAACCAAGAAAAGAATAAAAATGTCTAAGATAATTAAAATGATCACAAAGAGAATTGAAAACAAAATAATGAAAAGTTAGATATGATGAAATGAACATATGAATAAATAAATAAAAAACAATCAACTGTATGAGCAAATGATAGTATATAGCAAAGGTACAGCGGAAGGAAGAATGAGTAAAAGGCCAAAGTGATCTAATAAAAACAAACCACAAGGTGGACAATCCCAAAATATATTATTATTATTAATTTAAGTCACAAGTTGACAAAAAAGGTATTTAAGATTGACTGTTGAAAAGTCCAGCAATCCAAATAAACTGAGCAGAGATGATGTTCCTCTGGTCTCAGAAAAAATGAGTAGTAATGGGAGAAACCAGCTACTAAAAAGTTAGGGAAAAAATGTGTATAAGGGAGAACACACTAATGGAAATAAATAAAAACAGATCCAAATAAAATGGAATGAATTAAGTAAGAAGAGATATAAAGAATGGAGAAACAAACCAGAGAGAAAAGGAAAAAGATTATATATAACTGATAATTTCATAAAAAACTATGCTAGTGTTTTATTAAAATGATCAATTTTGAAGGAGAGGCATTATGTTACAACACAAATAAGCCAACCCAGTACCAGGGATAAAAACTATAATTATAAAAGTAAATATACTTCATATCAAATAAAATGATTAAAAATAAATAAAATATAAAAACTATGATACGACGAACGACGACATTACCCAACCCAAGTGATTGACCCCAACAATAGAAACAAAATAAGAAGGGAACCACGAAAAATACACAAAGAAAAAAGTGATTAACCAAACAAATACGAACTAACAAAAGAAGGGAAGAAACTAGAACCAAAGAAGAATAAAGACAAATAAAGGAAGTGAACGAATTCCTATAACTAAATGAAATTAAACCAGACGAGAAGAGGAGAACCGAGTCAAAATGAAGACAATTGAAAATGAAGAAGATGAAGGAGAAGAAGAAGAAGAAGAAGAGGAAGAACGAAGAGGAAACGAAGTGAAACCAAGAAATAATAAACACCACATATAAAAGGGAGAAATGGTATACTCAAATATAGAATATTGTAAATAAACCCCAATAATTATCCACTAATGGAAATAAATATTGTTGTAAATGAGATAATTTATATACCTGTTTTGAACAAAAACAGTAAAAAGTAACTTAGTAAAGAAAAGTACACTAACCCAAATATTAAAGTTAGATGTAGTGATATATATATAACAAAGTATCATTAATATTATGTATAATTTTATAATGAAAGAAGTAGTGAGAAAGAGAAATAATTATAGGGATTACCCACTAAGTAACACTTAATATAAACAGTGAAAAAAGTGCAATAGTGTATGTGTAAATACCCCAAAATAGTGAGTGTATCAGTAATAAACACCAATTAATTAAAGGTGAAAGTGATATGTGGAAAAAGATATTATAAATAATAAAAAGTATTAATAGTTAAGAAAACACTTAGTGAATCATTGATGAACCAATAAATGATTTAAGTGAGCTTATGGAAAATTATATAATTAAGGATAGTTAGAAATAGTATTTAAAATAGAGATAAGTAAAGGGTGTAATATTATTCAGGAAGAAAGCCCATGTAAAAACAGTTTGTGTTAACATGGAGTGGAGAAAATAAGTAGTAATGAAATAAGAATTTAAGTATATAATTAAGAAACACCGATGTTATAAGGGATAGTTATAAATTTCATAAAAGTGATGTGGTTTGTCACAATAAAAATAATATGGATTATAAACAAAAATTAGCAAATAATAAGTTTGAAGGAAGTGATGATATTTCTCACTCAAAATAACAAATGTATGTTAAATCAACAGTAACTAATAACTTATAAAGAATTGTTCGTTTTAATGTTGTGAATAGGATATGGCTGAAAGAAACTTGCAGTCCATAAGCCTAATTGTTATGTTTTAAATATTAAGATAGAGAAAACAATATTGACATGTAATCAGAAAACAAACAGACTCAAAACAAAACTCAAACAATTATAATAACAAAATAAAGCCCATCAGGCTGAAATGAAATGTAATTTAAATGAAATAAGTAAAATACCATCATGGCTACTTATGCCTATGAAAATGCCTAACTGTCAGACACACACAGATATCAATTGTAACAAATTCACAAGGAAATTTACAAATCTAAGGCAAGTAAATAGCCAGTAATTATGTGTAAATCATTTTAAAAGAAAAATGTGATTATAAAGGTTTAAATTAAAAGAGATATGTAATTTATCAAATGTCAAAATAATTAGACTAAAGTTAATATACAATAGAACATGACCTTATGAGGTATTGTTTTAATCTTTGAAAGGAAAGAAATACAATAGTGATAATATTTATTACCCCAGAGGGAAGATAGAAGAATAAAATCAGTCAGAAAATATATAATAAATTTGAATAAAAAATTCAAATATATTAACAATGCATTTAATCTCGGCCTTAACCAATCAAAGGATTTCTGTTACCATAGAAACGGGCCGTTGAATACTAATTTTCCGTTAAATTTATTAGACTTGAAAAAATGACGCGTGGGTAAGCGGTACGCAAGATTGAGATGACCAAAATTTTACTTTAAAAAGTTCAAAAGACGTTTAGAAGACGACAGTATGGACCATTGACGAGTAGATAAAGAGCTTCGAATATTAACCGATGTCCAGGAACCAAATATACCAAATTAAGTAATAGAAATTCCCAAGACGAGATAGAAGAAGATGCCAGCAGCTTAAATCAGCCCAAAACTGATGAATTTCCAATATCCCTGAACGACAACACATCGTAACCTTCTGAACTGATACGTATCAATTAAATGAAATAATCCCAAGAATAAAAACACGTTAAATATTTCTCAAATCAATCAAAATTTCTCACTATTAAACCAAATTCATTTTCTTTCAAAGGTTGCATAAACATAAACTGACGTAGGCAATTATTAACTTAGGATTAACCTCGCATTAGTGTGCGAATTTTGTAACAACTAATACGACACTACCGAACAATTTGTAAAAACACTTTATACAATATAAGTACGGATAAGGTACGGTAGTGTACTTTTTTAATGTAACCAGCTTTTATGTTTTATTTATAATCCAAAGAACCCCAGATTTTGAACAGATTAAAATATTGTGTGTAAACAGAAGCCATGTCGGCGTCAGTATAGTTCATTCAAAATCAATTTCGCCAACCTAGAGATATATATATGTTTCATGTTCTAAGCCGGAGCAATTTTATCAAACAATAATTTATAATACCTTTGTCATATTGATTAATGACCAAATCAGAATTAAAATTACAGTACAGAGTATCACCATTGTTTTATTTCGTAGGAAGTCGTATAATATATGTGTGTGTGTTAGCAATTTTTAGCAACTAGCGCTCTTGCCGAGCGGGCAATATAACAAGCAGTACAGCGGCGGGAATCATTTGAACGCTCCAGCTGTCAACGCTGACAACACCTATTTAACCAGTAAATTCACAAATTTAATTGTTTTAAAGTAAACAATTTGGCGCCACCCGGGATTCGCAACCCCTATGAATAAACAGGTAGGTTGTACTGATAATTGAGACCACGCTACAGACTTCAGTAGTGACAACCATTATTTGAACGACCGGTGTGAGGCGAACACACCACATTAACACTTCTACACATAAAAAACAAGTGTACACATTTTACAGATACGACAAGAACGAGTAGTTACAGATTGACGACTCCAACGTGAGGCTTAAATAAGAAGGACGCCCCGAATAGTAGTTACAATATCGATCACCAAGGAGTGGGAAAAATGGAGGCGGATGATTATGGAGGCTAAGGTTCGATTTCTAACTGTGACGCCATAGAAGAAGGAGAAGAAGGATATGGAATGAACACATAACAAGAATGGATGGCACAAGCTAGTGAAAATGGCAAGAGATAGGCAACCAAACACCAAGTGGAGCATTGGTCGGCCAAGTCAGAGCAGGACAGAGTTCTAACAAGGAAGTTGAAGAAGAAGAAGAACAAGAACAAGAAAAAATCCTTTAGGTTGTAGCTAGCTGATATAATCTAATTAAATCTTATTTACAAGAGCCATCTGACTATTTACAATATTTGATAAAAAACGCATGGTAAAAATAATAATGTTAACTAAAAATACAATAAAATAGAACATTCATTTTGCAATTAACTACACAGGCATATGTACATTACGTTACACACTGCAATACGTCAGCTTGCGGTCTAAACGTGAAATTGTAAACGTTTTGTGGGGAGCGATTGATACATTTTTCGCAATATAGTTTTTTTATGCGCGTAAAGTTTATAGTTTATTTCTGTCATTAGTTTTAAATAAATGAATTCCTTATGTCCCTAATTGGAATTTAATAAAATGTAGCTCTTTAAATCAGGGGCGTATTTTGAGGGAGGACGAACGGGACCGGACCCCACCCACAGAGGGTCGAAAAAAGTTGACGAATTTTGTTACTCTGTTAATCTTTAATCTATTTTATTATTTTTTCACTTGTGTATGCTAGTAGTAACTCTCATTTAAATACACAAACAGGTTTATTACTCAACATTTCGTAGGCCTATATGTTTAAAATGCGAAACATCAATTCAGTTAATAAGTTTAATAATTTAACAATTTAATAATCAAATCAGTTAAATCTTCCAAACAATGTTTCAACCACGCGTATTTTCATTGTGTTATTAACGTTTACTCTAAACAGACTGATTTCAGGATGCTATCATATGTTTTCCAACCACTTTAAAGACTGTAATCCTGATTAGTCTTAACTTGTTTTTTCTTTTGTATGAAGACGACTCGGCCGGACCCCCCACCCCCAAGACCAAATTCTAGATACGGCACTATTTGAAATATGTATCACATCACAGGTCAAAGTTATTTAATATAATTAACCTAATTTAAAAGTTAACGAAAACAATCTTCTCTCCAAACATAAAGTTGAAACAATTTATAAAAAGAAGTAATAAGCTTTTAATTAATTTACATAGAGTAATCTTAATTATATTAAAACTACAGACTGTTAACAGGGTTCATGAATATTAGTCCTTAAAATTAATTAAAAAGTCTTTTTAAGGATTTTATCTGTTTTTTAGAATATTCTTTTATAAAATATTAATGCAATGACCTTTTTCACTTCCCCGGTGCAGAAAATGCTCACCGAACGTCGAGGATCCCGACGTTCGAAAATCTCAACCCCCCCCCTCCGTTCTGCTGAGCTGTTAGTAACTGTGATATTATCCGTCAATCTAGCCTCTCTCTTTGGTCAATTAGGGCAGCTACGATGCTGAATATTCTCTTACAGTTGTGCTGGTCTTGGTGAAGTAAAACAGGAGGTCTCAATCGTATAAGATTATACAGGTATATATCGTATATTCGAATACTGCAGATGTCATTCATCAGCCAACGATATCGGCTACATTTGCGTGGTTGCCGGTCTTGACTATCCCATCGATAAAGCAGATGCAGCTAAAGTGTCAGCCACGGTCAACAGCTAAAAGGCAACAAGTCACGGTCTTCCGTACTCCGTCAAACAAAAGCTAAATATGTACAAAAAGTTTCAGAATGTCCCCCAACTTAAAGTAATGGAGAGGATAAGTAATGCCTTATGGTGTCATTCCTTGATGAAGGGAAATATCCAGCCGCACCTCCAAGTGGTGGGGGATGGGCAACACCTACAGGTGACTAACACGGCTCTGGAGACCGAGTGACAGCCGGTATAACCTGTCCCTCCTCTACTTGTCATTGTCAGGTAGAGGTTAGGGTACCCTCTTGTCCTTGGGGCAAGGACACCCTCGTTTACAGGTATATCACAAGATTTACTTACACATTTCCAAACCTTATTCACAATCTCGTTTACAGGTATATCACAAGATTTACTTACACATTTCCAAACCTTATTCACAATCTCGTTTACAGGTATATCACAAGATTTACTTAAACATTTCCAAACCTTATTCACAATCTCGTTTACAGGTATATCACAAGATTTACTTACACATTTCCAAACCTTACGACTGTTGCCCTACTTCGTAGTGAATCTCTCCCGCAACTATTACTGCGTCTCTTTCCTGACCACAAGTTTTGTACCCCATCGCTCTCTTCACCCTTCTCTGTCATTAGTATTCACCGCTTAAATTCTGCATGACCAGCTTTCTCGCTTTCGAGTGGACTTGATTGAGTCTCTCTTCGGATTTTAGTTTCCCTTTCGATTTGTCCTTCAGCGGCGGCCTCCGTGTAATCTTCTTCCTTATTGTT
This sequence comes from Magicicada septendecula, assembly GCA_034769895.1. Taxonomy (NCBI): domain Eukaryota; kingdom Metazoa; phylum Arthropoda; class Insecta; order Hemiptera; family Cicadidae; genus Magicicada; species Magicicada septendecula. Next base: position 399,375,055 of record CM068375.1, on the reverse strand, counting down.
GCGTCGGGTGTGCAAACCTCCTCAGCTTCTCTAACTTTACACACCGTATTATGTTCTTTTCCCCCCAACAATTCATATACTTGATTTTCAACCCTCTATACTAACCCTCATGTTTTTTACGGACCTACAATTCTCCGTTTGTTATTAAAATTCATTCCCGGGCTGCTTGGCCGTGAGCCATTGTTTCTTACTAAATCAAACGTTTCGACAATACCATCGATTGCCATCATCAATGTATAAAATTCGAGCTGTCCTAACGCTGTCCCACGTTAGAGACCACAGTACTGTGGTTAAGGCTAGCAGTCCCGTGAACACCACTCGTACTTGTAAATTCTCTAAGTGTTACGATGTAGTCACGAATAAAGCCCCACCAACTTACCAACCTCTAGGTGGTGAGTCTGCCACCTTCAGGTATCCTAACAGACCTGTTTTCTGTTGGAGTTGTCTCCCGTAGCCGGAAGCGGTTCCAGTTTTAAGGCGCTGTAAAACTCGCCTTTCAGCCTCTGACAGTTACATAATGCACATTCATTGTACGACATGGTTTCCACGCGGCCGCGCGGCTTCCGCCTTCGATGACGTGGAAGTAGGCTTTGTTGGCAGAGCCGACTTTATTTCTCAAGTTCCGACTTTTGTCAGGAACAGTGGGCATTAACCGAAATTTATTGGTCCATTTCCTTTCGGCAAAGAAACAGCCCTTCGGTACCCTTTCACTAGCCTTTAACCCCCTTCACCAGTCTCTGACTTCAGTGATTGCTTCAGTGAAGGCGGAACAGGCTGCAAGCCTATACCCTGACGCGGAGAACAACAAGAAGAAGATCAGAGGTTTTACAAGGAGTGCCGCAACTTGTTTTGACAGTGGCAGGAGGACAAGCGAAATTTAAAACTTGACGTTCACGGTAAACAGAAGTTACAAGAAATTGGGCAGATAAGACTCACTTGGGAAATGAGGACTGCAGATAGTCTTAAGGGAAAACATGGTTTTCACTGTAAGAATCAATGTTGTTAGTTCCGTATAGAAAGGTCTGGGGTTACGTATCCCTTATTTCTCAATCCTACAAGAGGGCTAATCCATAATAGGGCAAAAGGACGCAGAAGGAGGATCCTTATTTGCGCGTATAACTTGAAAGGTACAGCGATGTGATAATATTAATAAATATGAGGAGGGAACGTTTAGAAATCCTACATGGATGGTGTCGTGTATACTGTGGTTTATTAAGTGTCTGGTGTCTCGTTTTATTACTTATTAAAACGACGTATATGGTTCGCGTCCATCGTTTTATAGTTAATTCTGTCATCATAGCGAGTGTGTGTGTAATATTACGATGATGAAGTGTGCGGTAGATTGAGTCCATCATAAAGTCATAAACCAACTTGTTGCCGTGTATCTACTACGCTACTAATAAGATCGGTTTTATGGCACCCACACACACGCACAGGCCCCCGCGCGAGCTCTCTTACCCCGTGTACGGACCGTATCGATAAACTCTCCTCTCGCTTCTCTGTAAAAACACACACACGGTGATTGGTTCGCTGTATTCGTTTTTATGGCGGTTTTATGTGTTCAGTGTGTACGTGTACAAGGGAATAAAGGGGTACTGCAACCAGGGCTGCCATTGATTAGTACTGCTCGTTTTACAAAAATTGTGAATCATTTCGCCTGTAAAAGTATTACTTACATAAGTTCGTGTTACCACACAGAGTAGTAGTAACTCAGATGAGTTAAATGAGAGAGAACAATATGTATTCAAACGCGAAAAATCATGTTCGACACGCCGGACCGAAATTTCAGTAAAGAAACAAAGATGACAATAGGCCTATATGTGACAGGTGTAAGGAGTCTGTAACGAGAATATTGGTTGGCGATTAATGATGAAGACAAAACGAGGAAGTTCGTCAGTGTGAAACAAACGGAGAATTACTTCGTAGCTTACACCGCCGGAGTCCATGTTATTAAAATTTATTCTCGGGCTGTTTGGCCGTAGTCTGGCATCCATTCTTTACAGATTAATTACAAATTACACTAGTCTTGTACAAAGTGCCCACTGTTAACGGTTCTGTCGCACTTCACGACGGTCTCACTGATCGTCGTATGGTACAGTGGAAAACGAAATACAAGACACCGATGTAACCACTAATTACCAGCTTTAATTAATCACGAATAAAACAGTTTTCAACCTAACAAGTTATTTAACAATGTTATAGTCGTACAACAATTGAAATAAAATTTGTCCACGCGCAATAATAATCTCAACTAATAGAGTCCCGCACAATTATAACACAATAACACTCCGCCACAATACTGCGAACCTCACTTGACTACATCGCCACTTAAACTGAACTGACCGTCGCTGAATGCCTATATTTACACCCCGCTGAGATGTCAGAATATTCGGTATCTTTGGATGACGTGTTAAACAAACAGGCGCTCTGTAATCCACTAGAAATAGTGTCCTTGAACACAGTGCGCTGACCGGTACGGTCTGGAATAGACTAGACTGTTGACGCGTGATAAGTGTCACGTAATCCTCTTTATCTCAGAGTAGCAGCAATATGTACGCACACACACATTACAGCTGGCTCTGCTGGGGTAACCGAGATACTTGTACAACTTGTCGTATTACCTAACAGATGTTTTTGGAATTTCCTTTCTGTTTTATCTAGAGAAATATTTCCTTTCTGTTATAAGGTTTACTTTGGCACGCGGTTACCTTCGTCAAACTTAATTTTGCGTGCGATTATTCCCACACAAATGTTTACGACAAAGTAAGGGCGTGAGAAATTAAACTGATGATGCGGATTCAATTACTTTTTTAATGTATTCACAGTGATCTAAATCTATGACTAATTGCAGAAAAAAATCGGTATAGAGAATCATACATGACTTACATGTTCTTAGATTGATATTTAAAATCATTTACTTGAATTCGGTTCGATAATTTCTAAAAAAACATCGCCCACCACCAAACTATTTTCGCTATTTAAAGATAATTTTGTTACTATGGGCTAGTCGTTTAATATAATGTCATTTTCGAGTCACTTTAGCTATAGAAATTAGGTACTTTATTCTTATAAAGAATCTGAAATACCCAGATAATCATCCCTCCTCCTCAACCGATCCCCACCATTTATGATATTTACACTTTCATAGAGTAATAGTTTTATCATATGTAATTTCTAAGGTATCTTCTCTTTCAAAATTAAATATTAGTACTTTACTTCATTTCGACACAGCAATTTTCAAAAATCACCCCCTCCCTAATCGACTACCCAGTCAATTTACAATTATCTCATTTACCATTTTACAGTGCATTAATATGACTTTATTTTCGGGGCACTTATTTATTAAAATGACCTACTTTACTCTTGTTAAAACACAAAACAATGCAGGCAAACTACCCCTCCCCCCTAACCGAACAACCTAGTTGCCTGGCAAACAAATTATTTTTTATTTTTAACAATTACCATTGTTTGAAAAAGTTTAAAGAATTTTTAAGTACTTTAATCTTGTTAAAACGGAAAACGTTGCAGGTAAATTACCCCTCTTCCTTAACCGATCGTCACCAAAATCAATAGTCCTTGAGTCCTCTACAACTCGGGCACATATATAAAATATCGGTATGGAGTACCATACATGACTTCCATGTTCTAAGATTTATATTTAAAATCATTTACGAAATGAAATGTTTCCATATAAACTACTTCTTTCCACTTATTGCTTCAGCCTTAACCACAGTACTGTGGTCACTAACGTATACCACCACTCGTTATCGCACTCGATTTTCATTGATGATGGCAGTCGACGACACTGCCAAAACGTCTGGTTTTGCAGAAAACATTGGACTACGGCCAAACAGCCCGGGAAGGAATTTTAACAACAAACTACTACTTTCTTGCCGATAACGTAGTACACAAATAAAAATTATCCCCTTCCCCTTCAACTACAATTTTCATTTATAGAAAATTACCCCCACCCCGTTCAACTAGCCTATTCATTTATAGATATTTCATTTACGTTTCTACAGTGGATTATTAAGATCTTCTTATCAGGATACTTTATTTATCAAAATTAAGTACTTTACTCTTGTTACAACAAAAAATGATTCAGGTAAACTGCCCTTTCCCCTTAACCGATCTTCACCAAAATCAACAGGCCTTGAGTCTTCTACAACTCAGGCACATTGTGACGATTTAAATTGTAACAGTAATTATAAAATAAAAAAAAAATTTAAAATTAAGTTTGCGAGCGAATAAGCCATTTTAAATCTCACTATAATACCTAAAACCCCTGTATGTACTCAGTATGAGAATGTGAAGCAATTAAGAGGTCCAAAGAAACATCAATACAAAGGGCAAATTGTAAAAAGTTATTATTGTCATATTTAACCCTTTGCGTGTTATCACGCGGTGACCTGTTAATTCCGGACTCGACGTGTCTACCGAGTCGTCTGTAATTTAGAATAAGATAAAAATCATAATGTTTATAATTAGAAATCTGAAGACACAAACAGTCGTTAAAATAACTCACTTAAATTATATATGTATAATTAAGGCATAGTTTTTGATAATAAAAATGTTAACTTGAATAAAGATAGGGACTATATTGTCGCGGAGTAGTTGTCCTTCTCCTTTTGTTAAGTACCAGTTGAAGCGAGCAGAAAGTCTCTCTCGCTATGGTGACTTCACCGAGTGCAGACGTACGAGCGAAAGCTATGGCAAAATGTTGTTAATTTATTTGTTTAAATTTAAAATGTAGTATATTAACTACCACTGCTAAAAGCGTGTGTCATGTACCGATAACTATAAATATGTGGTAACAAGAAGACAGAATATGTAACACACAAAAACATAAATAGTGTTAAGCAAGATGACGACTCCCTTCAAGATGTAACTCCATATTCAACATCACTCCCGAAGGTATGATCTCCAAGAACTTCATAAAAACACGTATACCAGGCAGAAGACGCTGCTTAGGACATCTGAGAATCTACATACACTTACACCAAAAGAAGCTTCAATCTCCTCTGTGAACATCCGACCTATTCTTGACGTAGACGCGACCCGGATGATGACGCCGACTACAAGGACTCCCAAGACGCACACCCCAGGACGAGGTTTCTACATTCCATTCTAAAGGTGACTCGATAGCCTGTCTATCGAGAGTTAATAATATTTGTTACACTACACACTTCTAAAAGAGACTTTTCAAAGACGATTAATTTTATGTAAACATTAAAAGAGTAAATCTAAGAGTTTACTGTAAAAAACTCAATTATCATACGTTGTAACGCTTTATATGTTAATGTAACTTATTATCATTCCAAGTAATAGTACCATTCTTCAAATGGTTAAAGAAGTCTTGCAAGCTTATAAAATGAATTGAAAGTAATTAGAAGTCTTTACTATAAATAAACAGAAAGTTAACTCGGATCCGAGGTATAAGAATATAGAATCAATTTGATCCCAAAGTTTAATGAGAAGCATAATATTTAAATATTTTAGTTTAATTAATGATGTCATGGGATCTGTCCGTAACTATTACTAAATAAAGAGAAGTCGTCTTGTTACACATGAAAATGAGTGCATAAATCAGTAAAATACCTTCCCTTGCTTCCTTACGCAGATAGTAAGTAATTTGTTCAGTGAATTTGATTTGAATACAGTTCGTTACAACGTAGGCAGCCCATGTAATTGGCAGAGGTCAGTTAAGATGGGTTCCCTGGATTTGTAACGCGGGAATACGTTACAAAATTGCGCCACTCTGCTTATTTTTATAAAAGGTATTGTGCTGTTGTTATCTAATTTGCTGTGCTTTGTTGTGCTTTGATGAGCTGTAAATAATAATTAATTGTGTATTGTGTTGTTGCTGTCTTGTAAGAGTAACTGTGTACAGAGTGTCACAAACAAAATTGCTCCACTCTGTTTTTGGCTTGATTCTTTTATTAGTAAATTAAATAACTCACGGCATTCAGTTATTGATCTATGCACTCAGAGAATGTAATTAAGGTAACTTTAATTTTCAAAACATATCTCATATCATACGTATCTCAAAAATACGTAAATGATAGTCAGTATAAGTTGAAATATCATTGTATGAAGATATATGCATGTACCTACTTGCATACATGACTTGTAATGTTTGGTCAACTGATCAGTATTTAACAGGTTTGTTTTATGACAATCCAAGACCTGTTGTTTCTTGAATACTCCTGCATAGTATATGTTAGATATACACGAACATATGTTTGTTGTCACAAAATTGTTAATAATAATGCTCCTGCGTAATGTAGACCCAGTTAATTACGTGGAAAGAATTTCGTAATTTGAAATTGTGAACAAAATAACTAATTGATTTAATTGGGGAAAGTACATGAATGAATAGAGTCAAAGGTTATAAAGCGTAATAGTAGTGTAAATTGAAGAAGTGTGCATTGTTGAATAAGATTCACCCTATGCGTGCCCGCTCGCTCCCCTGCGCCAGTTCTGACCTGTTCTAGGAAATAATGCGTGTTAAGAATTGTAGTAAGCAGCCACCCTCCCTATTGTGATAAACCGGGGCTAGTGTGAACAACTGAAAACCTCCCTAGTGTGCATTACAATGCATTGTGTAAAGTGTCTCCCCTTCCGCATAGTTTGTTTAAGTATTGTTAAAGGGATAATAAGAATTATCCTCGTGAGATTCCGCTTCTCTCTCTGTAGCATAAGATATTAGGATTAACTATGATCTAAAGTGGAGTATGGGATCCTCTTTAGATTATATTAGAGATAAGTCTATGGTATATAATTAAGGAGAATTATATGTAACGTAACAAGTCACAACGGCGCCGACTGAAAAGTGTAATGATGGGGGCAGAAAGGTGCCAAAGATCATTAAAAGAGTGCTGAAAGCTAACTGGTGTAGTTAGAGTAAGCTGATGTCAGTCGGGCCACGATATTGTGAGTTACGGATAAGTAGGGATCTTTCCAATCTAAGGTTTAGAAATTAGTATTAAGACTTAAAATATAAGTTAGCGTGTTAAGAAATGAGAAAAAGGGAATTTCACGAAGGAGAACATTTAAATGAACAAGATCATTTAAAGAGAATTAGAGAAAACAAACTGTGCACTAATAATAAATAATACTAATAATAAATAATTACACACACTGACATCAAACATACTCCCACTCCCGAATTGTGCATTAGACTCACAAAAAAAGCAACCGTAAAGGGAAAATTAAGCGGTGGAGTATGTGACGATTTAAATTGTAACAGTAATTATAAAATAAAAAAAAAATTAAAAATTAAGTTTGCGAGCGAATAAGCCATTTTAAATCTCACTATAATACCTAAAACCCCTGTATGTACTCAGTATGAGAATGTGAAGTAATTAAGAGGTCCAAAGAAACATCAATACAAAGGGCAAATTGTAAAAAGTTATTATTGTCATATTTAACCCTTTGCGTGTTATCATGCGGTGACCTGTTAATTCCGGACTCGACGTGTCTACCGAGTCGTCTGTAATTTAGAATAAGATAAAAATCATAATGTTTATAATTAGAAATCTGAAGACACAAATAGTCGTTAAAATAACTCACTTAAATTATATATCTATAATTAAGGCATAGTTTTTGATAATAAAAATGTTAACTTGAATAAAGATAGGGACTATATTGTCGCGGAGTAGTTGCCCTTCTCCTTTTGTTAAGTACCAGTTGAAGCGAGCAGAAAGTCTCTCTCGCTATGGTGACTTCACTGAGTGCAGACGTACGAGCGAAAGCTATGGCAAAATGTTGTTAATTTATTTGTTTAAATTTAAAATGTAGTATATTAACTACCACTGCTAAAAGCGTGTGTCATGTACCGATAACTATAAATATGTGGTAACAAGAAGACAGAATATGTAACACACAAAAACATAAATAGTGTTAAGCAAGATGACGACTCCCTTCAAGATGTAACTCCATATTCAACATCACTCCCGAAGGTATGATCTGCAAGAACTTCATAAAAACACGTATACCAGGCATAAGACGCTGCTTAGGACATCTGAGAATCTACATACACTTACACCAAAAGAAGCTTCAATCTCCTCTGTGAACATCCGACCTATTCTTGACGTAGACGCGACCCGGATGATGACGCCGACTACAAGGACTCCCAAGACGCACACCCCAGGACGAGGTTTCTACATTCCATTCTAAAGGTGACTCGATAGCCTGTCTATCGAGAGTTAATAATATTTGTTACACTACACACTTCTAAAAGAGACTTTTCAAAGACGATTAATTTTATGTAAACATTAAAAGAGTAAATCTAAGAGTTTACTGTAAAAAACTCAATTATCATACGTTGTAACGCTTTATATGTTAATGTAACTTATTATCATCCATGTAATAGTACCATTCTTCAAATGGTTAAAGAAGTCTTGCAAGCTTATAAAATGAATTGAAAGTAATTAGAAGTCTTTACTATAAATAAACAGAAAGTTAACTCGGATCCGAGGTATAAGAATATAGAATCAATCTGATCCCAAAGTTTTATGAGAAGCATAATATTTAAATATTTTAGTTTAATTAATGATGTCATGGGATCTGTCCGTAACTATTACTAAATAAAGAGAAGTCGTCTTGTTACACATGAAAATGAGTGCATAAATCAGTAAAATACCTTCCCTTGCTTCCTTACACAGATAGTAAGTAATTTGTTCAGTGAATTTGATTTGAATACAGTTCGTTACAACGTAGGCAGCCCATGTAATTGGCAGAGGTCAGTTAAGATGGGTTCCCTGGATTTGTAACGCGGGAATACGTTAGAACATATGAAAAAATTCGTTGATTCTGTTTGAATTTACGGCAGTTATCGTTCGTCATGAAAAAATTTCTCTTGTTACAACATAAAATGTTGCAGGTAAACTACCCCTTTCCCTTAACCGATCTTCACCAAAATCAACAAGCCTTGAACTCTCTACAATTTAAGGACGTATGCAAAAACTTGTTTGATTCTGTTTGAATTTACGGCAGTTATCGTTCGTCATAGACAAAATTAACCTTGTTATCACATAAAAAGTTGCTGATAAACTACCACTTTCTCGTAACTGATCTTCACCAAAATCAAAAGACATTGAGTCCTCTACAATTCAGGGATGCATGGAAATCATTATTTGATTCTGTTTGAATGTGCGGCAGTTATCGTTCGTCATAGAAACAATTACTCTTGTCAAAACATTAAAAGTGGCAGGTAAACTACCCCTTCCCCTTAACGGATCTTCACCAACATCAATAGGCATTTAGTTCTTTACACTTCAGGAAAGTATGCAAAAAATTATTTTATTCTCTTTGAATTTACGGCAGTTATCATTCGTCATAGAAAAAATTACCTTTGTTAAAACATAAAACGTTGCTGGTAAACTACCCCATTCCCTTAACCGATCTTCACCAAAATCAACAGACCTTGAGTACTTAAAACTTCAGGAATGTATGCAAAAAATTATTTGATTCTCTTTGAATATGCGGCAGTTATCATTCGTCATAAAAATAAAATTACCCTTTTAAAACATAAAACGTTGCTGGTAAACTACCCTTTTCTCTTAACCGATCTTCACCAAAATCAACAGACCTTGAGTACTCTATAATTCAGGGAGGTGTGCAAAAAAGTATTTGATTCTGTTTGAATTTACGGCAGTTATCGTTAGAAAAATTTACCCTTGTTAAAACATAAAACGTTGCAGGTAAACTACCCCTTTCACTTAACCGATCTTCACCAAAAACTACAGGTCTTGAGAACTCTACAATTCAGGGCTGTATGCGAAACATTATTTGATTCTGTTGGAATTTGCGGCTGTTATCGTTTGCCATAGAAAAAATCTACAGACACACACACACACATTTCGAAACATGACTTTTTTCATGACAAAAAAAAACTTAAAACATGACTTGTTTTGAGGGTATTGCAATCATAATCTGCAATTATCTCGAACACGATTTTGTTTTTATCCATCATTTCCTTATGGAACATGGAAGTAAAAATTATTTGATTATGTTTGAATTTGCGGCAGATATAGTTCGCCATAGAAAAAATTCCACACACACACACACACACACACACACACACACACACACACACACACACACACACACACACACACACACACACTTCGGAAATTGACTTTTCTTTACGTTTTGAGGGTAGTACAATCAGAATCAGCCCTTATCTCGAAGACGATTTTTTCACGATCACCATACTTTACATTTCCTTACGGAACATGGAAGTAATATTATAAAATATCGGTATCGATAACCATACATGACTTCCATGTTCTAAGATTTATATGTTAAATCATTAACGAAATGAAATGTTTCCATAGAAACTACTTCTTTCCACTTATTGCTTCAGTCTTAACCACAGTACTGTGGTCACTAACGTATACCACCACACGTTATCGCACTCGAATTTCATTGATGATGGCAATCGACGGCACTGCCGAAACGTCTGGTTTTGCATAAAACTTTGGTCTACGGCCAAACACGACGGGAAGGAATTTTAACAACAAACTACTTCTTTGTTGCCGATAACGTAGTACATATACAAAAAATTATCCCCTCCCCCTTCAACTATAATTTTCATTTATAGAAAATTATTCCCACCCCGTTCAACTAGCCTCTTCATTTATAGATATTTCATCTTCGTTTCTACAGTGGATTATTAAGATATTCTTATCAGTATACTTTATTTCTCAAAATTAAGTACTTTACTCTTGTTACAACAAAAAATGTTGCTGGTAAACTACCCTTTCCTCCTAACCGATCTTCACCAAAATCAATAGCCTTTGAGTCATCTGCAGCTCAGGCACATATGTAAAAAATTATTTGATTCTGTTTGAATTTACGGCAGTTATCATTCGTCATGAAAAAATTTCTCTTGTTACAACACAAAATATGCAGGTAAACTACCCCTTTCCCTTAACCGATCTCCACCAAAATCAACAGCCCTTGAGTTCTCTACAATGTAGGGATGTATGCAAAACATTATTTGATTATGTTTGAATTTACGGCAGTTATTGTTCGTCATACAAAAAATTACCCTTGTTATCACATAAAATGTTGCAGGTAAACTACACCTTTCTCTTAACTGATCTTCGCCAAAATCAATAGGTCTTGAGTCCTCTACAATTCAGGGATACATGCAAAACATTATTTGATTCTGTTTGAACGTGCGACAGTTATCGTTCGTCATAGAAACAATTACTCTTGTTAAAACATTAACAGTGGCAGGTAAACTACCCCTTTCCCTTAACCGATCTTCACCAAATAAATAGGCCTTGAGTCCTCTACAACTCAGGCACATATGTAAAAAGTTTTTTGATTCTGTTTGAATTTACGACAGTTATCGTTCTTCATGAAAAACGTTCTCTCGTTACAACATAAAATGTTGCAGGTAAACTACCCCTTTCCCTTAACCGATCTTCAACAAAATCAACAGACCTTGAGTCATCTACAATTAATTCGTCTTTGAGGAAGGTATGCACAAAATTATTTGATTCTGTTTAAATGTGCTGCAGTTATCGTTCGTCATAGAAACAATTACTCTTGTTAAAATATAAAATTTGGCTGGAAAACTACCCCTTTCCTTTAACCGATCTTCACCAATATCAACAAGCCTTCAGTCTTTTACAATTGAGGAACGTATCCAAAAAAATATTTGATTCTGTTTGAATTTACGACAGTTATCGTTCTTCATGAAAAACGTTCTCTCGTTACAACATAAAATGTTGCAGGTAAACTACCCCTTTCCCTTAACCGATCTTCAACAAAATCAACAGACCTTGAGTCATCTACAATTAATTCGTCTTTGAGGAAGGTATGCACAAAATTATTTGATTCTGCTTAAATGTGCTGCAGTTATCGTTCGTCATAGAAACAATTACTCTTGTTAAAATATAAAATTTGGCTGGAAAACTACCCCTTTCCTTTAACCGATCTTCACCAAAAACAAAAGGTCTTGAGAACTCTATAATTCAGGGCTGTATGCAAAAAATTATTTGATTCTGTTTGAATTTGCGGCTGTTATCGTTTGCCATAGAAAAAAACTCTATAGACAGAGACAGACAGACACACACGCGCGCGCGCGCGCGCGCGCGTTTTGAGGGTAGTACAATCAGAATCTGCAATAATCTCGACCACGATTTTTTTTTGCCATCACCATACTTCCATTTCCTTATGGAACATGGAAGTAAAAATGATCCCCACCCCTTCAACTATCATTTTCATTTATAGAAACTTACCCCCTCGTCATTCAACTACCCTTTTCATTTATAGATATTTCATCTAACTTTTCAACAGTGGATTATTATGACCTTCTTTCAGGATACTTTATTTATCAAAATTAAGTACTTTACTCTTATTAAAACGTAAAACGTTGCGGGTAAACTACCCCTCCCCCTTAACCGATCTTCACCAAAATCAATAGGCCTCGAGTCCTTTACAACTCGGGCACACGTGCAAAAAATTATTTGATTCTGTTTGCATTTGTGGCAGTTATCGTTCGCCATAGAAAAAATTCTACACACACAAACAGTTTTCGGAAAATTACATTTCTTCACGTTTTGGGGGTAGTACAATCAGAATCAGTCCTTAACTCGAAGACAATTTTTTCGCCATCACCATACTTCCATTTCCTTATGGAACATGGAAGTAAAAATTGAATTGATTTTTGTGTATATATCAATGAGATATTTTAATAAAGTAATGTTTGAATCTTTATTAAGTTCTAGTAAAGTTATATATGTATATTTATTTAATACGTAATACATATATACATATAAAAAGTGTTAACAAATACAGAGCCAGGAAAGTTGGTAAAATCGGCTAGACTGGAAGGACTATACAGGTAACCATACCCTCAAACTGGAAAGTGTACGGCGACTGCACTGTACTACCTGAATGATGCACGCTGTTTTCGGTTAATACACAAGTTGTTAGTAACACAGTACGTAGTTAGTAATGAAAGGAGCCAGCCCAGTCCCCAGTCCGCGTCATAATGTTATCTACGTCGTGTCATCTTAAAAACGGTGTACACAGTTTGCCAGCAAGCGACTAGAGAAGAGTGCTTGAGCGCTCTCTCCTGGGTTACAGCAAAATGGAACTCATTACATGAACCCGGTTCAATGTCCTCTACGACGGTTTTAATGTATTCACTACCGTATTTAGGGGGGGGGGAGGCGACTGTCTTTCGCATTCTGCTTCGTCTGATTGTTGGAATAGGATTACTTATGATCGAGACAGAGATACAGGAAATAAAGTGACGAATTTCACAAGAATGTGTGGAACGGTTTGGAGAACGTTGGGAAATAAATGTAGAAAAGAAATCCAAATAAAATTTTATAAAACAATGACAATACCTACACTACTGTATGGTTCTGAAACTTGGGTCATAAAAAAAAAAGATGAACAGACGAAACAAACAGCAGAAATGAAATTCTGAGATCAGTTAAAAGGTGTAATAGACGAGATCGTATATAAGAAATGGAGACATAAGAAGTGGTTTAGATATTTTAGCAGCTAATGAAAGGATTAAAAGAAGAATATGACGCAGCTGGTTTGACGATGAACATGGCAAAGTGTGAGTACCTGATAGGGGGCAACGAAGAAGTTAAGGACTTAAAATTGGATGTGGACAGGATAAGAGGTGTTGAAAAAAGTAAATACTTAGGTTTTATATTCAACAAACATGGAAGCAGCAAAGATGAAGTTCAAGAACGTGTTAACAAGGGGCAAACCGTTATAAGAACGCTGAATTCTCTTATAACAAGTGTAATCTTTTATGGAGCAGAAGATTGGAACGTTTCAAACGTAAATAAGAAAAAACTGATGGCAGCGGAAATGGACTTCTTCAGGAGGAATTGTAGAAGATCAAAATTAGACAGGGTTAGAAATGAGACTAGTGGAGCCGAGACGAATACTGACAGGACAATAATAGATGAAATAGAAAGAAGATAATTGATTTGGTTTGGGCATGTGAAGAGAATGGAAGATGGCAGATGGCCCCGCAAAATACTGGAATGGATACCACCGGTGAGGAGGAAAAGAGGACATCCACGGAGGAGTTGGCGAGATGACGTAGCGGAAGCAATGGTTGCGAGAAATTTAGAAGAACTTACATGCTACGATATGTTATAATGGAAGTTGGGGACGGAGAAACGGCGACAGCTGTAAAGATCCGTTATATATATATAACACAAATTACTAAACTATTGGCGCATAGGATATGGTAGTATGTGTATCTTAAATCAAAAGTCTATATTGGAGGGTTTAAGATTATTTATTGCACAAGACATATGTAATTGTTTATATGGTATATTTGATAAGTATAATAATGGTAGTGTTTGATATAGAGTCTTTAAGATTGTTAAATACTGTTCATACACGTGATGTGATACGTTACATAAGTGATGATTCCCACGATGGCGTTGCTGAAGAAAAAGGGGGGGGGGCTTTGCTGCGTTGTTGAGTCGTCAGGCGTGGCTTATAGATGATAGACGGTTCACTCTGGAAACGCTTTCAGCTGGGCTGGTGTCCTGTAGTTCCCACGATGACTCTGACGCTTCGCACACCACAACGGTTCTATGGCTCTTACTATTCGTTAAATTTCATATAGAGTTTATAACTTACAAGTATCTCAGGTAACAGTGAGTTTTATATAACAACGGTATACTAAACTTATACCACTCCGGACTCTTCAAGTGTTCACGCGAATCACAGGGTCTACCGCGATCAGCAGACCACCCTATGCGGAAATCTTCCACTAACGCGGAAACTTCTTGATGATAAAATTTACTATTGCGTAATTATTAAATTTTACTGTCACTGCAGAAAATCTCACACAGTGATACAGTTCACACTCACTTATTACACACGTAATGCTTTAGTAATAATGCCGTGTGTAAAAAAAAATAATATTCAACTGTTCTGAGTCTTCGCACGCGTTACTATCGCCGAATAGTCGTTATAGATTCTTGCAAGCGGAAAATTCTTGAACAAGAACTGCGCGACCCGATCGTAATAGCTGGTAGAGAAGAACTCTCGTAATTATGCACACAATGCTGTAATAATAATACTGTGTGTAGATGTAAAACACGAATAACTCTGAGTCTTCACACGCGTTACTACTGCCGAACAGTCTTTACAGATTCTTGCAAGCGGCAGAATCTTGAACAAGAACTGCACGTCCCGATCACGATAGCTGGCTGAGAAGAACTGCCTGTGTAACAACAGGCTTAAGACAATTTCCGACTGCCTTCCAGCATTTAATTGGTGGAAGGAAGTCACATGGTTACATACAACATGACAAGCAACTTTTCATGCCGTAAAGTGCATTAACTTTGTAAGAGCATGCATAGCTGGTAAACACAGAATACCCTTATCTCATGCATAACTGCATACTTTAATAAGATCATATATGAATGTCAAATAATAGCCAGAAATATACAGGGATTGTAGCGAATACATTTGTCTATGTTCAGTTCAGTGTCACAACACAACGATAATTTATTCACGCACAGACGGGGAAACGTTTATCACTCGCGCACGCGCGCACACTTCCACAGACATAGTATATGAATAAACAACAAATAAATAATACACAGTTTTACTAAACTTAAATCCTTATCCTTACTAAAATACAACTGATATCACAACCAAATCTAACAAACTACCAATTTAAACATGAATGTTCATAGTCTGTGTATTATACAACCTTGCCCTGCTTATCAGGATCCTGTGTTTCATTTCAATATATATATATATATATATATATATATATATATATATATGAAAGGATTAAAGAATACAGAAGAAAATGGAAGAAAATTCAACACAAAGATAGAAGGGAAGAAAGTAGAATACCAAAGATAGCGAAAGATTACAACCCTAGAGGCAGAAGAAAAGTTGGTAGACCTCAGAAAAGGTGGACTGTGGAATAGCAATAGGCCTCTAAAGCCTAAAACCGTTAAGAAGAAGATGATGATGATGATGGAATAGGAAATGAAAGGACAAGATTCCTTAGAAAGATAATATGAAAATAGATATAAAGGTCGGTAAAAATGAAGTTCACATTATTGAAAGTAGACATGTGAACAACCAGCCTTAGATTGTTGTGAGAAGTCAGTGATGTGCAAGGCGAATATAGTTGAAGGGTAGATGAAAAGAGAAAAATAAGTTATTTGAGGCAGTTAAGGAATAAGAAGAGATTCCTCAGTAGCATTACATGACCAGTGAAGAACAGGCAAATTGATGTTTAAAGAATTAATAAGTAGGAGAACAAGATGTGAGTGAAAAAGATTGAAAAGAGTAATAGGTTATCACGGGATGCAATCTTGTTTTGGAATGTTCATATTTTATTGACATTTCTCTTTTCTGTGAAAAAGTTTCACTGGGCGTACGTAGGCTATAGAGGATGTTGACATTATTTAATTTAAAACATTAAATGGCTACACGTTGACGTGCCAGTAATATCAGACGTCTCATTGTTTACGTAGTTTTCTGTGAAAAAGTTTCACTGGGCGTATGTAGGCTATAGAGGATGTTGACATTATTTAATTTAAAACATTAAATGGCTACACGTTGACGTGCCAGTAATATCAGACGTCTCATTGTTTACGTAGTTTTCTGTGAAAAAGTTTCACTGGGCGTATGTAGGCTATAGAGGATGCTGACATTATTTAATTTAAAACATTAAATGGCTACACGTTGACGTGCCAGTAATATCAGACGTCTCATTGTTTACGTAGTTTTCTGTCAAAAGGGTTCACTGGGCGTACGTAGGTTATAGAGGATCTTGACATTATTTAATTTAAAACATTAAATGCCTATACGTTGACGTGCCAGTAATATCATACGTCTCATTGTTTACGTAGTTTTCTGTGAAAAAGGTTCACTGGGCGTATGTAGGCTATAGAGGATGTTGACATTATTTAATTTAAAACATTAAATGGCTACACGTTGACGTGCCAGTAATATCAGACGTCTCACTGTTTACGTAGTTTTCTGTGATAAGCCAAAAAATCGTATCCGAGTAAATGTTTACGTAGTTTTCTGTGATAAACCAAAAAATCGTATCCGAAACACGAAATAAAGACAAATTCTCAGGAAAGTTGACGTTTTCCTCAACTTCTGATGCGAGTTTAAAAGGAGTGAAGGAAAGTAGATATTAAATTGTATGAAACGCACGGTTATCATGTAAGATATACAGTGAAATCTGTTTCTGTAGATACTTGCAGAAATCTGCAAGTATGAGATACTTACAGAATTACACGAAAACCACTACAATATATCAGAAAGGTAATTGATGTTACTTCCATGTTCCGTAAGGAAATGGAAGTATGATGATCGCGAAAAAATTGTGTTCCAGATAAGGGCTGATTCTGACTGTACTACCCTCAAAACATGAAGAAAAGTGATTTTCCAAAAGTGTCTGTGTGTAGAATTGTTTCTATGGCGAACGATAACTGTCGCAAATTCAAACAGAATCAAATAATTCTTTGCATATGTACTCGAGTTGTAGAGGACTCAAGGGCCTATCGATTTTGGTGAAGATCGGTTTAGGGGGAGGGGTAGTTTATCTGCAACGTTTTACGTTTTAACAAGTACTTAATTTTGATAAATAAAGTATCCTGAAAAAAGGTCATAACAATCCACTGTAGAAAGTTTGATGAAATATCTATAAATCAAAACCTATATAAATAAAAATATTATGACTAGAAGGAAGCTCATTGTCAGCTTGAAGGAAACACAGGTTAGAGACACAGTGAGTAACTCTGTTGGCGTAAGACTGAGTTAGTTGGCGTCAGGTTAGTGAAGTTGATTACGAACAGTATCTCTCAAATTACGATCAGGGGCAGAAGGAGGAGGAGAAGGAATGTACCCATGTAGCGTTACAGTTATGGTAACCAGCAAACACGACTAAAGCACGCCCGCATTATAACAACACGTCACAATACAGACATACATCGTAGTACGTTGCTTTCAAAAAGCTAAAAAGAACCAGAACAAAAAATTATGCAGGGTCATTGACATACATAGGATCTCATACAAGAAAAATTATAAAATATTTTAATAAATATGGACTAGATATAGCTACTAAAAAATGTGATACGGTATTTGATAAGATAAGGAATAAAAATATAGAAAAAATCCCAGTATTACAGAGAAGCGGAATTTACAAATTAAAATTTAAAGAATCCAACAAAGTGTAACTAGGTGAGACAGGACGAAAATTTGTATGCAGGTTGTCTGACCACAAACGTGGAGAAGGTAACAGAACAACGAATTCGTTATATGCAAGACATTTCATAAAAGAGAACAATAATTTGTTAATCCTTTGGAAGGCTATGAAATTTTAAAAGTAGTAAATAACACAGTTGAAAGGAAGCTTAGGGAGGAGTTAGAAATATTGAAAGAAATAGAAAAAGGGCTAGACAATTTAATGAATACTAAAACTAAATTTGATAATGAATAAATATTTTATAGTATAATTGAGAAGTAAAAGATAGAGGACGGATAGATAAAATTACGAATTAAATTGTATATATGGATGTTTTTGAAATAAGGGTGAGTGACCGTGCCCACAAGTGTGAAAGAGAAGGTTTTACAACGTTAGGTTTAAAAAGAATGTGCGCGCGCGCGCACACACACACACACACAAGGAATGTGCTAGAAAAATATATAACTGTACAGACGGGGGTGACAGGGCTCGTAGGTTGGGAAGGGACATTTGACTTATAGGTTGTTTGCGGGGGTGTGTGTAGACAATCGGGCGGGTGGGGGTGTGAAGAGTTTGGTTTTATTCTCTTGTTGCTATTTCCGATCTGACGATGAGCTGAGAAGCTTGAAAGCGCTAATCGGAATAATTCTTCTATAGTGGTGTGCAACAGTGATAATTCCGTTTGTAAACGGAAAATCTCAAACGCCTGTAAAGGCAATGGCGGTATAAAAACGTTGATTGAACAACATATTTATTTAAAACCCCACAGGATACGTGTATGTGGCAACAAGAGGCAATAAAATCTTTTAAAAAACCGTTTTCCTGTGGTTCTACATGTGTTTCCTCCACAACGCTGCGAATCGACAGTGTCCAGCAACACTTGGCCCAGCCACACTCCTGATTTGTGTTATAACATACAAGAAAAATCGGTATGGAGAACCATACAAGACTTTCACGTTCTAATATTTATATTAAAAACTTTTAAATATAAATTGAAAAATTTCACAAGTTTTACAAATTGAAATAAAATACTTCCATAGAAACTACTTTGTTGCCGATAACGTAGTACACATATAAAAATCGGTATGGAGAACCATACATGACTTCTATGTTCTAAGATTTATATTTAAAATAATTTACTTGAATTCGGTTCGATAATTTCTAAAAAAAAATAAAAAATTATCAGAGGGTTCATTCCCCAAGGACGAAAAGTCTGTCTATGAACCGTTCCTCTGTAAACACGTGCAGTTACACTAGGCTAGCGATCCACCACAGGAAGCAAATCGCTGTCCACGATGGACACCTTTCGGCTTGCACGCGTTGTGTTGCTGTGGGTTTCGGCACGTTCCATTTAAAAAGCCTGCAAACGTAAGAAAATAAACGCGAGGCCAGAAATAACGCGAATTGTGTGTGTGTGTGGGGGGGGGGCGCATTTTTATTGTGGTGATCACAATAATAAATCTTTGGAAACGTAAAAATTACATAATTGAGACATGCTTGCCTGCCAGGAACGATATATTTTCACTCATACATGATTTAAATTAAAATTAAAAAATTATAATTTTATTGCCTGGCAACAAAATTATATTATTTTAAACAATTACCATTGTTTGAAAACGTTTAAATGAATTTTCAACTACTTTACTCTTGTTAAAACGTAAAACGTTGCAGGTAAACTACCCATTCCCCTTAACCGTAACTGGAATATACACTTCAACAAATTACAGGTTAACAAGTTACATAATATGCATAGATTACAAGAAAGTATATCATATCGCTCTCTTTATTTTCATGGACTTATATTGTGGTTCCACGTAAACCGTGGCAGGACCACTAGGCGTCATGAGAAGCAACGTGCAACGCACACCTAACAACAAAATTGCATACGTATACTCTCACAGGCGTAAATAATAAAAATTGAAAACTCCAATTCATTTTAACTAACAGATAGGCTACATATAATAATTTTCAGATAAGGTTTTTATATTCAAAATCATTAAAAGTCCTTCTTCTATCAAAGTTTACAAGTACAAAAAAAATCATCGTATTATGACAGTCTTTGACATAAATAATGTATGCCAAATGTCGTCTTAGCAAGTAACAATCAACTGAATGAATTAAGACGTTACCATGTCTATTAACAAATAAATATAGCATTAGTTAGTAATTATTCTCACATATCCTCTATGCAAGAAACAATATGAAAAAGAGATACACATCATAAAGTAAATAGCTCAAAGCAATGAATATCAGCCTCAAATTATCGATAAAATCATTGAAAAACAAAAAAGAAATAAATCAAAAACAAATAACATATCAATAAAGAGGAAGAAAACCTATATATCTGCACATTATATTGACGACAATTCTCAAAAATTCGCTAGAACGTTCGCAAAATACGACTATCAATTAGCGTTCAGAACAAACAATGACGTCTACAACAATCTGAAAATAAGCAATACAAAAAAGAAACGCGTTTATGAAAAAGCTGGAGTCTACCAATAGCAATGTCAGCCTGATAACTCGACAGAACCTATGTGCGGTACATAGGTTTTACATCAATATCCTTAAATACAGATATATAGAACACACCACGCATTCTCAACATTCAAATCCGAACTCAACAGTAGGCATACACAAAACAACAGTCTTGTGAATATGGTCCAATACAATAACATTTAACCGTATTTAAAACATGCAATGATGAAATAAGCTCTAATATACATGAACAATATCGAATATACAAACATGTAAAAGAAGAGGGCCACGAAAATCCATTGAACATCATGACGGACTTCAAACATCGTATCACATTTGAGATATTGCGGCAAAATGAAAATCAACATACAGTAATCAGCTGATACAGCCCAATATAAACATAATGTGAATATTACCCGAATGTGACCTGAGTGTAAACATAAACACTCCGTAACAAAATCAGTTCTCGAGAAACTTTGGACACGAACGTACGTTTCACGATCATTAATCAGTGTTTACGAATCCGTTTTTTGTACATAGTAACTGTTTTACAATACTGTGACTGCGAGTATATGTCCTGACGATAGTCTATGACCCAAATCGATCGAATTCAAGAATGTGAGTAATTAAAACTTTATTATAAATCATATGTACGGTATCTTTAGTTTGTGAACAATGAATACACCACAATAGAAGATTGAGTTTATAGGTACCATTAGTAAACAACATGTGTGTATAGTATAAATATATCACATTATCTTTAGTAATTATTAATTGATACTTATGCCTAATTATAAAACAGTTATTTTATCATTTAAAATTGGATTATGATACGGTGATAGTGGAAATAATAAAGTAAACTCAACAAAAGCTTGTTACTGAGTTAAAACCGTTTATTTAACGGGACTTATATGAGCCACTTTAATGACAGAATGTTGATCAGCCTAACTTGTTTTCTCTTTTGTACGAAGCCCACGCGACCTCGGAAGCCCCCCTCCAACGATGCGCCACTGTTTAGTACCGTTACTGTCTCCGTTCTCTGGCAATTGTCACTTCTACTTCAACTAAAGTCAACAGCAAGAAGAGTTTTTACATTCCCATGTTAGACATTTATTACTTATTATCATTATCATCATCATCTTCACGGATTACACCAAGGATGGTTTGTTCCGGTCCCAAATAGGCAAAGATTAGAGCTTGTTACTCCTCTAAGGATATGTGCTTCCTCGGACATCCCACACCTCTCCGTCCCACACTAAATAACATTCTGGTGTGAATACATTTTGGAGAGCAAAATAACAGAACCTACAAGTTTATTACCTGATCCTGACCAGTTCGTTTCTATCATGTAAGACAAAACATTAGTCACAGACGAGTCGCAAGTGTCTGTCAGCTGTACTACGGTATACGATTCTTACCTTTCTTAGGCTAGCAGCCTGCTCCGTCTTCACAGCCACCGTTTTCTTGGTCTGCCTCTATCTCGTTCTCCAAGAGGCTTATAACTAGATTACCATTTTTAGTATTCTCGCGTCACCCATTCTAATTATGCGTTGTATCTATCCAGTTTTCTTTATTTTGTTTAATTTTATCGTTCATATTGAGTATATATTCAGCTCTTGCCTTAGGTCTACATTTCTTATGTGATCTCTATAGGGTTGCACCGTTTGACTCTCCTTAAGAATTTCTTTCAGCAGCTTGAATTCGTTTCTCTGATTTTGGATAAGGGTCCACGATTCACTGCCGTACATCAATACTGGTGCCGCCATTACTTGATAAAATTTTTCAATTCTGTACCTTTTCCAACTTTCTTTCCGAGAGCCTTATGAATTGAGTCTTTATGGTTGTTACCTTTTGTACCGTACATCCTTGCGGACTGTTCGCTGTCGTTATTCTATGACACCACGGACCTCGTTGCCCTTTATTGCTCTGTATAAATACGTACGAGCCCGAGACGCCACTTTCTCATCACAAACAGGAAAACGTTTTACTTGCAAAAAAAACGCTAATTTTTGTATTTAACGCTATTATATTGTATTGTAACTGAATACTATAAACATGGCGTTTATCCAGTTCCCTTTTTATAATTATTTTTTATTATAAAATAAAAATTTACGTATTAAATTTACAATTCTTCTTCCTTATTGGCGCTACAGCTCTAGGAGAGCCTTGGCATCGCGGACAATCCGACTCCTGTCGTCTCGATCCTCTACTCTCAGTCTCCATCTTCTTACACAGGAGCCTGCTCAAGTTAGTCGGGCCGACCCCTCCTTCTTCTTCCATCAGGTCTCCCCGTAAAAAGTTTCTTCAATGTGGATATCTCTACCATTCTCTGGACATGTCCAGCACACCGGTTCTACTTTTCTTAATTTCAGTGACGATATCTGGTTCTCTATAGATTTGCTGGATTTCTGCATTCGTCTTTGTTCTCCGTGTTCCTTGGACGTTCACTGCACCAAATATTTTCACTGTCACTGTCATTCTTCAAGTTTCGGACCCATACATGACCACTGCCTTAAGAACTGTTTTACAGAGACGAATCTTGGTTGCTCCGCTTATGTTTTTACATTTAAATATTCCTTGTAGGGAGAAGTAACATCAGTTACCAGCAGATATCCTTTCATTTATTTCTTCGGCCATAATGCTGTCCTCAGTAACTAGTGAGCCCAGGTATTTAAATTGTTCAAGCTTTTGAAATTTGTGTCCTCCGATTACCAGGGGTGCTATTCTCTCTTGTACTTTACTGCCCGTTACCCGTTAGCAAGTACTTGGTCTTTGCAGTATTTACTTTTAGACATACATTCATTGCGACCTCTCTGTAACTACACGCTGTAAACATGGATTTTATCAGTTTCTTGTTTTAATTATTTTTATTATAAAATCAAAACGTACGCATAAAACTTACGGATAAATATAACCATCGATTTACATTGTACTAACTAAAATTCATTCGTACATACGTGGACCAATGTAAAAATTTCCAGCCCTTACTCCGAGGCTGCTTTGGATACTACAAGCAAGTATTTCAAAGTTTTACATGAACAGGTTACTGGCCTGTTCCACAACCCTCTACCCGGAGGACCAGAGAAGGTTATCATACCTTAGCCGAAGGCCCCTGTTTTAGGACGCAGGAGATTCGCCTTCATCCTTCTCTTTCTGAGATAAGATTTGATGGCTTTGTATCAGCTACTCTGATACTGAACGTTTCTTAGTATTTCCAGTGCTCACCTATCGGCATCAGTGAGCACTCTAAGATCCTAAGCCACACAAAATTAAGAAATCAGAATTGAAAAGGAAGACACTCTAGCCCTCGATTACTCTAATAGCGTCGGGGTCAGAAAAGAACAAGAGGCAGTCAAGAGAGACTAGACAGAAAAGACTAAAGGAAGGAATCTCACCCACAAGACAAGACAGGTTGAAGCAAAGTGAGAATCTAGCTAGAGAACATCGGAATTGCCAAACCCGTATCCACAAGATGTGGACCCCTGATGTCATAGGGTGCCGGAACAGGTTTATATCACCTAATCCTTGAAGAGGAAAAGAAGAAGAATGTAAACATTTTATTGAAATCTGTAAATAAAATTACAGCTGTTATTTATTTACGTTATAATTTAATAAAAATAATTAGTATGTTATGTTTCAATTGTATATCTACGTCCCACAAACACATACATCGCTTCTCAGAACAGTAAATTATGGCAATATCAACAAGAATAAAAAACTAGCACGATAAGTGCAGGAAGTGCACAATTGCACTTTCAACCGATTTACACGAAATAAAAATCATGAAACACGCGAGCGAAACTCACGCACACATCCATCACACATACACACACCACAGTCTCGTTAACATTACTGCAATCATGACAGCGCATTTGTATTGTGACATGCGAACCTAGTGGTGCATGCGCAGTAACATCTATGTTACTTGCAACCGCAAATAAACTCAATAAGCTGACAAAAAGTAACGCAATTTTACGATATGTCTCCTCTTATCGGGAATATATCCCTCTTCGTCGGCTTCCGATACTGTAACTTAAACATCTTAGTCATCCTCTTCTACCCGTCGGGTGTCGAGAGAGCTCTCCATCTCGTCCTGTCCAGTTTGGCACGGGCCCAAATCACTCCTCTGCCCTCTGCCTTCTACACTCTCCTTGACGTTATCCTCTCATTTCGTTCTTGGACGTCCTCTTCCTCTTCTGCCTTCTGGTTTTCCCTCCCATGCTCGTCTCGGGTACCTTTCCTCATTCATCTTACAGACGTGGCCAAACTAACGCAGGTTGCGAGCTTGCAATTTTATCATTTATATAGAATATCTTTAAATTCTTCCGGCTGTTAACGTTCCTCGCCCTATTTAAGAGTATTCTTCTCAATTCTCCTGAGGAATCGCAACTCCATTGCTTGTATTTTCTTTGTATGTATGTCATTCAGAGTCCATGACTCGCAACTCTACGTCAGTGTTGGAGCATACACAGATTTGTATACTGCCAGTTTGGTTTTCTGCGACACTTCACTTTTTCCCAGAAACTTCCCGTTGATAGCACCATAAAGCTTGCTTATCCTCATGTATAACTCTGACTCAATTCTGCCATCCTCACTGAAAAAGATACCTAAATATTTGAATGTCGCCAATTGTTCAATTTCCTTACTGATGACTACTATTATGTGTTGTCTTGCTTGCCTGCTAATTATCATTGTCTTTGTCCTGGTGGAGCTAATAATCATATTCTTCCTCCTCATCGTTTCTTCCCACACATTTATGTTATGCTGCAGATTCTGTTCTGTGCTGGCAATCAGAATGATGTCGTCGGCAAAAGCAAGGTCTGTGAAATACACTGGTTGCAGCCTCCAGTTGCCTACCTTAAACTTCCTACTTCTTTGTTGACTCTCCCTGATAATAGTATCCATCAATTCAACAAAAAGGGTAAGGTGAAAGAATATTCCCTTCTCTCACTCCAGCTGAGGTACTAAACTTGATGTTTCGTTTGGGGTTCTGATATAGTTGCGGCATCTCTTGTAAAAACTTTACATGGCTTTGATAAGCTCAGCCCCAACATTATAAGTTTCTAATGTTTGCCACATTTTATCCCAGGGTATTCGATCGAATGATTTTCCAAATCAAGAAAATCATTATGAACATACTTTCTGATTTCCAACCGACACCAAATAATTAGTCAATCATTAATCGGTTGACTAAGTTTTTAACATACCATAGTTTTCCCACGTAACGTGTAATCCGATACTTCAACCTCTCAACTCAGAGGGTCATCGTTGTACATAACTATTTCAGGAAGCTCAAAATGCCCAATCCGTGGTTCAAAGATGCAGAAAAAGACATAGAAGAATTCCAGATTACTTAAGAAGATGCTGAAGAATGCTTACCACTCAAAAAGAAATTAAAAAATGCCCAAGGTTTTCAGGAAAACCTCAAGAACAGGACAGGTGCCATCTGGACTAACGAAAGGAGGGAGAGACATCGATCAAGAATGTAGGAGATATGGGAGAGGCGGAAGAGTAAGGAGGAGATGGGAGGAACTAATTGAACCAAACGTAATTCACAGTGGGCTTACAGGAAAAAAAATTAAAATGTCTTTTCGAAACAACACTGGACTTGGGTACTTTTACCACTAATCCCACGATTTATTAATTGAACTTATGACTGAAACGACATTAAGTAATTGCAATAAAAATTGAACACCAGTTAACTTTACAAACAATAATTATATCTATATAAACAAAAACATTACTCAGGCCATTACTTAGTTTTAAAATCGGCACGGAAAAGGAAAATAATAATCATCAAATTAAAAAACTAGTTTTACGTTTCACTTAAAAAATAATCATTGGTTGGTGTTCAACACAATTAAAACAAGCTAGTGAGGAGCATAATTACAGCAAACTGTAAAAACATATTAAAACTAACGATACTTCTCCCTGTATTATTCCTTGCTGCATTACAATGTTACAGAACGTTTTACATGAAATATCAAATTTCACTGATTCGGACGGCAGCGAACTTTTAGTACGAATAGCGAGAACTGAGAAATAGTTGTCTCCGAATAAGCGAGATTTAGTCAACTTAATTTGATTATCATGTACGTACGGCAATTTTGCATTTTGCACGTTATTAAAGTAACTCTCCTTTGCAAAGCTGAATTATCTTTCTTTAGCAACAAAACCTACCCAATCCTTGCAGGCTTCTTCTCTACTTCCATGCGAGCCAGATCTCCTTATTGAAAGGTTCATTATCCTATCCTTCCTAAACGGGATATAGGTTACTTTCTGTAAAGCATTTTTAATATACCAGTAGTTTAAGTCTTACTCTTTGTACAACTAGTGTTAATGCTAACGGAAACGGGATTCCGCGATAAAAATCAATCAAATTAGCTGAGATTCGATAATAAATTATTACCGAACAATTTCACTTCATCACAGCTTACAAATTTACAGAAACTCACACGTCTTCAGCTGACATACCTTTTAAACGTTATTCTCTCTCTGTCTCTGTCTCTCTCTCTTTCTTTCTTACTCGCGCGCGCGCACACACACACACATATACACAGGTGAGAACATATACACTATATTGTCGTGTTTAATGGCGGATGAAGTATAGTACGTCTTCACAACTGGCGACACAGCAAGTTGTCCATACTTTCAATTAATTTCTACATCGCAAAAATCTGGTTAAAACTCGACACCCACATACGACTAATACTGTATCTATTGTTTCCTATTCTCGTTTCACTGTTTGGACGTTCATAAGGTACTGTACTGAGGTGTCGATCACGCTGACAACGTTGATGTGTTCTTCACGACGCCTTCGTCACGACGCTACAGCCGCGCCGGTCCGTGATGGCAGCAGACAAACCAACAAAAGGTTTACACTCAAAGATCACGGTCGTGTTGGATACGTGACCGGGCGACTACCGTTAGTCGACCTTGTTGCAATCGACCGTTCCTCAGCGGTATAATTAATCCGTCGTGCATCAGCGTCTGACAATAATTGCCGGCTAATGCAAGTGCCGTTACAGATACCACAGAATCAGTAATACAAAATATCGAAAACCGCACATGACTTCCATGTTCTAAGACCTATGTTTAAAATCATTTACTTGAATTCGGTTCGATAATTTCTAAAAAAATATCCCCCACACACACACACAAACTATTTTCACTATTTATGGATATTTTTGTTACTATGGTGTAGTTTAATATAATGTTATTTTCGAGTCACCGTATCTACAAAAATTAGCTACTTTATTCTTACAAACCAACTGAACAACGCAGATAATAACACGTTAATTATATATTTATCTAATTACGTAATTACGTGGCCAGAAATTATTTTGTGGCCTGCTGGGCCGTGATGCGGATCTTCACGCATAGATGATTTAAATTAAAATAAAAAATAGTAATTCTATTGCCTGGCAACAAAATTATTTTACTTTTAACAGTTATTGAAAAAGATTAAATGAATTTTTATTTAATTTCGTGAAACTCATTAAATCAATACCAAACGTGAAAAAATTACCCCCTCCCCTTTAACTATCCTTTTCATTTACAGATATTTCATCTACCATTGTACAGTGGATTATTATGACCTTCTTTTCAGGATACTTTATTTATCAAACTTAACTACTTTACTAATCTTGCCGAAACGTACAACGTTGCCGGTAAACTACCTCTCTTCCTTAATCGATCTTCACCAAAATCAATAAGCCTTGAGTCCTCTCTACAAATCGGACACATAGACAAAAAATTATTTGATTCTGTTTGAATTTGCGGTAGTTATCGTTCGCCATAGAAAAAATTCTACACACAGACACTTTACGGAAAATGACTTTTCTTCATGTTTTGAGGGTAGCACAATCAGAATCACCCCTTATATGGAACACGATTTTCTTCGCCATCACGATACTTCCATTTCCTTATGGAACATGGAAGTAAAATTAAATTCCCGTATACGAACATTATGGCTAATTCCCGTATGTGCTATCTGAACGTTAAAACGCGTTCGATGGAATATAGTTTGGTCCGCTAGCAACGTAACCCATCACCTCGGTTCACGGAGTGTAGTTTGATCTATTGGTAATGCATGCGGTACTTTCACGTCTGGCCTGATTTTACTCTCTGTTCCTACCACTCGCTAGACACCAGCTGGCTTAACACACAAACGCTTTCTTGCGTAATTGTGTGCAGTAGAAGGTTTCGCGCGGGAATGATCGCGCGCATGTGTGTAAGGAAAATATGAATGCGTGTCGGTAATCACGTACACACATTCCTTCGCACACGTCCTGCAGAGGTACTGTTTTGACAGCGCGCTTTACAAAACGCTTTCAGCAAGTGGGTGTCTGGATGGGGTCTTGAACTCATGGCGAGGCCGCCCGCAATCGGCAACCCACGAAAGGCAGTCAGCTTTCTAGTACGCGCATCAGTTTTACTGCAGAGACGCCTGAGGAGCAGGGGATCTACTGAATGATAGTGCGTGCTTGTGTTGGTGGGGTATTACTGGTTCTGAAAACATTGTTCAGATGTTCAGAAGATGTATTTAGTTGTAATGTTGTGTATTAGACTGAGCGTTTGTACATTATATGTGAGTGTAATTTATTGAATATTTTTGAAGTGTGTTTTCTTATTCGCTACAAGAAATACCGTGTGACAGAAACAGTCAAGTCACATCAAAACTGTGTTAACATATTTTAAATGTGTAGTATTACAGTGATGTGTGCAGCGGAATGTCATACGTCACCGCATTCCTTGCTCGGTAGCAAAGGTGCTGCTGCGACAGTACCTTCAAAGACTGCCCAAATACAGAATCCAAAACAAGTGGCTTGGCTTAGCACATCAAAGGCAGAAAGAGGCCAAACCGACAAAGGAAAAACTACAACGAAGGCACAAAGGATATGAGAGAGAGATGGGCCTTGGAGACGAATCGTGTACAACGACCGACACAAATGAGTGATACCGGAAAACGTAAACCGATTTGAGGTAGTGACGTTATATGATTTGCAACATACGAGGGGAGGGTGAATAGTTCCGGGGGCCTGAAGAAAAAAACAACATTTCCGCCGATTAATATTCATTTATTTCTCAAAATAATCTATCTCTAACTCTATACACTTTTTTGCAACCATGTTCTAAAGCGGTTAGATTGATTATCCGATTGTCAAGGTAATCAAAGTAGCCATTTACAACATTGATGACTTGATTGTCGTCAGTAAATCTTTTCCCACCGAGCCTTTTTTTTTTTTTTTTGAAAAGATATATAAGTCACTTGGGGTGCATCTCGTGATGTAAGGAAGCAATTCAAACTTTAATTCCTCGACCTTAGCCATCGCAACAACTAATGTGTGAGATGCTGCATGTCTTGTTGAAACAGCACATTCTTTTTTCCCTCAATTTCGTCATCCAAAAGGTAGAGTGGGTTTGTTTACAATGTACTCGCCACTAAATATTTCCCTCTTTTTAAAGTAGTTAATAAATCGACGTAAAACTTCGATTATATTACGTGTATAGAGTGGCAAACAATCGGTTTTGTGGATTTATAAAACTTTTACTGGCGTAAACACTTCAATGGGACGTCCAACGCGTGAGTCGCCATTTGTGCTTGTACGACCCATTTTAAATTCAGAAACCCGGCGATCAACCGTTCTATACGATGGAAAAGAGACCCACAACGTTAAATCCTGCTCCTTTTCTATATGGTTGCAGCTAACCCTTTCCCAAAAAAAGTGTTTAGTGACGCTGCGAATTTCCAAACTGGCCACTGTTAAAACAGTGCTTGTGGTGTGCTGTCACACTAATACTAAACAACTCATTGACTTATTATATCTAAATTCAGCCTACAAAGGATGAAATCATACAACACGTTCAAAATAATGAGCAAAGTGCCGTTACGCCTGTGCCAGTCCCGGAACTCTTTCCGGTCTCCATCAGTTGCGACGAAACAACGTTTTTACCTATTCTTACGCGGTCAGTTGCGCCCCGCACTTTCGCTTACTGACCGAATCTATCATTTAGAAACGTTTCTATTCTGAACTTCTGTGAAATTTCAATTCTGCAACTTTTCATTTGTATGAGTAACTTCTTTCTTCCAATATTTTTGTTAGATTAGGTCAGGTCAGGTCAGGTCAGGTTACGTTGGGTTAGGTTAGGCTAGGAATGAATAGAATTACATTCTACATTACCTCACATTCTAGAATGAATTCTACAAGGTGATGGCTCTTCCCACACTTTGTTGTGGGTCTGAGAATTGGACTTTAACCAAAAGCCACACCAGTCGCATCCGAGCGGTTGAAATGAGATTTCTCAGGCACGTGGCAGGGTATACTCTCCATGATCATAGAAGAAACATAGATATAAGGTATGAATTGAATATTATGAGTATACTCGACAGGATCGCCCAGTATCGGCTGAATTGGTGGGAACATCTTTGCCGAATGGATGTCTGCCGCATCCCCAAACAACTCTGGAACTCTAAGCCCAGGGGATGGAGAGGTGTGGGACGTCCAAGGAAGCGCTGGAGTGACCAACTCTTTTCTATTTGAGACCGGAACAAACCATTTTTGGTTTAATCCGTGAAGAAGATGATGATGAATAGAATTATAATGCTTCTGTATTATTATAATAACATGAAAATACAATTGATCGCAACTGACCGGGTTGAAATTTCCACGTCGGTCGCAACTGACCGGGTTTTATACGATTGTGTCGCAACTGACCGCGGTCACACTTTCATCCTACCCTCATTAGCGTCGTAAAATCATATTTATAACAATAAGTGATGACTCGTAAGTCGGTTAAAGAAAACATTCGCGTGGCCCACATTTTTCGTTTTAGAAAACCGACTTGGTGGCGACCGCAAACCAGAGAGCTAAGCAGCACCAGCAGGCAACACGTAAGCCGATAAGTAGACGAACATGTACTGTAGCTGCGGGATGTAGAGCTGCGTTCAGTTTGTAAGTCCTTACTTAGTACTTAGCCGGACTCTGCTCTCTCTAAGACTGTTCATTATTCAGCCGACCAAACCAACAACCCCTCCTCACACAAACCGATGTCAGTATTAACTAACTTCATCTTGTTTCCATTCCTTCCTTCCTACACATCCCTCGTCCTGTCCTCGTGTTATTGACGTTAGTCTCTCGCCTAACTAACCCCACATCACAAAACTACCCTCCTACTCTCGAACGAACGGGCGCTGCCAAAAACCGGGACTACTTACACTCCGGATACAACCTTCTTGCCTTATATTTTTCTTCTATTTATTTTAAAGTAAATAGATAAAATTTTAATTTAAAAACTTAGACACCTTATTACCACAGTGTGCGCATGTTTTAGTCCGGTATGAGGTCTAGTTACGAGGGTCAGATGAAAAGTTCGCGAACGACATCTTAGTGGTAAAATTAAAATTTTTCTTGAGTTGTAAGATTGATATTTTGTGTTTAAACACCTGTTAATTTCCAAACTTATCTGTCAGTTTATTCACTTTTTACCAACTGTTTGAAATTTTTCTGTCACCCGTGTTTTTAAAATGCACAAAATCAAACATCGTGTTGTGAAGAATTCTCTCTTAAAAACCTTTTAGCGGCAATGGAAAATCCAAACGAAATTGTAAATGTGTTAGGAGACGCTGCGCCTTCAGAAACAACGGTAAGTGGGGCTCACTCGAGTTTAAACGAGGTCGTACAAGCACTGAAGACGATCCCAGCAGTGGACGTCCAAAAAGTGCAACAAAAATAACATTATTGAAAAAATGCATAGGGTGTTGGAGGACCGCAGATTGAGGAGTGGATGACGTTTCTGAAATCACAGGCATCTCATAATATGAGGGTGTACATCATACTTTAACTCAAGAACTTGGTGTGAAAAAGCGTTGTGCAAGATGGGTGCCGCATCTGAAGTTGTTGCATTTTTGGGGCGTCCAGTGAGGCGGATCATCTTCAATGCTCGTATGACCACGTTTAAACTCAAGTGCCTACTAACAAACCGTCGGTTTTCATGTAGCAGCATCTCCTGATGACACATTTACAATTTCGTCCTGAATTTCCGTTGGCGATAAACAATTTTTAACAAAGAATCACACCACTGAGTTCTAAGGTTCATATTTTGTATAAACACCTGTTAATTTTCAAACTCATCAGTCAGTTTATTCATAGTTTACCAGCTGTTCGATATTAACATGTTACGCGTGTTTTGAAAAATGAACAAATTAAATAATTTTTTGTTTTAAAAAAACCTAGCGATAATGGAAATTCACAAAGAAATAGTAAATGTGTTACGGAGATGCTGTCCCTTCAAAAACAATAGTTTTTAAGTAGCCACTTTAGTTAAAACGTGGTCGTTCGAATTTTGAAGATGACGCCCGCAGTGGACCCCCAAAAAGCGCGACACCTCCAAATGTGGCAGCCACCTTACACACAGTTTTTTCTCACCAAATTCTTGAGTTAAAAAAATGATAAACACGCTCACATGAGATGCCTGTGATCTCAGCTATGTCATATACTTTCAAACACCGAAACGTCTGTTCTTAAAAAGAGTATTACACCACTGCCTAATTGCCCGGCAAGGAACAACGATATTAGCGTATAGCCTACCTGTTTTGAGAATGTGTGTATGTTTAAAGTAGACCATTGCAAAAGAAGACAACCTGATGGGGTCATCTTTATTAAATTAAAAACATTAGAATGGGCTGGACACATTATACGTGCTTGTGAAAGCAGAGTTATTAAGAAGATATTTAATGCAAAGCCAGAAGGTAAAAGGAAAGCTGGAAGGTAAAAACTAAGATGGAGGGACGGGGTGAGTCAGGACATCAATACTCTTGGAATTGGAAACTGGAGGAGAATGGCTATGAATAGAGAAGAATGGTGAAATCTATTGAAGAAGGTCAGGGCCCAAAAAGGGCTGTCGAGCCAATGATGATGATGATGATGACGATGAGTACAAAATTAATAAGAATGTATACACACTATTGAAATTTCAGCTGATTGTATCATCTAACGAACAACAATCTCCGGAGCTGTTCATATGATTAAAGATTATCATAAGTTCAAAGATTATCATAAGTTCAAAGATTATCACTAGATTACAAACGAAGGGAACACAATGTATTGCATTCTGAACGAAATAATGTAAAAACAATGGGAAATCCAATGACGGAAAAAGTAAAACTATTCACCCTTAAGTGGTGGCTTTACAGCCATTGCCTGTCTCGCTGGGTAGACAAAAAAATGTGACATACATTAGAGCTTGAATCCCCCCCCCCCATGACTCAAGCTACAACGTACGTAGGCCTATTATTTGGTGTGGATCCATCGTTCCAGCACTTGTTCAATGTTAACTTGAATAATAACGCTTATGAAATAATTCCATAACTTGGTTAACCGTTAACATTTCGTGTAAACGACAACGAGGGATACCATGCACACGTACGTGTATGTGTCGTGGTTATAGACAAAATACAAATTCGATAAATCGATTCATATCCACAGGGTGTATCGATACTGAAAACGTTAAATAACATTTTATCACTGAAGATGTTGTCTCATAATTGTAAAGTCATCTCACACGTTTTTAATTTTGCAAAGGCTGACTTTTCAATCATTAAGCACCTATAGTGAAATTCTTTTTGACATGATAATCCGTAATAAACAACATGAAAATTCAACCTTGTCTCTCAAAAAGAAAATCACATATTTTGTTTTTTCACTTAAAACCACACAGTTTTTACTAAATCAATACAAAACAATTTATCTAATTCGACAATAAATTAATCAATTTTATTTATTAATCATAGTTCATCAATTAATCATTGGTACAATTTCAATGTTTTCTGAGGAACTGGGAATTAAAAAATACATACAATAGTTATTTATTTTTAATTTAATGTTTTAATAAACATCGTGCCATGGCTGACAACTTACTGAAGAGTGCTCGGCGGGAAAAGTTGCGACACCACTACTTGCCCAAACTTACCGTCTAGTGTAAACGGAGTTTCATACATCTGTCGGAATAAATTGCGACATTAGCTCGCGCAAGCACTTGCTCTCGCGGTAAAAATTACCTCTCAGTGTAAACACCTACTCGACACTGTTCGCGCATTTAATGTCGCAATTTTCTCGCCAGTGTAAAAGTAGCTTAATAATCGTAGCACTAGAAGAATGAAAAGGAAATAAAATGTTCCTTGAAATGTATAAAGATTTTACCAACTTATATTCTGGTTGATCGTAAACAAATTTATAAAGTTCACGACATTTTAGTTTATTTATACAGAGAATTTGTAAGCTTATGAGACACGAACGTTAGAGTCAGGCGTACAAGCAAACGACATAATTTGTAAGCTTATGAGACACGAACGTTAGAGTCAGGCGTACAAGCAAACGACATAATTTGTAAGCTTATGAGACACGAACGTTAGAGTCAGGCGTACAAGCAAACGACATAATTTGTAAGCTTATGAGACACGAACGTTAGTCAGGCGTACAAGCAAACGACATAATTTGTACGCTTATGAGACACGAACGTTAGAGTCAGGCGTACAAGCAAAGGACATAATTTAATAAACCATTGGTATACGAGATCATACCGTCTAACGTTAGTTTAGCTGATAACAGTTTTAAACATACACAATTTTCTAAGCGTTGGGTTAGGGAAGGCGAGGTGTGTTTACGTTACGCTACTAGTTGGCGTAATAAATACAAACCTAGCTGTAAACAACAATTCAAATAATTATAAAATCTAAAAGATAAATGATTAGAAAACAGAATTAAATACGACAACGAAGACATACCATGCACAGGTAGGCCTATGTGTTGTGGTTACAAACAAAATTCATATTCAATAAATCGATTAATATCCGCAGGGTGTATCGATACAGAAAACGTTAAATAACATTTTATCACTGACGATGTTGTCTCATAATTTCAAGGTCATCTCACATGTTTTTAATTTTGTAAAGGCTGAGTCTTCAATTCTAATAATCGTAGCACTAGAACACTAAAAAGCAAATAAAATAACATACACGTTAATTATCCCCAATTCTTTTTAACTGTGTCCTGGAGAAAGTAGTGAGAATTGGAATGAAAAATTAAAGGAATGCAAAATATCACCAATTATGTTGGGAAGGAGGAACAAACGTATTGAAATAAACTGTTTGGCATTCGCAGATGACTTTGCTATACTTTCTGAACATCTTACATCTGCAGTAACACAAGTTAATATTTTAGAGGACATAGCCAGTAGAACAGGCTTAAGAATTTCTGCAGAAAAACCCAAACTTCTCACAAACATTAAAACGCGCCAAAATTCCTGGTAACAGGTATTGGTCGTATAGAGAGGGTTCGAAAATTTAACTATCTAGGAGAGATAATTCAAGAGAATGCTTTAGAAAAATCTGGTATAGAAGAAAGGATTCATAAAATGGAAAGAGCATAAGGTATAACTAAAGATATTTACAATAAAAAGTGCATATCTAAAATACGAAAATAAGGCATTACAGTACAGTAGTGAAGCCAGAATGCCTATATGCAAGTGAGTGTCTAGCATTGAATTATAATTTAGACAAACTAGAAATATTGGAAAGACGAATTATTAGGAAAATATTAGGCCCACGAGAAACTTCAGAAGGTTGGAAATTACGAAGTAATGATGAAATATATCAAAGTATACTATAGAAAATATAACAGAAACAATGAGAAAAAGAAGACTATTATTGTTTGGACATTTATGTAGAATGGACGACAATAGGTTGACAAAGCAAATCTTCAGATATCTGTGGGGGAAGAAGTCAACACCAAGTTGGATTAAAGAAGTCCAAAAGGATATATAGAAAAAAATAATATACACGCAGAAGAAGCAACTGACAGAGAAGTTTATCGGGCAAAAGTGTTGAAACTGGAGGGAGTTTAGGGTAGGAGAGATGAAAACACAGGTTCAAAGTGAACTGAAGATAGGAAGAAGAGACACAGTGAGAAGATGAAAAAATATTGGAAAAAAAAAGAAAAGAACAAAGAGTAAAAAATTGAAATTGGCATGTACTCCTTATATGGCCGGTACGAAAAAAAACCGTTAAAATGTATAAAGATTTTACCAACTTACGTTCTGGCTCATCTTTCTAAAGTTTATCTAAAAAAAATTGTAAAGTTGGCGAGATTTTAGTTTACTTAAGTTGAAATTTTAATCTTTTAAACTTATGAGACGCGAACGTTAGACTTAGGCGTACACTAAAAAGATATAACTTAATAATTCATACAGTAGGGTATACTGTCCATAGATAGTACGCGATACGACACCATACTGTCTCACGTTACTTGATACCAGTAATAAACATACACAACTGCGTAAGCGTTGAATTAGGAAAGGCGAGTTGTTTCTACTAGACGTCTGTTAAACTCGTATTTGAAAATAACAGATACGAACGAAACCGTTCTAAAAAAAATAACACGTAAAAATACCTGTTAATATATACCTATTATACATATACCTGTAATTTGTTAGAAGAAATTAATCGAAACTAAAAGTATTAACAGTGTTACTTTACACTGTGAATTTATTAAGCTGTTACTGTTTAAAAGAAAATAGGAAACAAGAGAATTTATATGCCTATCTCCCTTTGGGAACACTGATTTACGTTTTCACTAGGAGTAAACAAACTGACATAGGTTTAATATTAAATTATTGATTCCATTTTGGTTAGACAAATCAGTTGCGAAACTCTAGCGAAACTCAGGAAATGAAATTTAGAGTGCACGTAATAGCACAACGAATAATGTCAAAAAAAAACATCAGAAACATATAATAAAAGCATAACAGTAAGCCACAAGAGTTACAACAATCTCATCACTTACATGAGATGTGCAGTGAAGTTAAAATCATCTCCGAATCACATGAACAAAAAGTAATATATGGCCTGTCAGCCACTCTGTACTCTGTAGGTTATAACACAATGTAATTCAAAATTTACAAAGTTGGTGACTTAGTATAATATATAATTTATTATTATAATCTGTGTTATATATCTGCATAACACACGAGAATAAATGTAACATTAGTCTCAATTTTTTTTTTCATTTATTACAATCGGAACATACGCAGAATGATGAAGTATTCACCACCAAAAGTGGCTTTGTACTCGTGTACTCGTAATACTCGTTTACTTGTTTATTCGTTAGTTATGTAGGAGGGTCCCGCGCCATGGAACCGCGAAGCCGCGAGTAATCGGAACAGGTATTTCGCCTTTTCAGTTATCGTTGAATCAGAACAGGTATTTCAACTTTTCAGTCACTGTTATATCCGTTCCACAAAAATAATCGTTTCAAAATACCTGTTATAGGTAGGTATATCGGTCCACCTCTAAAACCAATTAAACACGATCAAACCACAATCCGTATACTGAAAAAATTGTAGTCGATGAAACATTTATTGTTTCCTCTCGATGAAAAATAATTAAATTAAATACAGTATATTCGATTTATTTATATTAATTCACGCGCTACAGAGTTTTAAAGACATCAATTATCATTAAATTAACAGAATTTAATTCACGCTAAATAGACCAATTTGATGGACAACACGAGTGAAGTGCTACCCATTTCATACCACCGTCGATCTCCAGTTGTAAATTGATTTCGTACACCTCGCGAAAATTTCGAATAATTACGCAGTTGACAACAAAATTAAAAATGCAAAATGTTAGTAGAGTTGTTCTGTTCATACTGTTACGTAATACGGGACGTTCTACAAGTATCTCGGCTATCCCAGCAGAGCCCAGCTGTAACGTGTGTGTTCGTACACATTGCTGCTACTTTGAGATGAAAGACAATTACGTGACAGTTAATCATGCGTCAACAAATGAGGCTATTCCAGACCGTACCGGTCGGCGCACTGTGTTCAACCCCAGACAGTTTGAACGGTTTCTAGTGGATTCTACAGGGCCTGTATTACGTAGTTTGGTCGACACGTCATCCAGAAAGCGACCGATTATTCTGGCATCTCAGCGGGGTATAAATATAAGCATCCAGCGACGGTCAGTCAGTTTACGTCGGGCGATTACTCAGTGCGTTTCAAGTGGCTATTAGTGAAAAGTGATTATTGCGCTGGACCCTATAAGTTGGCATTATTACTGCCTGTGGACAAATTTACTTTGAATTATTGTACGAGTATAATCTTGTTGAATAACGTGTTGATTACAAACTGTTAATTGTGATAATTAAAGCTGGTGAGTAGTGACTCCATTGGTGTCTTGTATTTTGTTTTCCACTGGACCATAGTGAGACCGTCGTAACAATATGAAGCACTTGAACGGATTCGAAGCGTTTTATCGATTGACAAAAGAGGATACAGAGAGCGCGCGCAACACAACACGTAGAATGCTACGAGATCTCCAATAAATTATGCTGCAAAGCGGTTTGAAACCAAAGTAAAAGATTTATCACTCAAAGAGAGAGAGGGAAGAGTTAATTTATTTACAAGAAGAACACAAATCATTAGATAAAAGAAAAGAGACAGGACCAGTAACGGAAGATAACGCGAGGATACTTCTTGTTCTTATCAACGATACAGTCTTGCTGAAAACCGAAACATCACAAACTTACAAAAAAATAATGAAACGCCAGCCTAACTCTTTATCAGCTACTTGTATGATTTTCGGTGGAAGTCGTTTGTTCTGTACGATGCGGAAAACGAAGTAGGACAACTGTTACTGTGTTGTTATCCACAACAACATTACTGACGACCCATTGTTTACCATTGACGACCCACGGTACCCGGACACTTACCCGAAAGCACTTTTCCGAATGGACATTTTCTCGAATGACGAGATATCCAAAATCATTTTGCCCGAATACCTTTTTCCCCAATCCATTCACCCGAACGTCGTTTATCCCAAATAAAAATGAATTTCATAAATATAAACCTTTCATTCTGTTGTTTGGTGCAAGTAGCACTTTTGCACAGTAACTTCAAATTTCTACGTGTAGCGAACACAAGTACTCTACCTTCTTCCGTCGTCCCTCTTGAATCGTAAATTAAGAATTTTTCTCCAATAAAGGTTTTTTGATAGCGATCAGGTATTTCTTCTAACTCCACACGAGATGTTGGATTAGGCGGTAGTTCCCTTCTTTTCTTTTGTAAAACTAATTTTTATAAAACTTGGCATGTGTATTTTAACCCAATTGTTTTTTACATTATCTCACCAAAAACAGAGAGCGGGAGGCACAAACGTGAGGGGTCAAAAAAGGAAATTTTAACTACAATTTGAATGTAGTGTTCAATTATGAAAAATTTCAAAATGTTGGGACGCCAGGGCCCTAAAAAGTGGAGAAAACTTTGACAACATCGTTAAGTTCGTGTGGGGTACGACACTGAAAGTTACTTTTAATAAAATCTGAATTTAATGTTAAGTTTTGGAAATTATAAAATTTTGTGACGCCAGGGCCCAAAAAATGGGTCACAATTTTAATAAGATCGCAACTTTCACGTTGGATATCAAACTAAAGAGAATTTTAACCAAAATCTGAATACAGTGTACAGTTTTTAGAAATTTTGAGATTTGTGAACCCCACGGCCTAAAAAAGGGATCAGAAATTTGATAAATTGTAAGAATCCATTCGAGAATAATTTTAACAAAAATAGGAAGTTTGAATTTTTTAATGCTTATTTTATAATTCTCTCCTCTACAATTGTTATTTTACTAAAAATTTATTAGCGTAATCGGGATTTTCGTAATTTATCTGATTATTGAAAAATTTTTAATATCGAAATTTATCTAATCATACAAATAGTCTACAATATATTTATCCACACCGTTCAAAATAGCAAAAGAGTTGTGCAGCTCAGGAAGCTTACCAGTATACCTTTGCTTTTATTTACTCTGATAACGACAAGCCGTAAAACATAAATATGATCAGTTAGTACCTTGAAGGTTTAGTCGTAGTAATGAATCAGGCGTTCAGAGTGTAATCAGGAAGTCCTGCTTAACTCAAAGTATTTCCTACACGTAAAGAAAACCCAGACAGGCCTACATGATTATTATAATTTTTCAAAGACCTAAAATGCCTGGGAATTTATAATTCCACAAAACTCGTTCTTTACATTCCACCGCATGATTCGGCGATCATCAGCAACACCTAAGAATCTACTACCAAAATGTATTCCATACTCACATGATTAAAGCAAAACTATAATCTGAACGGAAACGCGCACAAATACAACCGACTATCTTAATTTACGTGTGGAGAATGGTAAGGGATGCGAATGACACACCCGAGTAAAACTAACTTCGCGAGTTTGGACTGCTCGCTTGTCCTTCTGTCTTGTGACAGGCAAACTTAATTATACGGGCACACACAGTAGGCTATGTGAAACTTCAAATACTTTGGTATTTACATCTCCCTCATCTAGCCTACTTACACCTCCTCCTTTGTTGTCTTCCCCTCTAACTCACACACACACACATGCGCCCTAAACGATCTACAATAGTATATTTTTTTATATTCTTAAGTAATACGGAACATTCTCGTACGTTCGATAGTGTCGTTTTACAAGCTTCTCAACTAGCCCAGCCGGCCGGTGTGTGTTTCTGCTGAAGTATCCCCTAGAATCTAGGACACTCGAGCGCTTGTTAAGGACGCATATTATGGAACCTTGCACACTATAAATAGCCAACACCTGCCGCTTAGTTTTCAGTTTACTTCGGCCGATTACTCAGTGCGTTTCAAGTGTCTATAAGTGAAAAGTGATTGTTGTGCGGGACTCTATTAGTTGACATTATTATTCCGTGTGGACAAATTTAATTTGAATTATTGTACGAGTATAAGGTTGTTGAATAATTTGTTGATTACAAACGGTTAATTGTGATAATTAAAGCTGGTTTTTAGTGTCTTGTATATTGTTTTCCTCTGTACCACACGACGATCTAAGAGACGTCGTAACAATACTAATTAAAGGTAACACGAGGTTCAATCAAAAAGTACGTGAATTTTGTAATTTCACTACAAGTGTCCGATTAAACAACTGTTTTCTGTAATATCGAAACACATTTTAGTAGCACTCGACAAGTTTTCGATTGTCAGGTAAATTTTTTCTGATCTGACAGGTAATTGAATAACTCGTGTTTTGATTTAGTATGCGAGTTTTATGGACATTCTAAAATACAATATTGAACGTGGACTATTAAATGGTATGTACAGAATGAGATAAACGCTCTATCGTCGTGAAAATGCTGCAGAATACTTCTGACGAGTCTAGTACCCAGAACTAACACTGTTATGAATAAACTGAAGGTCGTTTATAATCAAAAGAAAATTGTGTTTCTGCATCCCACGAATTTTCACCACTATGCGTAACCGTAAGTAGAGTACTATTCGGGCATTTTACTCCACTTGTGTGAACTTATTCGCAGATCTACGGGAGCATAACTTACGGAATTGCACACCGTTAATGCACCAGAACGCACGTCATTGTTTCTTCAAGAATTTTGTGAAAAAGAAAGCATAGTAATGACATCGCAATCGCCGTATTTGCCAGGTACACTACGTTCCAATGCGGTCCTTCCTCTTCATGGTAACGAAAAATTCTACATTTTCAACGACCAGAAGTTTTCTCAGTGTTGGGTGTTCTTTCCTGCGGAAGTAATCGCAAGCGATGCCAACGAATTGCGCCAGTCTGAAACGTGTCAAGTTTTGTTTTTGTTACACATTTTTCAGTTTTCCTTTTTTTGTTCTATATATAAGCTGGCGGGGATCCCACAGCTACTGCCGCATCCCGCATCTCAGTTTCCATATCAACTTATTCTGTGTATCTTCATTCTTCAAATTCTTTTCTTCCATACTCCTTTCGATCCCTTCTATCCATTTTAATCTAGGTCTGCCTCTTTTTCTTCTGTTGCTAGGTCTGTGTTTGAGCACGCTCACAGGTATTCTTTCTTCACTCATTCTCATTAGGTCTCCATACCAGGAAAGCTGTTTATGTTTTATATCTTCTATTACAGTTTCTTTTCTATTTGTTATTTCCCTTATTACGTCATTCCTTACACGTTCCAGACGAGAACGTGTTGTTCTGTTGACGAGACGGTTTTTGTTCTGTGTTTCTAATTGTAAACTTCCTTTCTCAACAACTTTTTTTTCCTTTTATATGTGCAAAGTTTTGTAAATGTGTCCTTGCTGTAGGCCTACAGTTTTTAATGCCCCAGACGTTCGATCAAGAACTTTTGTTGGCAGTAAAAGTGCTCCATTGTTGTCCCTCTCTCTTGTAAAATATTCCTTCACGGAACAAACAAATTCACACGCTTGACTTCGCAAAGCGACACCACAACCAGTCGTCCGATACGACGAAGATTTCTGCTGACCATCGTATATACGAGGACGACCCCGTTTTCTTACGACGTTGACTGCCATCAAACATAGGATACAACCGTTAAAATAAAACCGACCGTTACACCGTTACATCTATAAACGACCCACTTCCAGTAAGTAGTATTTAACATGACTGTTTGAATTTAATTTTTGAAAATGACTAACTAAAAAACCAGCGGTAAAATCACAGCTAAAACGAGAAAATGTTTCACGCTGAAATCACAGAAGAATTTCACGTGTTCAAGGCGACGGTGAAGAGAACTGGCAACGTGACGAATTACAGAGTGAGACGAACTAGTGGGTGACGAATTAGTGAGTTTCCACAGTAATCAACACGCGATTGCAAAGGTAATTACGTATCGCTATCGAAAATTCTACACGTTTCTCGACTGGCACAGCGTGCAGCTACTGTGTCAAGGCCGTGCACTCACGCAGCCTCCAGACTGTTCGAGCTCTTCGTTACTACGCCACGCCGCCAGCAATACGGGACCTTTGTGGGATCTATATATAAGCAACATCGGCCGGCCCAGACAGTCAGCTACACCTGGCGATATAGTAGAGTGCGGATCAAGTGATTGTTCCTGATTAGTGCAAAGTGCGTTATAATTAGTGCGGAACTCTAATAGTTTGTGCCGCGGTTTCTCAAAGAAACCGGGCGACAGTATAAAAATGTAATTATTTAACATAAAATTGCGAATTCATTATTTCACGAGGTTCAACAAACGCCGTGTTTTGGCGTTTCTGCATGCCCGCGACTGAAATGAATTATAAATATATTATGAAATAAATAACTTATAAATGTTCAAGAAATAATAATATAAAATTATGAAATAATAAAGGTTGTTATCTTGCTGTTACTAGAGAGTATTAATTGCAAGTCCCGTCTCATTGGACCCAGCACACTTTATGCTTCCTTCTAGGCCTTCAGCCTAGTCTTAAATATCGAAAAAAAAAAAAAAAAAAAAAAAAAAAAAAAAAAAAAAAAAAAAAAAAACCCACACAAATAAAAAGAGGGTAACAAGTTAACGTTATTATTATTACGTGTGGACAAATTTAACTTGAATGTGGACGCACATTGTTGATTTCAAATTGTTATTTGTGACCATTTATAAAGCTGGTAATTAGTGACTACGTTGATGTCTGTATTTGTTTCCACTGAACAACAGAATGATCCGTAAGACCATTGTAACAGCATGTGACAGAAGACTATGTAAACAGACGGAATACGTCTAAAGCTCGTATCCTACAACTTGGACACATTCATGCATAACACAAACGCTTGGTTGACTATTAATTTCTCCTTAGTCCTAAATGTTTACTTACGATACTGCTCGTACACATTGACAGCAAAATAACTGGCTTACCTGAAACAGACAAAAATTCACAGATTATTAACAGAACAAATTACAACAAAAACGTAATACACTGCTAACCAGTTGCGTAACTACGGGGAGTGGTACCGAGGGATCAATGCCCCCCCCTCCTCCACGAGTTATTAAAAGGTTAGAAAATTGCATAATCACGAAACGTAGGACTACAATTTCTAAGCCACTTTTGTGTGTGTTAAAATAAGGCCTACTAATAATTGTAGAGATAAAACAGAATGACGAGTTCGCTTATAACGAGAACTCGGATGTAACGAACAAAAGTACGAGATTTCTTTGGTTTTGTATCTTAGTAATGATAACTAAACTCGTTTTTAACGAGTACACACGCAGTAGAGACTTGGTTATAACGAGCATTTTATCGCAGGCTTGTTCATGGGTTAAGGTCTAAAAAAGTTCGTTACAATACACCACTGTGAACATTCGTTTAAATCATTAACGCAATTTACTGACACTAATAGTGTAAGTGATGAATTCGTGGAATATTTAAATAAATTACAAAACTCTTTGATGTATA
Organism: Magicicada septendecula; assembly: GCA_034769895.1. Taxonomy (NCBI): domain Eukaryota; kingdom Metazoa; phylum Arthropoda; class Insecta; order Hemiptera; family Cicadidae; genus Magicicada; species Magicicada septendecula. The sequence continues at coordinate 399,330,097 of CM068375.1, read as the reverse complement.
CGGATATAAAATTACTAAACAAACAAAAATAGATGACTTTTTTTAGGTTAATTAAGTTCTGTATGCGAAATATAATTTTGATGATTCCACTTAGAACGAGGAATTACAGAAATTAGATAGAATTTTCTTGTAATTTAAAAATAAATATTATACAGGTGGCATGGTAAGTGTTGCGGTTTCGTCAGATAGCCGGCTGATTTTGGTAAGTGTTTCCTACTATATTTCGGGAATACACATTACGCCAATATTCAGCAAAGAATGTTAGCATCTAAAAAGTGTTTAGTCTAAATTTCACTTTTTAGCGGAAAATGTAAAACATGTCAAAATTTTATTATGTAAAGCCTCGCCATATGCAATTAGATTTTTTTTGTAGTGTGTTCGATAATCACGGTATAAAAATTTAGGCTTACGAGTCGACAACTCGGATGTAGCGAGCACCCAGTTTTAACGAGCACATTTTTCCGGTCCCTTGAATCTCGTTATAAGCAAGTTCCACTGTATTTGTAAATTAACAGAATAAAAGGAAGTCCAACATTCAAGCTAGCCTCATCATTCCCCCCCCCCCCAGGAGTAGCTCCTATAGTTACACTACTTACAACGGCCGTTGTTACTCCCGTAAGAAATCACCAAATTCACGCCCTTCACTATATACCCCAAGAATTTCAGTACGGCTTCATTTACAGGGGGGGGGAGCAGAATTCAAGGGAAAAATATTTCGCAAGCCGTAACTCGCTATTGAACCTGTTTAGGGCCTTTTTTTCTTATTTTTACCTATAGCATCAGCTTCCAAGAGATTGTCGTACAATTTTGAATCATCCTGTATACACTTATTTGTTTTTATATTGTTACGACGGTCTCGCTGATTGGCGTAAGGTACAGTGGAAAACAAAACACAGACACCACTAGAATCACTAATTACCAGCTTTAATTAATCATAAGTAATAATTTGTAATCAACAAGGTGGTCTCTTACAACAATTCAAGTTAAATTTGTCCACACGCAATAATAATGTCAACTAATAGAGTCAAGCACAATAATCACTTTTCAATAATAGCCACTTAAGACGCACTGTGTAATCGCCCGACGTAAACTGACTTCTAAGCGGCAGCTGTCGTTGTTTAAATAGGTAGCAAAAGTGTTCCAGAATAATCCTTAATACGCATCAACAGACAGTCGAAAATTCTAGGGGACACTTGAGCGCGGCCTTGGCAGAAACACACAACTACTGCCCGGCAGACCGGGAAACACGTAGAACGACACACACTATTGTTCGAAACGTTTCGCCGTCGCAATATAAATATTTATGTAAATGTGTGCGTGCGTGCGTGCGTGCGTGCGTGCGTGCGTGCGTGCGTGCGTGCGTGTGTGTGTGTGTGTGTGTGTGTGTGTGTGTGTGTGTGTGTGTGTGTGTGTGTGTGTGTGTGTGTGTGTGTGTGTGTGTGTGTGTGTGTGTGTGTGTGTGTGTGTGTGTGTGTGTGTGTGTGTGTGTGTGTGTGTGTGTGTGTGTGTGTGTGTGTGTGTGTGTGTGTGTGTGTGTGTGTGTGTGTGAAATAGGCCTATTTAATGAAATGTTCAAGACAGCTGGAAATGTAAAAAAGACAGCTGACAATGTAAAAGTCGGCTGTAAATGTAATAAATGAATAGATGAAAAATTAATTATTAAAATTACTACTAAATTTCAAAGCAGCGAGTTACGTAACAAAGAAACAATATTACCACGACTAGCCAAGTGGAGCGTGATGATGGTTCTCACAATGCCGCCGCGAAACGTTACAGTGTGTTCGTTATCACGATTCAACGAATGGCGAATTAAGAATTTCATAATCTCTTCCGTCCGTACAATGTACGAACAATGAATAAAATTACACGAGATATTATTAAATGAGTTATTAAAAAATTACTTCAACAATGCGCCAACGTTTCTATAGAAAAGAAACGAATTAATTAAAACTAAAATTTCATTCTTACTAAAGGCATTAACCACCTAGCTGTACTGTTATCGCTATTTTTACTTCCATGTTACGTAAGGAAATGGAAGTATGGTGATCGCGAAAAAAATCGTGTTCGAGATAAGGGCTGATTCTGATTGTACTGCCCTCAAAACATGAAGAAAAGTCATTTTCCTAAATGTGTGTGTAGAATTTTTTGTATGGCGAACTTTAACTGCCGTAAATTCAACAGAATCAAATAAGTTTTTGCACATGTGCCCGAGTTGTAGAGGACGCAAGGCCTATTGAGTTAGGTGAAGATCCGCCAGATGCGGTGTTGAGCGCAGTGCACTTAAGGGGCGGCCCCGTTTCCTAAAAGACTAGAAAAACTCCCGCTTCTTGTCCCAGCAGTACGTCTGACCTTCTCTGCCAGGAGGTGCCGAGTATCGCAGCTACTCATTACGTTGACTTGGCACCGTCGCAAAACTCGAACTCTCATACTAGACCCAGGATCGTTAGTCACGAATCGTCTTCTTGCAGGATAACAAGGTGGAAGGGTAGCCACCAGATGAGGAACGAAAAGGTGTTGAGCGCAGTGGAGTTGACCAAAGTCACTCAGGGGGAGCGGAAATGGACTGCGGCGTACTGTCAGTTGCGTTTATACCCTCGGGGACGTCGAACGTGCGAAACTTCAGACAGATCGAATATTTGATGCTCAGTTCGGAATTTCTTGATTATTCAGACACTGAATTCAGTTATCATGTGTAAAGTGTATTACTATCTAAGCTCAAGAAACAGTGTGAAAGTCTGCATCTGAGACGACGAAATGGCCGAGGAGAATTTCACACTCTTTTCGATGATTTAACCGCTGATCAGTTTAAAAATTACTTCTTGCCACTAGGGTCGTACAATACCTTTTGCTCCTGCATGCATTCAATCAGCGTTTCCTCAACTTTCATTGTCACTGCTAGTTGCTAACTGGCTGAGTATGGTTGTCAGAGGATGGAGAAAAGGAAAGGTGGTGTGGTGGGGGAAGAGGAGTCAGGTCGACCCGAGGCAGAGCTGAGCGGACTTCTGCGACGCCACTTCACTACAGTGCACTACACAGCTTCCGGTAGAACACTACCGTTCCATTGGAAGAACACTGTTTACATTTGACAAGCGCAGTTCGAGTTCACTCCCCTCCGCGTCTGGTGGCCGCCCGGCCTAAAGGTGCTTATAGACGGGGAAACTAGAGACGACCAGTACTGGCCATGTGGTCACTGGGCGGTACAATTTCTTATACATAAGGCAAGTACTGACCGCCACTTTCGCGTCTCTTCTGGCCATCAGTAGGTCTACTGTATGAGTGATCGTGACAACATCTGTGTTCATATATATTTTTTTAGTTTCATCAGGTTTTGGTCATGTCAAATTTTAATAAAGAGTTTGATGTGGCTTTTGATCGTCATGGCGGACATTCCATAGTAATTCAAAGTTTTGGAACTCTTCAAAAAATATTGTGATATCATCTGCAGATTTCTTTTTTTCTTTTACTACATTGATGTTATCACTATTAACACTAGCACTCATCTTGTACAACTACCACAACAGCGACCAACAACAGACTAATGCAAAGTAGAGATGAGCATCGATGGCCGATGATCCAAAAACATCGATGGTTAACGTTCGATGTTCGATGTTTTTACCATCGATGGTTCTGTTGTGATGTTTTTATACTATCGATGGTTTCGTTTCGATGTTTTCCTTTGAAAATTTTTTTTTAATTTGTAATGAAGACTTTTTTTAAGTTGGTTGTTAAATTTATTTTATTTTAAATCAACAAATTTTTATTTTAGATATTAATGGCTACGTGGTTTGCTCCCTAACCTAGGTAAACGATAAGTACCATGTATATGAGCTACGTAGTAGCGTAGTGACGTAACAATATGGTAAAACTAAACAAAACCGTTTTATAGGAGGCCGTTACATAGGTTTCAACAGTTTCAAAGGTAGCTTTAGCTTACATACGTGACGTACGTACGAAATAACGGTTTGCCCTTTACGTTAGTCGTATTTGGTTTTCATTCAGATTTAGTTTTAGATTTTTTAGTTATTTTTCATACTGGGTATAGCGTTTTTCTCTTTTAATTGTGATAGTGTTAGAACATAATTTAAGTAGTTTACATTTGAATTTTTAATATCATCGGCATCGTTCATACCCGCTAATTATGCCACCCAAAAGATATATTGCAACGTTACAGGTATTTTTAAAATGAATTACACTTCTTTCCATGTACCGGTACCTTATTTGTATTATTTTTTATCTCATATTCTGTTCTTTTTTTTTTAGAGGTGGGCTAAACTAGTATTCGAAAGTTACAAGTACCAACGTAACCGTCCCAAAAAAATTTAACAGGTTCGAATTACGAATACCTGTTATTTTATATACTTGTTATACACACACCTGTATAATTTGTTATAATAAATAAATTGAAAGTAAAAGTATTAACAGTGTTACTTTACACTGTGATTTTATTAAGCTTTTACTGTTTAAAAGAAAGTAAGAGAATTTATAGGCATATCTCTCTTTGGATATACTAATTTAAACTTTTACTAGGAGTAAACAAACCTGACATAGATTTAAAGAGGTTTCTGTTTTTGTTAAAGGAGGTGGTTTAATGTATGTTTGTTCAAAACAGTTTATAATCATTATAATAATAAATAATAATGAGCAGATTTAGTTAATTATGAATGTGAGTTAAATTATTTTAACGTCACCTCGCCTTTACCTAACCTGTTCTCAACGAGTTCGTCAACGGCCCTGGAAATTCTGATACGGGTAAGTTAGATGTACTTAAATTGTTTTCTCGGGTACAGTGTTGAGGTTTTCACATTCCACCTGTCAAAATGTGGTGGTGACCCAAGGGCTACTGGTTTTTCAGAATCTTCTGATAAGGTAAGTGAGTAAAGTATCGGGGTATATTATTCTTCTCTTTAATTATTTTTATTTATTATTCATCCCCAATTATTTGTACTATTACAAACATGTAAAAAGCATAGATTTTCATTTGAATTGCAACACTGGCATAAAAACATCGATGTTTTCATACCGATGTTTTTTTAACATCGATGTTAAACAAAATTGAGTTTTGTGGCCGCCAGTCTCAACTGGCCACTGAAGAGGAAAGTACCCCTATAGACAGGGTAAGTAGACGGAAAGCTGCTGGCCGCCAGCACTGGGCGTCCGTATCTATAAGCACCTTAAGGCACGTTTGCTGTTCCAGCTCCACCAACTTATCCTCGGAACAACCAACACTTCTCTTCCCAGAACTGTACATTAAGTTTTCCCCGGCATTCTTTCTGTAGATGTACACGTTACACGGTCCTTCCATTTCTCCTTGTACTGTGTTGCTGATTACTTCTGTTTACGTTTACATTATTATCATATTAATAATTATTCGTTAAATCGTCAACAAAGGTCATAAATAAGATATATACAAGCACAATACGAAACATAGCGTTCTTACATTTGTTTCAGATATCATCCTTTCATGAATTCTACTGGGAGTACACATGACCAGAGACTTTGGACACCTTTCAGGTAACAAACGTTGAAATATTTTTGTATATATAAAAAAAAAACAATATTCATTACAAGACTTCACTTCGTTATTTATTTACAAGGGGAGCTTAGTCACTGCTTATGCACGACCCAGTACTCAGATCGCTCAGTATCCTAAACGCTCATTTTCCATACAGGTCACATCGCGGTCGTAACTTTTGTTTCATTTCCAAAAAAATGTGCTCTCTTTGCTCTTTTGTCCGTTTATCATACAACTACTGTCCTTCTTTAGTATTTTCCGTTTATTTCTCAATCGAACAGTTTGCGTTCAACGTGTGACCCTCGATACTATCAGGTGGCCATTACGTTTTCAACTGTTTCATTGTTATTCATGCCTTTTGACTGTCAACTAGGAACTATTGTTAGAAGCTACTGTTCTTCATTTTATACTTACTCCTTGACAGAACGTTTACACCTGTTCATACCTCTCTATCTACAAATTAACAAGGGTTCCTCTCATGACTACGCAGACCGGGTTTACTAGCCCCTATTTGTACAGTGAAAGAAGTACTGAGAAGTAAAAACGTTTAAAGCAAATCGCTCAGTAAATGTCAGTGAAGTCAAACGTATTCTCTGAAAAGGAAGCGGTTGCTCTTATACGTAGTAGGCAGCTGCTAGCTACGATATGCATGACAGGTTGCGCGCGTCATCGGCTATTGGCGATCTCCTCACCATACTGACTAATCTGAAAACATCGGTTTATCCTACCTAAATACTTCAGTGTTTCTTGTTTTATGTAGTCTGACAAATCCACAAAGGCGCACTGCTTCTTCTTTACGACACCAGCCTGTGTGTTTCTCGTGAATCAAGTACTGTAACATAACAGTACGCTCCGTGCTCAGAGTGCCTACGTTCTGAGTGACCACACTCTCAACGACTATCAACAAAATGACCGTGCTGGTGGAACCTCTTTGCTGTACACAATGACAATTGTACCATTAAGTTAGGCCTACACTACTGTGCATTCTGTTTACATTAATGAGGTAAATGTTTCTAAAGAGACCGCAATGTGGAAAGTGCCAAGATTATTTTAAGACGATTAAGCGTGTATAAATACGCACTTAATTTATTCCATGCCTGGCACAAGGAGTCCTCCGTATTCTTAAAAATATACTTATTTAGGGCAGATCTTGTGTCTCTATATAATGCATCAAGGATTAAACCTAGGATGGTTTGTTCCGGTCTGAAACAGGCAGAAAAGCTGGTCACTCCAGCGGTTCCTCGGACGTCCCACACCTCTCCGTCTCCTCGGCTTATAGTTCGAGTTGTTTGGGGATGCGGCAGTCATGCATTCGGCAAAGATGTTCCCACCAACTCACCCGATACTGGGCGATCCTGTCGAGTATACTCATAATATTCAGTTCCTGACGTATATCTGTGTTTCTTCTATACGGTGGTAAGGTACAGTTACAATTTAAAGTAGGACTAATTTTATAGTAAAACCATGAACCTACATAACGTGTTATGAATTTTGTATCACATTCACAATCACAAGACGACGAAAAAATTTCGTATGAAGGGACCATTTGGGGGGGTCCCCGATCCCTCCCGTGGACCCGCGCCTGATTTGCACTGGGATAGACACTACGTATATAATGCATCAATAATAAAATATCCAAAATAATAAAATAGCATTACAAAAGTACAACAAAAGCATAAAAACAGATATAAGGACAAACACAAGGAAATTTTGTTAAAGACTGAACTCTTTATAGACGTTCTGTTGTTTTTGACGATACATATTAAGACTGACGCCACCATAAAACGATATATGGGCAGCCTTAAGCATCAGGATTTACTTATTGTTCAAGATTCACCTCATACAATTATACGATACACTCATTATCGTGAGAGAACGTTAGCGAGATTTACTGAAGACAAAATGCAATCGAATAGTAGTTTTGCGCACGGTTGTATGCGCGCGCGCGAGAGGGTCGCCCTTTCAAACGGCTCACAGCGCGCGATTAGTGTCCGACGGCAAAGGGAAAGTATTATATAAATCATTAAGTTTCCCTTGTCTTGTCTGCTCCCGCCGCTATTGAGGCTGGCTATCTTTTGACTGGAAGCCAAAACAAGCGTGTTAAACCCCCCCTCTCGTACGACGCCGCCGCCGCCAAAAACACCTTGTTCATTTATTCAAAGAACCACATACACAACCAACCTTGCGCTCCTATCACAGTCACGCATGAAAACGTGAAGTAAGGTCGGTAATGTGCTTCTCGCAATTCTGTATGTGTGTACACACATACACACACACAAAACGAGGATTTTTTCAAGTTAGTTATTAGCAATGTATTTACAAAAACTACATCTAATTCTTTACAGAAAACATTAGTAGGGCTTATAGAAAGTAATCCAAGAGTCGCCAGAAGTGGTGTCCCTCATTATTTAATAATTATACAGAGATAACGACCCCGTTTAGACTATATGAAACAGCTTATGGTCGCTATGAACTGCACATCATATTGTGAGTTGAAAAGGAAAGCAGAGAAGCATAAAGAATGGCGAGCTGCTGCCAACCAGCCTATGGGCTGCTAACCTAGAAGAGAAGAGATATACAGACGTATTCAAGCTTACTACATTAAGTTTCTCCTTTACCCAAGTTATGAGATTTGTGGCCACCACATTTGAAGGCTTTTTGACGAAGTTTGAAGGCTTTTTGATCAAGTGAGGCTGCAAGGGAGACATACTTAAACCTGAAAATAAGTACAAAAGATGTAGGACTATCAACAAATGTGAATAAAACCAATATGATAAGTCAGACAAGGCCGACCCGACCCAGCCAAAGTTTGATTATAGAAGAAGACTGTATAGATACAGTCAGAGGTTTCACATACCTAGTAGCGACGATATCTGAAGATGGGAATGAAGAAGCAGAGATAAGGAGAAGGACAACTCTAGCCAACAAGGCCTACTTCGCGCTTATCACTACCTTTAAGTGAAGAGTTATTCATAGGCAGACAAAAGTGCGCATACGCAAAACTATCATACGACCCGTCCTGTGCTATGGCAGTGAAATCTGGACGGTGACACAAAGAGGAATCGAATGCCTGATGATATTTGAAAGGAAGGTCCTGAGACGCATACTGGGTCCCGTCTATAGAAATGGAGAAGCCATTAAGGGTACGGCATAATGATGAGATATATTGTCACTTCAACGAACCAACGGTAGACGAGTACGTAAAACTGAGGAGGGCTGCAATGGGCTGGGCATGTCTTAAGAACTGATGACAAACGAACACCTAAAAGTGTCCTTATAGGGAGTACGGATGGCAAAAGACCAAAAGGTCGTCCACGGAAAAGATGCGAAGACGGTGTCGCTGTAGATGCAAGAGAGCTGTTGGGAGTGCGAGACAACCCTAAAAAGCCCACCGTAAAACCAAACAAATTCGAGCTGCACTAACGTAGGGTGGTACTACCAGTACTGTGGCCTCTAACGTGTACCACCCTACGTTAGTACAGATGGAATTTTTACACTGTTGATGGCAATCGATGGTACTGTCGAAACGTCTGTTTTAGTAAGACACAAGGGACCACGGCCAAACAGCCCGACAATTAATTTATTACTATCGACTCTGGCCGTGTAAGCCTACGTAGGCCCATTATTTTAATACAAATAGTTTTTAAAAATCCGCGCAGCAAATTCCATACAACACTAAACTTCACAAGTTGAAACTCACCGGTTCGTGAAACTTCAGCGCTGTTGGCAGAAACCACAATTCCACTTACAGCAACGTACGCACAGTTTCTTGCAACGTAAAGCGAGCAAAATAAAAAACAACAGCAGAGATATATTCTTGTAAAAATTTACCACGATTTTAGTCCGCAACGCCCAGACGATAATTTCAATTACACACAACAGATACGCGTTCAGACAAGTGTAAAACGGAAAACCATCCGTACGAAGTGTTTACCGAAAGCGTTGGCGACAAGCAACAATACAAAATGCGTGCGTACAACAACTAACTGGCTACGTGTTACACGTGTAATGAGAAAATTACATGTCGTGTCGTGTTGTGTTGTGTGTACGAATCTCGTGACTCGGTGAAATAACATAAACAAACGACCCGTTAACGTTAAAGCCAATTGCGCGGGTAAATTGTTACGATCGCCAGCCTCCTCACACCGTCAGGCAAATGAGAAAACATAAAAATCATGCATTAATTTATAGTTACTATCAAAACACTTTCAACTGTCCAATACAAGTACAGTACAGTACATTATAGGTAATTCGATCTCAGGCGAACGAGATATCTATCGACTAACCTTCGTGGAATCTTTTTTCAAATATGTACGCTACTGTATTTTTTTTTTTTTTTTGCAAATGAACAGTTTGTAAGGTCATCATCATCATCTCCACTTCACGGATTAGAGTCGCGGATTTAAATGGGCTAGAACGGGAACGGGCACAATGCGGCACGTGACGGGAGTGTGTGCCGTATACGGGGTTTGTGTTTATGCTCTACAACGGGCGGCTCACGTAGTAACAATAGTGACGCTGTGAGGACACAATATTATATGATTTATGTAGTGACATACAGTAGTAATGACAAGTTTTCCGTTAGTTGAATTGACGGCTATCGCTGTAGCACTCGATGAAGAAAATGTAAACAGAAAAACAAGAGGTGGGGTGTACACCCAACGTGGTCTAAAAGAGAATTCTGAATGTGAATTCGCCACTCTCTACAAGGGTCTCAATCAATTTCTCGTCGTCCATTGTGAATATCTGGTAATCCAAAACACTACGTACACCACTCAACAAGTCTAGCAATGAACTGTGAACTGCTCGTGGGAACGAGCTGAAGACGTGAAGAGTACTCAACGAACCGGACAGAAAATTCTTCAACGCTTTGTAGTGGGGCAATTAATACTGCCGAGACGTGACGAGTCCGAGCCTCGTACAACGCTCGGCCGAGACTCGTTGTCAACGATATTTTTCTGAAACTCGTAGACCCCTCGGCACGTTCGCTTCCTGTATGAATCACTTCAACGAGCCGAGCACGTTGGAAAGGCTTCGCTTTCCTTTTGTGATTATGTTTTAGAACAAAGTAATTTCCATTCTCATCACGAATGGCGAAACGTTACTAGAATTAGTGAGGCAACACAGTGTGTTATACAGTCTGGCGGGTCCAAAATACATGGATCCTAGTAGCCTACAAGATGACAGTACGGGACGAAACATTGAGTTGAACGTAGAATGACACCGTTATACCGGGATTTACGGTTATTCTACTTTGGTTCTCACCTGGATGACCACAGATACACCGTAAATTATCGTTTGGAGAAACCTAACTTCGGGTTTGCTGGGAAGGTACTTACAGAAATATGGAAACAGTGATCGTTGCTGAATATCCTGTTCACGCCACCTAGGCTGCACTGCCTGTTCCGGAAACCATCTTGTACTCGGCCGCCCCACACTACGATACCCTGTGGATTTATAATTCAAGGCAAGTTTGGGAAGGCGATCTTGCTGCATTCTTCCCAAATGCTTACACCAGCTGGCCTTGTATTCCGCAATTCTATCCTGTAAATTAAAAATTCGTAATTCTCGCCTTATCTGTGCATTACTTATTCAGTCTCGTAACGTGCATTCCATTTCTGCTGGTATAACCTTCCCTCTGTCTCGCTCACACACAGCGCCACCGGTACAGCCATAGTCTTATAAAACGTAACCTTAGTGCTTTTCCTAGCTTTGTATTTTATATGGATAAACTTGTTCTACGGATTGCCCCACATACGTGTTTAAATTTATTAAGTTTATTTTCGACATCAAAATCAACTGCGGGAGATATTTCTCATCTAAGATATCGTTTATTAAGTGAGGAATTTTCTGCCGATTTTGAGTTAGTGTCCATGGATCCTTCTGATTTTTTTTTTTGCAATGTCTTCATAAAAGGTTATAGAATAAAGTTAAAAAAATTTTTTGGCTCGCTCTTAAATTTAAGAGTTGTTTTCACCTCTTTTTCGGGGATTGAAAAAACAAAATTTAAAAAACCCCGGTAACCGACAGAGAATCAAATTCTAAGAAAAAAGGTGCTATACACTTTTTCGAAGAAATGCGTTGTTTATCATTAATCTGCAAATAACTAAAAAATGACGCCATTTTGCAAAAAGTTTATATAAATGAAAATTAAAGCTTATTAATAGGAGAATATTTTCACTTTGTTTGGTTTCGTTATATCAAGTGGTTCTTGAGACACAGCCAAAACAATATGGCGATTCACCGTTTTTTGATCAAATTACGTGCTTAAAACTGATACAACTCGGCGACAAATGGTTCGATCGTAACCAAATTAGTATCACATAAAAGCTCTATTAATTTCATAAAAAATTCAGGGTTAATCACTTGTGTATCTTACAAAATAATGAAGTTATGTAGGAAAATATAATTTCTGCAAATTTTTTCCAAGAAATTTAAATAAGGACAACCGCCATTTTGTCAAATATGCATATTAAGCCGAGATATTGTGGTTTTCGGTTGTCTATTATATTGGCAATATCCTCAAATTTTTTGAAGCAAATATGTATTGCTGTACAGTAACGCGTAACGTTTTAAGAAAATTCAAGCTTTTGGATTTTCGACAAAATTCGCCCTTTTTATTAAATATCTCAGTAACTATTCGTTTTATCAAAACCTTGATATAATCTAAAAATAAAGTTTATACAAAAACAAACAATTTTGAATTTTGTTTCATTCCTTTACGACTAAAACTCAATAAGTTACAGCAGTTTAAATGTGTATTTTTCCGACATCGTGTAAACAATGTTTGACTTGTAGGGAAAATATCTAATGTACAGTAAGTTTTTCGACTATAGTGCATACGAAAAAATTTGTAGCTCTTTAAATTTCCTACAAAATGCATTTTGTTTAAAATTTGTTTCTTAAAAATTGACAGAGTTATAACCAAAAATGTAAACGCGCTCCAACAGTTAGATTTTGTTATCGTACGTTATATGTTCGGGTGCAGTCCTGAGAGGGTATTAATTTATACTAAACTAAATTTTTTTTTAATTTAAAGTAAAATTAAGTATACAGTCCTGAGAGGGTATTAATTTATACAAAACTAAATTTTTTTTAATTTAAAATAAAATTAAGTTGGGCAAGCCGGCACAGTGGTGGCGTCTCTGACTCATAATCAGAGCGTTGCTGTGCTGCCGATGTGGAGAGATCGAGTCAAGGTCACGGCTCGATTTGCTCGTCCACCCACACGTACGCGGACAAATAATACGTACGTCTTCTCTGGCATACCCGGGCCAGATAAGTAACAAGGGCACACAATATATACTACACACATAAACAACACTCTTCCCCCGCCCACCGCACGGCTTGCCCCCGGGCGTGGGTTAAAAGGTTGGCTAATATCTCTCTGGCTGGGGTGGGGGGTGAGTTCTATCACGGCCGGAGGGCGCAACAGGTCTATGACCTAATGCCTGAAGTGGAGAAGAAGAAGAAGTCTATTGTAAACAAAAGAATATCTGTTGCAATTTGTTTGTACTGCTGGTTTGTTATACCAATCGAATATTTAATTTAATAAAATAATATAATGTTTATGGTTCGACTTTTCTTTGATTAAATTTTATAACCATGGATGAAATATATATTTTTCGACTGAATTTTGAACTATGATCGCTAAAACCACGGACTCTCTAGCGGAGACCAGAAGAGGCCTGATGAGCTACCTGATGCTCACTGCTTACAGCTGACACGTGTTATTTGGACCATCAGCTGAGCGTCGGAGTTGTTTGTTATTGTGCAAGGGTTGTAATATTTTTTTAAATATTATTAATGTTGTGATGTGTAAGTAACTGTAGTTAAACATCCCCCCAAAACCTGTAGGTACCCAATTTCAGGACTTCAAAGTACATCCTCGTGTTATTTCATGTTTTCAACCCTTTAGGGGTGGTTTTCAACCCTTGCGTCCGATGTATTCCTTTACGTCAAAATCGTAATCAGTACCCCTAAAAACCTATAGGTACTCACTTTTGAGGCTTTGACCGGCATTCTCTCGAAGTTTAATACACCCCTGATTATAGTATGCTTCAACCCTTTAAAAACTACCCTTTGCGTCGAATTTTATTTTGGACGCCAGAATCGAATCAGCACCCCCCCCCCCCAACCTATAAGTACCTAATTTCAGGGCTTCAAAATGCATCCTCGTTTCGTTTCACATTTTCAACCCTTTAGGGGTAGTTTTCAACCCTTTAGGGGTGAGAGCGGGCCAAAATTTTTCCTTAACTTTGTTCTAGAACCGTTTAGGAAGCGACACCAAAAGGAATCAAAAAATTACATGGACACTGACTCGAAATCGGCAGATAGGCTCTTTTTCACGCCTCACGTAATAGACTAATAATTAAAACTGGATACCTGGTGCAAGATGTTTCCATTTACCTCTGTCTTTGTCCTTACTAAATTCATCCCTCTAAAAGCCATTACTTTTGTTTTATGTGGAGATAAGACCAGCCATATTCCTCTGCTAAATTCCTCAAGATGAATACGCACATCTGCAAGTAATTTTCTGTCTGTTGTGTAATAACAACGTCGTCTGCATATAAAATACTACTAAGTGTATATTGCGAAGAAAGCTCAATTCCACATTAATGATATCGTCCAAATAAATATTGAAAGTAAAAAGTCAATTTGTAAGTTATAAAATTTAAAACTAAATTAAATGCTGGCGACTGCTGAGACAAATCTCTTCTTGCAGTAACCGTACTGTCCTGCTTTGGCTTATAACTATAATACTACACGGTCACTGAGACAAGACTTGTCATCATTTAAATAATTTCTGACCAGCTTTCATTCAATACAGCACCAAGTTGTAGGTGTACTGTTTTGTAACGGAGCCATATTTGTTCCGTAATGGAGACTCTTGGGCAACAACGCGGCCAGATTGTTTATCGATTCACCAACAGATAGTCTGAAGGCTGTGCTTCTACATATTGACAATAAATTTCCATCAATGCCGCTGACACGAAAGAGACATATATGAAAATACAAAAGTAGCGTTAGAGAAATATAACTCGGATCTCTGTCGAGACTTGAAGACTGTTCAATCTACTGGAAAAAGCAGCCTGGCAGTCATTCAAAAATATCTGTTGCAATTTTCTTGGAAATCGTAAAGCAGAAAACTATCGTGATATAGTGGCTGTGAATTCGTACAAAGACATGGGACGCAACGTGTCTTTAAAAATGCACTTCTTGGACTCTCACCTAGACTTCTTCCCAGAAAATCTTGGCTCTTAGCCCAGACTCTTGGCTCCTCTTCGCAGCTCGTCACTGGGCTCTCAGAAATAAGCACGGTGACCGGATTTCTACAATGGAAATGAGGTACCGAGGCAAATAATGGAGTTCTAGCAAGCTGGTTGACTACTGTTGGACCAAGAAGAGAGATATCTCAGATGCAAAATATGCCCAAAATTCATCATCTGCTTCTCTCTACGTAAGTCAGAATGAGTCATAGACTTATCATTTCGAGTTACATAGCTACTAATTTTATAAAAATTCAAACGCGTATCACAAAAATTTGAAGGTATATTAGAATTCAGCATGAAAGTCCCCTAAATTACTGGAGAGGATGGGAAATGCCTATCGAGTCCCATATCCTTGATGAAGGAAAACTTCCAACCGCACCTCCTCGTCGTTGGGGATGGGCACCTTATGGTGGCTAACGCGACTCTGGAAACCGAGTGTCAGCCTGTACAAACTGCCCCTCTCTACCGAGTGCCACCGGCCTCTTTTGAGGGTGGATGAGCGAGTAAAGGTACAGGGCACTCTCGTCTCCTTGGAATGGGAAACACTTCCTAAAGGCGGCTCTTGATCCCTTTATCACTAGGGGATAATAATAGTGACCCCATGTCGGGGTAACAAGCATGAAGTCCTCAACAGTTTGTATTTGAATAATAGCGGGGGGAGGGGAGGAGGAGGAGGAGGAGAGAAACACGAAAAATACTTATAGATTCAGTTATTTTTGTGTTTGTGAAAGAAAAAAGTTCATTTTTGTTGACCAGTAATTTAAATTCTAAGATTCTAAGATATATGTTTAAAGTCATTTTCGAAATGAAACATTTCCATAGAAACTACTTCTTTCTTCAGCATTTTAGTACTGTTATATATAATTTACCTTAATTTCCGTTCAGTGACGTCAAGCGTAATTTGTATTTGGTTACGCGTTTCAGGCCATGTGGCCCATCCTCAGACCATCACTCCAAGAGGAGCTCGTTAAAAAATAAAAAAATCCACATAAAATAAACACATAATAAATAAATACAAAAATATATTAAAACATACAAAGGCGTTCTATTACACGAACACGGTGCACCGCGTGTAGCATGCCTGAACTGCGTCAATGGAACCTGTTATCTATTATTATCTGTAATCGATCGCAGCGCGGTATCATACAGTGGGTTGGACCTGAAGTTAAGTTTATCATTAAGTATGTCGTCACACACATCTGGGTTATTATGACCTCTATATATCTCGAATTCTTCAAGCGCATCCATATAACGGCCTTTGGCACAATAATGTAGGGGTATGAAGTTATTGTTGAAATTTGTATAAGAATGATTACATGAAATCAGATGCCTTGTAAAGTTAGATTTAATATTATCTATGGAAAAATTACCCCTGTTAAAATGGCTTTGTGGTGTGTGTTCGCGGAATCTTTTGATGAACGGTCTACCCGTTTGGCCGATATAAAATCGGTCACAATCGTCACATATAAGCTTGTAAATACCAGTTTTGGATTCAATTGTTGTCTGAACGACTGGGCGAACTAAGTTCCGTAGACGGTTATTTGTTTTAAAAATGACAGTATAACCTAATTTATTTAAAGTGGATGTAAGGATCTTGGGCATCAACTCAGTGTATGTTGTTGTGATGTATTTGTTGTTAGGTGTAATATCATGTGTCTGTTTGGAACGACGGGATTTGTGTTTTCTAAGAATATTGTCAATCATTTGGGATTCATATCCGTTGGCCAGAGCTATGTGTTTAATTATGTTGAGTTAACACTCGAAATCATCATCACTAACGTATACCACCTCACGTTAGCGCACTTGATTTTCACTTATGTTGGCAGTCGATGGCACTGCCAAAACGTCTGATTTTGCAAAAACATTAGACTACGGCCAAACAGCCCGGGAAGTAAAAATTTTAACAACAAACTACTTCTTTGTTGCCGATAACGTAGTAGCCTACACATATAAAAAATGACCACCTTCCCCTTCAACTACCCAT
Organism: Magicicada septendecula; assembly: GCA_034769895.1. NCBI lineage: Eukaryota > Metazoa > Arthropoda > Insecta > Hemiptera > Cicadidae > Magicicada > Magicicada septendecula. Next base: position 399,313,329 of record CM068375.1, on the reverse strand, counting down.
TTCATTTATAGATATTTCATCTACCTTTCTACAGTGGATTATTATGACCTTCTTTTCAGGATACTTTATTCATCAAAATTAAGTACTTTACTCTTGTTAAAACATAAAACGTTGCAGGTAAACTACACCTTCCCCTTAACCGATCTTCACCAAAATCAATACGCCTTGAGTACTCTACAACTCAGGCACATATACAAAAAATTATTTGATTCTGTTTGAATTTGCTGCAGTTATCGTTCGCCATATAAAAAAAATAAATACACAGACACTTTTCGGAAAATTACTTTTTGTTTTGAGGGTAGTACAATCAGAATCAGCCCTTATCTCGAACACGATTTTTTCGCCATCACCATACTTCCATTTCCATATGGGACATGGAAGTAAAAACTACGTGTAGGCTATACGGAAACCAGTGTTCCCATAGACTGATCGTACCGCAAAGCGACGTTTATACACAATGACATGAAGAACCATTTACATGACCACTTTAAACATTAGATTCCAACTGTTAAATAAACGCACAGACACACATGCAAACGAAAACATTTTCCAAACTCGTGGATCTGCCTGCAACATTTCATTGTTGAAAACGTTTTAACTAAATTTATTTTAATTGCGAACAACACTGAAATGCTGAAGAAATGGCCAACAAAGTAAGCTCACTGTCACTGAAACAAACACGGAACGTCTCATTCCTTCACCGAAACCTGTTACAAATAAGATAAATCAGAAATGGCGATGACAAAAGATTAAAATCAGAATTAAGTGATGCGCGCGAAAGACGGTTTCGTCGCGTTTCAAAAATTGAATTCAAAGTGTACATTCATCGACAACGATAATAAAATGAAAAGAAAATATCTGGGATTTATCTGGTAGGAGAAGGAGCAGCAAGCAGTGTTTGTTTAGAGGGTCGCTCCAGACGAGAACGATTACAAATGGCGAATCAAATCCTATAACGCATCAGTTAGTTAATTTAAGAAAATAAATTTTGCAGTTTATTTCCAGACATTTGTTGAAAAAATTACGTTATTTGTGGCTCCCGCTATGTCTGCAAGACAGAGAGTAAATACTGCTTTTCATTACTTTACCGCGTCGGGACGCTAGCGCGTTATCAAACTTCAAACATGGTTTTTCTTTCATTTACGTGGACTAAAACAGGCTACGTTTTTCTGATAACCGTTTGTTAACAACACTTACTAGAATCATTAAATAATAAAATCATTTTTATTGCTGTACAATTAATGTAATCTATATATAACTCAAAGTCTGAGGATTTATGGGTACTGAATACAAATCCACACCGTTACACCCATTGCCACAAAATTTTGCACGGGCACCTTTGACACAAGGCGAAAAACGCTGTCTCACTTGGAATTTGATATTTTGCCCTGTTCGCACGATTTAGGCCCTTTTCATTGACGCGTATAAAGATGTCAAAAACACCATGGAGACCAGAATTAATTACCATAGTAACAAGTAAATAAACAAATGATATTTAGCGGCATCGGAACTGTATCTTTATCCGTTCCTGCAGCTTTTAATGTTTTTAATATGAGATTGTATCGATATATTTTGTAATTTTGTACACAGATACGTCTATATATTTTGTAATTGTCTTAAACGATTGTAAAATTTATGTTTATGCGTATTTCTGATGATGCAATGAATAAGTAATGAATATATTAAATACTACTACTACTACTACTACTAAAGATCTCAAAAACACCATGGAGACCATAATTAATTAAGACAGTAACAAGTAAATAAACAAAACCTATTTAGCGGCATCGGAACTGTACATTTATCCATTCCTACAGTACATTTTCAACGTTTTATATAATATGCGATTGTATCGATAAATTACGATATGGAAAAGAAGCAGGATACTAATTGTAAATTGTCCTATTACTTAATTCAAAGAGAAAATACGTGTTGTGTTCATTTTTGAGGTTAGGTGACAACGGTTTTGGTTTTTAGTTTATAGTTGAAATAAATAAAAGCCATGGTTGAGGAAAACATAACGTTTAATGTGTTATACACAGTAACACTTAAAATAAAGAATATAGCGTTTCTGATTTAACAGGTAGGCCCTGCTTTATAAATATCTCCAAAGGCTTTATAAACGGGTACTTTTAAATCTCCAAAAGCTGTTTCACCAACATAATAATTTAGTACAAGTGTTGAAAACAGCTTTGGAGAGAATTGATTAATGAGTACAAAATTATTATACGAGCTGACAGAACGCCAAATAGATATAGACAATAAAAATTATATTAAAATACTTATTAAAAGTCAAATATTCGGGTGCAAAGTCGCGGATAACAGCTAGTTTAATAATATAATACTTGTTCAAGTGATAATATCAATAAACCTTGATGCAGAGCAGACTGAAGACAGAATGTTTTTACTGAAGAAACGTTTTACAGTAATAAACATTTTTCAGTACTGAAAACTACGTGATTTACTCATAATTAACCAGATTTCTAATTCTCTACAATTAATTTATCGTTTAATAAGTACACAAATCTGAATAAGGCCACTGACCTCTAACAACAAACGTGTAACAGATATTAATTATTACGGAAAGAAGAAGAACATGGAATGAACACATATAAAGAATGGATGACACAAGGCTAGTGAAGAGGCCAAGAGGTAGCCAAGGCAAACATCAAGAGGAGCATTTGTTGGCCAAGAAAGACGTGGAGTGACAGCACGTAGGACCGTTGACATAGAAGAGGACAGAGTCCTAACAAGGAAGTTAAAGAAGAGGAAGAAGAATAAGATCTCTAACAATTAGGACTGCGATGAGAGAGAGAGAGAGAGAGAGAGAGAGAGAGAGAGAGAGAGAGAGAGAGAGAGAGAGAGAGAGAGAGAGAGAGAGAGAGAGAGAGAGAGAGAGAGAGAGAGAGAGAGAGAGAGAGAGAGAGAGAGAGAGAGAGAGAGAGAGAGAGAGAGAGAGAGAGAGAGAGAGAGAAAAGGTCTCCCTGTGGGTGATCGATGCATTTAGACAATGACTGGAGAAAGCAACTGACCACGGCCAAACAAGGATATAAATTCTTTTTATATCCGCGGCTGAAAAACGCGTGATAATATCCGGAATCAGTCCCATTAAAGTAAACGGTAATAACACAATAAAAATAAACGTTATTGAAACATTGTTAAAACATACTTATTGACTGAGTTGATTTTCCTATATTTCCTAATTCAAACATAGGCTATACCCCCTAATACTGTACAATAAATCTATTTGTATATTTAAAAAAGAACTACTGCTAAAAAAAAAAAAATCGTCGACTTTTCCGACCTCGGGGGGGGGGGGGTTCCCATTTGTTCACCCCGTAAATACGTGTCTCATCATATTGTAACGAGAAGCCCATCAAGCGGCCCAGAACATTCTCCACTCTTCCCTCCCGTTAAGTGTGGCACGTGTTGCCCCCAATCAAGGCCGCTCTCAAATAGGTGTTCTGTTCTAGTGTGTTCAAAAACACTTGAGATACGCATTAAACCGGCCTGCAGTAAGGAGGGAAAGTTATACTGGATCTGCGCTACCTTAAAGCCATAGCAGCCGGGTTGTCCGTTGAGTTACGTGAGCGATTTTCTTAGCGCGGATCGAGTGTTTGTCGAAGTGAAGTTTTATTGTGTTAATAATTGTGTGGAACCCTATTATTTGACATTATTATTGTGTGTGGACAAACTAACTGGAATTATTGTAGGTGTTGATTACGAATTATTAAATTGTGATAGTTAAAGCTGGTTATTAGTGATTTAATTGGTGTCTGTATTTTGTTTTCCACTGTACCATACGACGATCAGGGAGACCGTCGTAACAATATCTTGCCAGAGATGGGATGAAGATTTGTTCGCTAGCTGATGTCGGCTCGTTCAACACCAGCTATTTCTAAGTAATTTTATCAGTAACAACAACGATTTACATACAAAAAGAAGAAGTAAAAAAAAAATACAACACTGTTGCTATTAACAAATGCTTTAAACACATAAAACAGTCTACACTATTCACAAGGAACGTTGCCATCTCATCAGAACATAAAGTAGAGGGGCAGCTTAAACAAAACCTTCCGTTATACTAATGCCGGGTATTCACAATCGCATAAAACAAAACAAACAAGCAAACAACAGTGGAGCTGTAAGGCGTAGGCTTGCGCGTATTTTGACAAATGGCCTCGCGCTACGGCTGAGCAAAAGTATAAACATCTGGGCTGGGCTGGGTGTTATAGATATCGCTTGTTAAGAATCTGTTTACCCCTTGTGTTTGTTCCACTGATACAACGCTATTTTGTTTTCGGATTTACTACAAGATCTGCGCGTCTCTTTGTTTCGTTCCCGCCTTTCTTGTACAACCCCCCCCCCCCCCCACCCACCCACGACTAAACTACCCATAATAATCATTTGTCATCTCGTTACGACAGAAAGTTTACAAATTATATTTCCGACAATAAATAATACACTCGCCCTTTAGCGACGAACAAAAATCTATAGCAAGAAAGATGCTTGTTCCACCAACTGGTTTTTACGAACGTGTAATCAGACGAACGGATTTTTTTATATATAGTAGTAACTATGAGATACTACTCTCGGAGTACGATTTATTACGTCCACAAGGATTAGCGGGATGGGGAATGTGGAGAAAACGCGTCGACACAGGCAATGGAAGAGAATACTGTACGGTGGAATGAGGCAGCCTGGAAGACCGAGAAGACAATGGCTGGAAGTGGTGGAAGCAAGTGTGCGAAGAACGGGAATCAGGAGGAAGAAGTGAGTAGAGGCGACCAGTGGAGGACCCCCCCAAGGTCCATGCAGGGCCGTAGCGCTTTAGAAGAAGAAAAACAAGACAAGTGGTTAACAGTACATTTTGTCCACAATAAAAATACTTGGGTCAAACACTTATCATCAACACTAATATCTCGGTTTATAAATATAGAAATCAATTTACCAACCTAAACTGTTACAGATATTAGGAAGGGGACAGAAGGGGATGAGGGGAGAGAGATATAGAGATAGAGAGACAGATACATAGATAGATGGATAGATAAATAGATAGAGTGAGTGATCTCAAGCAGTTGAAACGAAAATGAAATAGTATAGAAAATAAAGGTGTAAAGTAATAGGTAAGAAATAGATTCAACAAAAACTACAGTGTTAGCCCATCAGAAAAAACGCTAAAGGTTAAAAAAAAATCTGAAACAATTAAAAATGACGTCACGAACACTTGGTGCGAGATGGAAAATGCAAGAATCTGGGTTGCAAGACCTACAGACAAGGCAGGAGGAAAATAATTGGCGGGAGGACGAGGAACGATACGACCCAAACAACAAACAATGGCGTATCTAGAATTTAGCATTGGTGGTGGGGGGAGGTCCGAGGTCAGCTCGTGTCGACTCAGCTTCATACAAAAAAAAAGCAAGTTCAGATTAATAAACATTACTATCTTCAAAGTGACTGAAAACGTGAGATAACATCCTGAAATCAATCCCATTAATGTAACAACAAAATAAAACAATAAAAATACGCGTTACTGAAACACTGATTAGAGGATACTTATTGACGGATTTCCTTATATTACATATTTCAAAACATATACGCAAATGCTGAGTAATAAACCTGTTTGTATATTTAAAAAAGTGTTCCTAGCTGAAAAACACAGCTGAAAAAGTAATAAAAGAGGCTAAAAATTCAGAGAGCAACAAAATTAGTCAACTTTTTTCGACCTCCTGCCGTCTTCGGTCCCGTAAATACGCCCCCGAACCCAAATTATTCTGGTGGAAAGGGAGTAAACTCTGAAACTCGAAGAAAAGAATCGGAAGACGTGGACGGCATTCGTATGGAAAAGAGGCAAAAAAGAATACCTCGACCCAGTACGGCTCAAGAGAACTGGAATTACGAACATTGTACAGAAATAAAAACAAACACTCAAGGAACACAAAGCATAAAGTCAAGACAAGCCTATCCCCATGACGTCATTAATAAAACCGAATATAAACAAAACACAAGATATTTTGAATAAAATTAACTCCCGGGCTGTTTGGCCGTGGTCCAAAGTTTCCGACAAAACCAGACGTTTCGGCAGTACCAGCCTTAACCACAGTACTGTGGTCTTAACCTACAACATCCCACGTTAGCGTTCACACGTTTTCACTGAAGATGGCAGTCAGTAGTACTCCCGAAACGTCCTGGTTTCGTCGGAAACTTTAGACCACGGCCAAACAAGCCGGGAGTTAATTTTAATCAAAATGACACCGGACGTGTAAGCCATCGGACAACATTAAAACACAAGATATCTTATCACAATGAATTAAACTAGTCGCCGTGTTTTTCAAACGTGTGTATCTGGCGGAGGTCTCGAGACATTCAGATGGACAACTTTCACAAAGAACTCTCATACTGACGTTCATGGCGAGAACAACGAACTACAAGCTACGGGACAGAGAACCAGCGACCTCGATTACAACTACTGTTGTTTACTCAATCCAAGCCGTAACCAATACTAATATATCTGCGTGAGAAATCGCTAAACAAAACAGTTAGTAGTTCAGCGGTTATCGGAACACGAATGAACACAATGAACCTATACATAACAACCTATACATATCAACTAACATCTACCCGGAGAACAATACCGCCGCGGCTGAAGAATTAATTAACCTTTCGCTAAACGATACCTCTCCTTCAGTGACACACTTGTATCGGTGACCTCTGCGAACGGTCCATTTCTTTGTAGCCTACTGATTCCTTTCGTCAGTACACATTTGCAACAAAACTGGATTAATCAAATTCGGAGATTTGTTATATAAAACAAAAAACTTAAGTGCAACTGAAGATTAAGGACTTAACGAAATGTATAGCTGATTTTTACTTCCATGTACCGTAAGGAAATGGAAGTATGGCGATCGCGAAAAAATCATGTTCGAGATAAGGACTGATTCTGATTGTACTACCGTCAGAACATGAAGAAAAGACATTTTCCGAAAAGTCTGTGTGTCGGGGGGGGGGGGGGAAGTTTTTCTATTGCGAACGATAACTGCCGCAAATTCAAACAAAATCAAATATTTTTTTTGCACATGTGACCGAGTTGTAGAGGACTCAAGGCCTACTGATTTTCGTGAAGATCGCTTAAGGGAAGGGGTAGTTTGCCAGCAACGTTTTACGTTTTAACAACAGTAAAGTACTTCATTTTAATTAATAAAGTATCCTGAAAAAAGGTCAATGAAGAAAGTTCTTTTAGTGGTTGAAATCACAAGCAGAATTATCACTGTTGCACACCACTATATAAAAATTATCCCGATTAGCGCTTTCAAGCTTCACAGCTCATCGTCAGATCGGAATTGAAAGAAATTATGTGAAAACAAACCCTTCACCTCCATCTCACCCCACCCTGCTCACACACAACAAGCTATAATTCAAATATCCCTTCCCCACCCCCTGAGCCCTGTCCCACCATCTGGACAGTTACATATTTTTCTAGCAAATTCCTTGTGTTTCAGTGGTGTGTGTGTGTGTGTGTGTGTGTGTGTGTGTGTGTGTGTGTGTGTGTGTGTGTGTGTGTGTGTGTGCATTCCTTTTAAACCTACCCTCTTCCTCTCCACACTGACCCACGTCACACACCCTTATTTTAAAACATCCAATTAGTACTATGCAATTTAATTCTTAATCTTATCTATCTGTCCTCTATCATTTACTTCTTAATTATGTTATAAAATATTTCTTCATTATCAAATTTAATTTTAATATTAATTAAATTGTCTAATTTAATGAAAGGAAACTTACAGAAGAGTTAGAAATATTGAAAGAAAGAGAAAAAGGGTGGACCCACGTGTGTGGAGAGGAAGAGGGTAGGTTTAAAAGGAATGTACACACACACACACACACACACACACACTGAAACACAAGGAATTTGCTAGAAAAATATGTAACTGTCCAGATGGAGGGACAGGGCTCAGGGGGTGGGGAAGGGATATTTGAATTATAGCTTGTTGTGTGTGAGCAGGGTGGGGTGAGATGGGGGTGAAGGGTTTGTTTTCACATAATTTATTTCAATTCCGATCTGACGATGAGCTGTGAAGCTTGAAAGCGCTAATCGGGATAATTTTTAATAGTGGTGTGCAACAGTGATCATTCTGCTTGAAAAAAGGTCATAATAATCCACTATAGAAAGGTAGATGAAATATCTATAAATGAAAGAGATAGTTGAAGGGGGAAGGGAGAATTGTTTGTATGTGTACTACGTTATCGGCAACAAAGAAGTACTTTCTATGGAAATATTTCATTTCAATTTGTCAAATATAAAACTCGATTTAAAAGGAACACACCCAACAACTTGTTAGAAATTATCGAACCGAATTCAAGTAAATGTGATTTTATTAGAACACGGAAGTCTCCATATGTGATTTTTATATACGTTTATTTATGCAATCTGTTAATACATAACAATAAGCATTATTGTTCACAGAAGACATGGCATGAAGGGAACTAGTCCACTGACTAGTTCTCTGTTTGAGTATTTAAAAGAAACATATTGTGTACAATATATTTATAGTGTTAGAGTCTAGGTAAGTACAGAGGAAATGTTAACTTCAAACGTTTTGTCTGTAGGCTGTTGTCTAGTAGATTTGTGGCTAAACGTTCGTGTGCTCTTCAAGCCGTTTCACATATCTTTCGCTGCACATCCCAATGGTTTCACTGACTTGAGGGCAGGTCCAGGTCGCTATAGATGTCTTTGTTGCTGAATGAACCACAGTGCCCGTCGTCGTCGTCTTCACTACGTGGCTTGGGCTACAGACCGTTCCGACTTCACAGAATGTCTGGCCCTTTTTCCCAGGGTCTTCCACAATCTCTCGTCCCCACTGGCCTATGTTCAAACGCTTGTTTAGGAATACACGTGTCTACCCCTTCCAATTCTGCCTGCATTCCTTTATTCTCTCCAGAACTGACTGTAACTTTAGGTATTTCCTTATGTCGTAGTTTATTAATTTTTCTTAATAATAAAGGCATCGATCATACTAAAATCAAGTCCCATGTCTGGTATATTGCTTAGTACCGTTTACACTGTGGCAACAATATTAACAGCGAATCGAAAACAAACTATTTATTCACAGAACCTCAAATCGTTGCAGCAAATATCGCTAATTCAGTCATGAAATTTCTGTACCGCCGGTGAAATGGAAACGCCCGGTAAACACACCACAACCGGTATGCAGATCAGATCTGCTCGTATGTTGTTATCGTATTAGCATTGTGCATTCTATTCACTGGTCAATGTCACACACTTATTAAATGCTCGTCCATTCTGCGTTTCACTGTCGTTTGATTACTCCCGTGCCGCTTAATCTGTTCAGTCAATATGACATCCCTCCCTCCCTGTATGTTGTCTACTACGTCTGTACATCTCAACTTCTATGCTCGCTGCTTTCCTCTCGGTTTCTCTTCGTTCTTCTTCTCGAAACACCGCAGCATCTAGTTTCTACACAGCGTCCTCAAATCACGAACTATCACCAGCGGCGTATTTTCGGGGGGGGGGGGGGGGTCGAAAAATTTGACGATTTTGTTAATCTTTTTTTATACTTAGACTACTTTAACGAAAGATCAGGTCAGTCGCATCCAAGTGGCTGAAATGAGATTTCTCAGGCACGTGACAGGGTATACTCTCCATGATCATAGAAGAAACACGAATATACGGCAGGAATATAGGTATACTCGACAGGATCGCCCAGTATCGTCGGATGATCTGGTGGAAACATCTTTGCCGAATCCTGACAGCCGCACCCCCAAACAACTATGGAACTATAAGCCGAGGGGACGGAGAACTGTGGGACGTCCGAGGAAGCGCTGGAGTGACCAGCTCTAATCTTTTCCTACTTGAGACCGGAACAAACCACTTTTGGTTTAATCCGTGAAGATGATGATGATGACAGTTTTCATCTGTGTACACTAATACAGTAGTAACTCTTTTATAAATATACAAACGTGTTCATTACACAGCCTTTTGCATACACGTTTGTACAGGAAAATCCCAGGAAAATCCATCCAGTCAATAAGTCTCAAGGAAAGCTCAAGGAAAAAATAAAATACAAAGAGTGAAAAGAAGACTGTTGAAGAGGAAGAGAAAAGAATGTGACAGTAAAATTTATTATCCTGACGGATTTTGGAGTTAAAAAACTCCTTAATGCGTAGGACTACTTTCAATCTTAAAATCACCTTTTCCAAAGTTATCATTTGTCAACTTAAGGTACTATTTTCTGATAAACTATACAACTTACAAGCCTGATATTTTGCAGACATGTTTGTTACTCTTATACTAGTTTGTCTGCCTTACCACCATAATGAAAAAATTAAGTAACATCTAGTCAGGGGCGGACTGGCCAAGGGGGCTCCACCGCCGTAATACACTATGGAATATTTTTAATTGGGATTTTATGTAGGTTTGTAGGGTATAAATGTTCTTTACAGTAAAAACAAAAATCAACTCTTTAAGTAAACGAAAAACAACAACAACAACAACGTAGAGAAACATGTATAGTGCGTCTAATGTTATTACAGGTCTATTATTTACTTTGGCAACTAACCCCGGCAAGGTTGTTTTATTTTATTGTCAGTAAACTTATCGCTAGGCTGCAGAGCCACAGCGAGACTAGGGTCCCACACCCGACTGTTTTTCTCCGGACTCCAAAAAAAACGAATCTAGTACGTGGTAACTGATGTAGAAGTATAACTGGATTTTGAAGAAAAAAGAACTTCAAAGAAAAAGCAATGCCTGGTGAAAAGCCAAAGACGAAGCTCCTGAAATCACCCCTGCTCAAAAATATAAATTGATCTACATCAATATTGTCGACTGTGCCAGAACAAGTACTGAAGAAAGGTTTAATCCCAACAGAGAAATTCTGAAAGACTGTTCCTGGCTGGACCCTAAAAAATTCCATGAAATCGTAAAAGTTGATAGTTTTCCTACCAACGTCTTACAGTATGTAGCTTTTCTAAACTATCTAAAGTTGACGGAAGTATTTTAGTAATAGAGCTGAAACAGTTTGTAGATCAGTATGAAAGTTTCATAAAGACTGAAAGGGATGAGAGTGAAAAAAAAACAAGATGATAGGCCTAAGCTGAACGAAGACAAAGAAGACAGTGAGGATGATGATTTATAATCAGAAGAAGAGGAAGATTATGTTTACTGCTCTGAGAAGAAAAAAATGTTTTAGACGTTCAGCGTGTGCCTTTTTTGATGTTTTTAAATTATTTCAATCTGGGCTCTTTACCAATCTTTACATAGCCTACAAGTTTGTGTTAACTCTTCCTTGCTCCCAAGTAACCTGTGAGAGAGTGTTTACTAAACTTAAAATTGTCAAGAATAACTTAGGTCAACTTTAAGTCAAGAGTTAATGTCTAATCTACTGTTTATGAATGTAGGACGAGACTTGTTCGTCAATTTAGATAAAAATGCAGTTGTAGATGAAATAGCAATGTACAGTGAAGAAGTTGGGAAAACGTTAGGTTAGTGCAATGTTATATGTAGGATAAAGATTTTAAAGTCATTGTATCAATCCTTAAGTTTATGAAATCCTACTGCTGCTATTAGGATATTAATCTTCTGTTGGTTTTCCAGCATGAAAGTATTAGATTTTATAATTTTACAGGATGATGATTTCGAAATCTATAAGTTGTTTTTTCTGTGTGGATTCAAGTACTTTATATTATTTCTTCTCTGAGATAAATTACATTTTAGATTTTTTTTATGATTTTATATTACTAAATCTGTATTGTAAGTTTCATTGAATAAATAGCGTGATTATTTCCAATAGTATTTATTGGTAACTTACCCTACATATATCATCGACATATGTAATTATGGTTTGAAAGCTGGTTATGTTAAAGTCTAAATAATCAAATAAACTGTCCTGTATGTTTTGTATTAGAACGTTCACTTACGTAAATACTGTACATACCATATTTCTATAAAGAGGAAAATAAATAATTTAAAAAAGTATACGCATGCGCGTATTTGTGTGTGCAGCTGCAAGGGACCCCTTGACTGCTTCCAGCCGAGGGCCACCAGGGATGCCAGTCCGCCCCTGCCTAGAGTAAAAAAATATTTCAATTAGAACGTTATGTGCTTTAAAAAAGTTAAATAAAAGTTTGTTTCCTCAGTAATCTGACATGACATTTTAGCAAATGTCTTATTCTGTATTGTCTGTGTTACTCTGTGTATACTGCTACACTAAAAAAAGGAAAGCGTACTTAGTATTTGATAAAAATTCTATAGATGCAACCCCAATAGGTTTTAAAATACTGTAACTAAATTTAGTTAATTTTCCCATTTAAGTAGCACTGATCGGCAAAGGTACTGTCTCCTCTAAAGGACTGTATGAGTACCGGCTCGACTGTAACACACTTAACTCTGGTTAGGCAACAGTACAGTAGCCGTGGATCACTAGCTATCCTTTCACTTACTTCATCCTCGTGATTTTCCTCTCTGTCCAACAGTACTCCGAAGTACTTGTTCACTTCTTCTTTTCTTGTATGCATCGTTGTTGTGGTCTCCAAGTTGCATGTACAATTAAATTGTTAAAATTACCTCGTGTATCCAGGTTCCATTCCTTACAACTTCTTTTTTTATATTTTATACACAACGCGTTTCGAGACTCATAGTACGTCAGAGTTAATAAACGTCACACACATCCCGTTATTTAAGCTACTCCCAACCCGTGTTATCTCACGATGCGCATCGCTACGGATCTCGCGAGTGACTTAACGATTCCACATCATACTGTGCCCGCACTTATCTATTATATTGTTCTAGCACGCGTATAGCTGTATCATATAGCTCGTTGGATTTGAAAGAAAGTTTTTCATTTAGAAGCTGAGTTTTGGAGACTCTGTAAATTTCAAACTCTTCTAGTACGCCCATGAGTTTCCTTTTTTGCAGATACGCAGTGTTTTGAAACCTGAATAATTGTGGTTATGACTGATGACATTAAGGCAAAGTTCGATTTAATGTTCCTAATGCCATCCTTAGGCAGATGTTCCTTGTACCTATCCAGGAAATTCTTGGATAGGTAACGGAACATCTGCCTAAGGGTGACATTAGGAACATTAAATCGAACTTTGCCTTAAATGTGTGTGACTTTATTATTGACGTACTCCATGTGAGTGAACATATTTTATCACCTGATGATGGGACTATACGTTTCGAAACGTGTTGCGTATAAAATTAAAAAAAATAAGTTACAAGGAAGGGAACATGGATACACAAGGTAATTTTAACAATTTAATTCTTTCTCTTGGTTTCTCACATGCTAACATCGTGGTCTTCTTTTTCCTTACTACCAAATACTTTATGTTGTTTGTATGTATCTTCAAATTCGATTCTTTAAATCTTCTTCTCACTACGCCTGATTCCCTTGTAGTTTATTTTAAGTCGCAGCCCATACCATTCAAGTCGGCAAAGGCACACTCGGACTCGATAAATAAACATTAAAAAACAAAAAGTAACCGATAGCGCAGACAGTTCGGTTCCAATAAATGCTCGTACTAACATGTTGTGGTTTACTGTTCATTAGATAATTATAGTTCGGCTCAGCAATCAGCTGTGCAAACGCAACAGTAACGGTCTGTTTGCGTCACACAGTATATAAGCCCAACTCCACGATCGCACACAAACTTTTCAATCTCCACCGCACCGCAATTCGTTTTAAAACTTTAATAAGAGCTTTTCTCTCTCTCTCTCTCTCTCTCTCTCTCTCTCTCTCTCTTCTCTCTCTCTCTCTCTCTCTCTCTCTCTCTCTCTCTCTCTCTCTCTCTCTCTCTCTCTCTCTCTCTCTCTCTCTCTCTCACTCTTTGCACAGTCTTCAATACGGCAAACGTTCTCGATGCAAAGCTCACACGTTCGCCTAAAAGAGTATTTTATTTCAATATACTGTAATAAAGTAGTCTTTCCTGTAGTGGTTCCGGTCTACTTCCTGCAAGCCGCGGTGCCGTGACTTACATACCTAATCACGCCGAACATAAACGTATAACGTGTTTTGTTCTGTGAGAAACAAAAATATAGACCCTCTAATATGTATAAACGTATTTCGTTCGTGAAAGAAAATATAATAGTTCTAATTTGTTAAAACGAGATTGAAATGTTTCTAACATTTTTTGAACACTAGAAACATGTAAGTTTAAAGTTCATCCGGAACGCAATACACCATATTTTATAATTTTGTGTTCTTTAAAATGTCTGTCCACAACTTTTTATCGAGCTGACTAATCAGCAACTTTTAAACTATAAAAACTGTCAAGAAAAGACAAAAACAAAGTGCTTATTGAACTTCGGGTTGCCGGTCTGTAAGGCCGTGGTCCAAGCTTGTGTGGTGCAAACGTTTCGGACGTGCCTTCGACGGCCATCTTCAGTACAGAAGGCTGAAAAACACTGACAAATGGTTTCGCAGTCAGTGACCACTGAACTGTGGTTAAGACTTTTTGTTTTTGTCCCAGTGTTTCTTGAAGGTTGTACGCAGTTTTCAAGGCTATTGTGATATTCCGCTCATTTATTTTTCAATTTGCATTTTGATTATGAGCGGTGTCATATTCGTGTATTCTGTAGCTTTAAGCCTATTAAATATGTTAACCAGTTTGAATGTGTTATTAATCAGCCTTAACCACAGTTCAGTGGTCATTGACTACGAAACCTTTGTCAGTGTTCTGCAGCCTTCTGTACTGAAGATGGCCGTCGAAGGCACGTCCGAAACGTTTGCACCAAACAATCTTGGCCACGGCCTTACGGACGGCAAACCGAAGTTCTCATAACACTGAAGCCGGCCGTGATAGCCTCGGACAGAATTAAAGTGCCTATTGATCTTCATGTGTTTTCTTCCACACTTAGGCTAAAATATTCTTAATTATTTTTCAAAAACATTTGACAATGAAATCTTATTTTCCTTTCTTTTATTGGTTTCCCAAGTTCCCTCTCAGGGAGCCAAACAGTATATCGTTTGTTCTGTGGATTTCCAATTTTATTTTTTTGAACATATTATATGGCAACAGGTGACCTACATCAAGACTTGATATTGGACGAAGACACGAGGAAGACTTCATATGCAGAGGAATGCAAGTATTTAGGGGTGAAAAGTATGGCCAGTGGAAGCAAGACAAAAAATACAATCCAGAATTAATTTGGGAAAGATGGCTATATCTGCATTAAATGGAATCCTGTGGGATAGGCAAATTACAGCAGAAACTAAAACCAAAATATTTAAAACCATTGTTAGAAGTATCATGACTTACGGCTCAGACGTTTGGAATACTAATAAAGACACAAGAACAAAATTAATGACAGCAGAGGTGGACTTTTGGAGACGAGGCAAGAGTATCCAGACGTGAGAAAATTATAAATGAAGTCATTAAGGATAGAATTAATGTGAAAAATTCAACTGTTGATTTTATCCAAATAAAAAATTACAATGGTATGAACACACGAAAAGAATGGCACAGGAAAGATTGCCAAGGAGAGTTACGGAATGGACCCCACCAGGAAGAAGAGGAAGACCACCTATCACCTGGATAGAAGAAGTTCAGACTATATTGAGGGAACGAGAAATTGAAGATCTTTGGATGGACAAGCAGCAGTGGAAGATGAGAATTCAATCACTTCTGTAATCTGTGGTTCCGGAAAATGTGTAAACATTGTACAGCCGAAATAATAATAATTTTTTCGACATATGCTACACAATCTGTAGTGTACATATTCTACCTGCAATATACTAATCAAATCGAATAATTTACTTTTCCAGTATTCTCTGTTCGCCTCCAGTTTAAACAACGTCCAGTCCATTTATTACCAATTATATTTATGTTCATTCGTTCGTCTCTCACATTTATGCTAATTCTAATATATACAATCTACATAATTCTGATACTCGGATCGTAATACCGCGACTTTGAAAGCAATTACCCTTTTCCTCCAATATCTGTCACAAAAAAAAATTCTGACCGCGGAAGATCGTTTAAAAAACCATTCACATTAACTCCCAACTCTTGTTAATATTCATAAGCCGCCGAGGAAACAGAAACCTACCTAAATTAAATGTTAATTTTCCAACAATTTGCATTCGTCCAGATTGCTATAGGCCTACTGTACCGTCAGTCATCTCCCTCTTCTAACGCGAACCCCACTACACTTCAATGTCACTTCCAGCTGACCGAAATACTTGATACGTTAAAATATACGGGTCACTGGAGTCCGTTAAAAAAAAACACACACACACAGAAAAACTCAAAGTTAATACGTTGTACCTTTTTCAAGTACGTTCGCTGTGAGAATGGTGACTTACAAAAGAGATAACCAGAATATATCCAACAAAACATTATATACAATATGTTGCCCTGTATGATACGCTGTTAAACAAAAAATGAAAATTAATAAACGGAGGGAATTACTAAATGTAGGGCCTTATCAGATCAGTGTGTCTTCTGCTATAATAAAAAAAACATCGGTTGCACATTTCATACAAAAAGGAATATCGAAAATTTATATTTATTAAATTTAATTTAATAATAATTTGTTATTATTTATCGTTTATAATTTAATAATCTTATATAAAATAATAATACATTTATAATAATACTTTAATCTTGTTAAAACACTAAACACTGCAGGTAAACTACCCCTCCCCCCAAACCTATCAACCCTATTTTTTATATTTACACTTTTATTGAGTAATAGTTTCATTATATGTAATTACTAAGGTACCTTATCCTATAAAATGAAGTACTTTATTCGAAATCAAAATGGTAGTTTTCGAAAAATTCCCCTTCAACAATTCAAATACAATTTTTATTTATAGATATTTCATCTACCTCTCTACAGTGGATTATTACGACCTTCTTTTCACGACATTTTGTTTATCAAAATTAAGTAGTTTACTCTTCTTTAAACGTAAAAAGTTGCAGGTAAACTACCCCTCCCGTTAACCGATCTTCACCAAAATCAATATGCCTTGAGTACTCTACAACTCAGTGAGACATGCAAAAAATTATTTGATTGTTTGAATTTGCGGCAGTTATCGTTTTCCATAGAAAAAATACTATACACAGACACTATTCGGAAAATGACTTTTCTTCATGTTTTGAGAGTACAGTAGTACAATCAGAATCAGCCCTTATCTTGAACACAACTTTTTTCGCGATCACTATACTTCCATTTCCTTAAGGAGCATGGAAGTAAAAAAAGGAATATCAAAAATTTATATTTATTAAAATAAATTTAATAAAAGTTTATATTATTTTTTATCTTTTATAATTTAATAAATAAGCATTTATAAATATAATTTAAAACAATAATTTATAAATATAATTTAAAATAATAATTTACAACTATTCATTCTATTAAACTAGTCTTTTACATATGACAGTACAAAGTAAAACAATTACGAGTACAGAATACAATCACTCTTTAAGAAATTACACTTGAAGACTATAAAGAACTGGATATCTGCTGATGGGAAGTTTTCCACAAGTTAAAAATATATGCAACTGACAAGCAGACAAAAGTACCCACTGAAAATGAATAAATATGTAACGCTAAGTACACCTATATCTGAAATGGTCATCAGAATTCGTAACCCAATATTTGCGACTGAATTATAAAATAACTTTATTTAGTACTGTATGCCGGTCATATTACGAGACTCTGGTACTCATAAATGCCAAAAAGTTTCAAAATAAACAATAAGTTGCAGTCATTTGGTGTTCTGCCCTAAGGCAGGTCTTCAAATGTTAAGATCTCTCCAAGCTGTCCTACTATCGCATGCCAGTCTTTTCGTTTCTTCGTAATACCCTCTGATTTTAGTGCTATCTAGTAACTTTATTCTTCTACACCCTCTTCTTTTTTCTCCTTCCATGACACCCTCCATGGCACTTGTAAGCAAACAGTCTCTTCTTAAACAATGACCTAACTAATTCCTTTTTCTATTTCCTATTACCTTCAGGATTCTTCTCTCTTCCCCATTTCTTCTTAAAACTTCATCATTCCTTACTTTATCAACCCACCTCACTTTTCCCATCGCTCACCAAGCCCACATCTCAAATGCTTCTAATCTTTTCTCATCCTCTTTCCTCAGTGTCCATGTCTCTGCACCATATAAAGCAACGCTCCACACATAACATTTGACCAACCTTTTTCTTAAATTCTTATTAATTTTACCACACAGCAGTCTTTTCTTCCCATTAAATGCCTCTTTCGCTATAGCAATTCTTGCTCTAATTTCACGAGTCCAGTACATATCTTCACTTATCAAGCTTCCAAGATAATTAAACAATTCCACCTGTTGTATTTTGTCTAGCCCTATCTTTATGTTTGCCCTTTTCCCTCCTCTGCTAATCACCATACACTTAGTTTTTTCCTTATTAATCCTTATTCCATATTCCTCGCATACTAAATTAAAATCTCTTAATATTTAATTCATTGTCTCTTCCCTTTCTGCTAAAACAGCCATGTCATCAGCAAACCTTATACATTCAATTCTTCTTCCACCGACATTCACACCTCTTGTTTTGTCAAAGCACTTCATAATCAAGTCATCAAGATATATGTTAAATAAATTTGGTGACATACAGCAGCCTTGCCTTACTACTCCTCTTCCACTCTTCCAATTTTAATTCCTTCTGAACAATCCTTTCCGATTTGCACACTCACTTTCTGTCCAAGGTACAGATTACGAATTAATGCTGCAGTCGATGAATACTAATTGTGGTAACCTGGCGTTAACGGTAATATCATGTTACTAACGGTGCAATCTGATTGTTGCACAAGACAATGTCGGAAGAGCCGCGCGACAAACAACATGTCATCACAACAAAAGCTTCCGAATGTCATCGTTTTGGCCAACAGAGTTATCTTTCTGTTATGTGCTGTTTTAGGTGTAATTTAATTATTTATCGATCCGTCATCGCGTAATAAATTTCTCGCTCCTTCGTATTACGTTCGTTTTGTTTACTTAATTTTCTGTAGCATACTTACGAGGATTGTTCAATAGAAACACGTTTGATCTGCGTAGCCGTGACTTCGCCGAGATGGGAACGGAATCTGTCAAAAATATGTGAAGTACGCTTTTTTCTAAGCGTTGTTATTGGGTTGAAAAATGGCATCTATGATAGAAAATCCGTCCAAAGATAATGTGCGTGCCGTTATTCAGTTTTTGGCCGCTGAGGGGCGTCAGCCAATGGAAATTTATATGAGAATGAAAGCTTTATATGGTGACTACAGTTATTCTCACATGGCAGTGGTTGAATAGTGCAATACATTTCGACAAGGAAGAGAATCCGTTAAAGATTTGGCCCGTCCCGGACCAGCACGTCTTGCAGCATCAGATGAAAATGTGAGGCAGCTGGAAACTGCTTTACGCGCAAATAGGCGCATCAAAGTTAGAGAACTTTCTCAAATGTTGAACATCATCGTGGCAACTGTTCATTCCATCATTCATAGTCTTGGCTATCACAAAGTTGCTGCTCAGTGGATTCCACGACTGCTTACTGATGAGCAGAAAAATTTGCGTTCGGCCTTATCATTACAGCATTTTATGCGCTGATAGCGCAACAAGGTAATGCCTTTCTACACCAAACTGTTGCCGGTGATGAGTCTTGGTGTTATCACTACGAACCAGAATCCGTCAGAGTATGCAGTGGAAGCATGCACAATCTCCGAAGGCGAAAAAATGTCGGTCCCAATCTTCGGCAGGAAAAGTAATGGTGACCGTATTTTTTTATTATCATGGTGTGCTGCTCTTAGATTTTAAAGAACCTGGTGTCAACATGAACGCTGAACGATATGTAGATAGCTTAAAACGTTTACGGGTCAGCATTTAGAATAAACGTCCCGTGAAGCTCACAAATGCTGTCATTCTTTTGCATGATAATACTCGACTCCATGTAGCACACACGATTTAAGATATGCTTGGTCGTATGAAATGGGAAGTCTTACAACATCCACCTAACAGTCCCGATTTGACCCCGTGGGATTATCATGTTTTTGTCCCATTAAGAAATCACTAAAAGGACGGCGGTTCAAATCGGACGCTGAGGTAGAGTTTGCTGTTAGCGAATGGTTCCGCAAACAGCCGCAAGAATTTTACCAGTAGGGTATCTACAGATTAGTGCAACAGTGGGACTCATGCCTTAATGTTAATGGAGACTTCTTTAAAAATCGTCGAATAAAAAATGCTTTACAGCCTCTAAACGGGTTTCTATTGAACAATCCTGGTAATTATTTATTGATCCGTCATAAATCCGTAATCAATTTCTCGCTCCTCCGTATTACGTCCTTTTGTTTATTTCAGTTTCTGTAGTATACTTAATAGTCTTCTCGGCGTTCCTGTAGCGGCGGTTGATAGACCATCATCAGTTGGTAGTATTCTAATGACGTTTATCGAGACCGGTGCAGTGGGGACAGCAAGATATATTTATTCACTAGAGCGCTTGCACGGAGAATATGGGAATTAGTACGTAACGTGCCAGCAGCGGATGTGAGCTTTGACAGCTTCATTCCGGACGATGCGCGCGTGGAATAATATAAAGCGAATTTATGGAAATCACAGTGTCTTGTTGGGCGTAATTTGTAATCCAAGTAGGAATTACGCAGAATAACAAATGTATGGCGTTGCCTATACGTGGAACACGATTTATTGCCATCTGTTTTCGTTATGCTGACCTGAGGTTTTCCGTTCACTACATGTCTTTTGTGTTATCTCTACTCCCTTTGGTATTTTTCCTCGATGCATTCCCTTCCCGGAGATCCGGATACTTTACCTTAGGAACATTTTACATAAAGGGACATACCATTTTCTCTACTAGGGATATCCAACATGGATCCTTAATGTGATGGTATCCCGTTGCCTTCCACATCCTCATGCCGTTGACCAAGTGGTTCATCCGCCTTTAGGGACAGTTTCCCATCCCAAGGCAAGAAAGTACCCTACCTCTACCCGCTCATCCGCCCTCCGAAGAGACCGTTGGTACTTGGTAGGGGGGAGTCACCCCCCCCCGTACCCCGGGAGTCACTCGGCAGGCTGCTTACAGTTTCAAAGAAACTGGGCGATGGGGTCGCCACATCCCTACGCCCCATTTGAGCAATGGAAAAAGTGAGGTGGGTCGATAACGTAAAGAATGATGAAGTTTTCAGAAGAATAGGGAAGAGAGAAGAATCCTGAAGGTAATAGAATATAGGAAAAGGAATTGGTTAGGTCATTGTTTAAGAAGAGACTGCTTGCTTACAACTGCCATGGGGGGTTCAGAGAAGGAGAAAAAAGGAAAGGGCGTAGAAGAATGAAGTTACTAGATAGCACTAAAATCAGAGTGTATTACGAAGAAACGAAAAGACTGGCATGCGATAGGACAGCTTGGAGAGCTTTTACCCTTTGAAGACCTACCTTAGGGCAGAACACCAAATAAATAATGTCTTTTGTTACACTCCATTCCATGCATACTGTTCTTCTTCTTGTTCACTACACGGCTTGCGCTTTACAGATCCTCTGACCATTTTTTCTAAGGTCTTCCACGATTTTTTCTCGTTCCCACTGGCCTATCTTCAAACGCTTGTTTAGGAGTACGCGTGTCTACCATCCGTTCCACATGGAACTTCCAATTCTGTCTGTATTCCTTTACTCTCTCCAGAACCGACTGTAACTTCAGGTCTTTCCTTATGTCGTCGTTTCGTAGACGATCTCTCAAATCGCAATACTTAACAGCTCTTAAAAATTTCATTTCCGAAACCTGTATTTTTGAAATATCTTTTTTCAGGTCCATCTTTCACATCCACACATTAAAGTCGTCACAGCCACAACCTTATAGAACTTTAGCTGCGTCTCCCTCTGCGTTTTGTTCTTCAATAGTCGTCTTATTGTTCCACAGGCATAACTAAATTTATTTTACTTTTGATATCGTTATTCTTCCTACATGAGATATCACATCCCAAATAATTAAAATGTGTTACCTGCTCCAAAACACTGTTATCAATTAATGTGCGTTCTACTGACGATATTTTGGTCGTATCACCAAGAGCCGTGGCTCTACTAGCATGCTCCATACGACGGCGCCATTGTTCCATATTGCGTGCCCTGGCTTTCTACTTTCTTATGTTCTGCTTTCTGAGATCCTCCTCTATCTGATCTTAGAATCTACTTCGGGGTCTTCTCCTTGTTCTACTACCCATTGTTTTTTGGTAGAAAATATTTCGTAGGCTGTCCTACCTCCATTCTCTCTACGTGTCCAACCAACCTTAGCCTATACATTTTTTGATTATCCTGACAATGTCCGGTTCTTTGTAAAGATGATATAGTTCATAATTATGGCGCCTGCGCCACATTCCATCTTCTTGTCCTCCTCTAAATATTGTTCTTACAATCCGTCTTTCACAGCAACCTAGAAGTCTCTCGCTATTTTTTGTCATTGTCCATGTTTCTGAAGCATATATCACAGCAGTGGCCTGATATGGCCTGAGTGTTTTGTAAATTTTGCATTTCGTGCTTCTTGAGATGAAGCTAGATACCAGATGCTTTTTAATCCATAATATGTTTTATTTTATTAGTTTGGACTAACACGCAAGAACAAAATTAACGATAGCAGAGATGAACTTTTGGAGACGTTCAGCAAGAGTATCCAGACGTGAGAAAATTAGAAATGAAGTCATTAAGGACAGAATGAATGTGAAAAATTCAATTGTTGATTTTATCCAAACAAACAAATACATTAGTATTAACACACGAAAAAAATGGCACAGGAAAGACTGCTAAGGAGAGTTATGGGATGGGCCCCACCAGGAAGAAGGAAAAGAGGAAGACCACCTGGATCCAAGAAATTTAGACTATACTGAGAGGACGAGAAGCTGAAGATCTTTGGATGGACAAGCAGCAATGGAAGATGAGAATTCAATCACTTCTGTAATCTTTGGTTCCGGAAAATGTGTAAACATTGTACAGCCGGAAAAAAAAAGTTTTATTTGAGACGTATTTTCTTGTTCTTATTTCAGTATTGGTGTCGTTAGTGCTGTTTGCCTGGCTGGCAGCCAAGATATATGAACATTTTGGTCGTATACGGCATTTAAAAAAAATTGAGGGTATATATGACGATAAGTGTAATTAGGGAATCCATAGTAGGAAGAGAGAAAGAATAGATAGAAAGACACAATAAGGAAAAATACATACAAAACAAGAAAAAGGTCGCGATATTACACAGCCACATGAAACAGTTTCTACACAACTTGTAGCGTTATTAAACGTAATGAAGAATCCGCTTCCTTGCACCGTACCGTGCGTGAAATAGAGACGGTTGTGTACAATAAAAGCAAGGCTATAAGCAATAAGTATCAGCAGGGAAACGCGTAACGCCAGGCCATAAAGGACGCAAGGAAATCCCACGCGTATCGTTGTACCGGACGCACCCAACCAAAATGCCACGGAATATGACACGGTCGTAAAGCGGTGAAAATAAAGTACAACATTAAATGGACCGAACAACTCCGACTACCTAATCAAAGTCCTGCACCGACACCGTGTACACAGGCAAAGAGTTGTACGCTTCGATGGAAACGTACCCATTTAATATTGTTACGACGGTCTCATTGATCCTCGTACGGTACAGTGGAAAACAAAATACAACACACCAATGAAGTCACTAATCACCAGCTTTAATTATCACAATTAATAATTTGTAATCCACAAGTTATTCAACAAAATTATACTCGTACAATAATTTAAATAAAATTTGTTCACACGCAATAATAATGCAAACTAATAATAATAGAATCCCGCACAATAATCACTTTTCAACAATAGTCTCTTGGAACGCACCGAGTAATCGCCCGAAGTACACTGAACTGACCGTCGCTGAATGTCTATATTTATACGCTGCTGATATGCCAGAATAATCTGTCACTTTGGATGACGTGTTAAACAAACACGCGCTCTCAAATCCACTAGAAACAGTGTCCTTGAACACAGTGCGCTGACCGGTATGGTCTGGAATAGCCTCGATTGTAGACGCATGACAAGTGTAACGTAGCCTAATTGTCTTTCGTTTCAAAGTAGCAGCAACATGTACTCACACACACACATTACAGCTGGGATCTACTGGGATAGCCGAGATACTTGCAAAACGTTCCGTTTTACTTAACAATATTCTATTGATCTGTGAGCACTAACTAAGCAAGATGAGAGTAATATTAGAAAGTAAGTAGGCTTAGAAATCTCTAGTCACAACAGAATTAAAAATGATCAAATTATAGGAACATTGAAAATATGAAAACAGATATGAAAAAAAAAAAAAATGACTAAAGTTTTCTCCAACAAAGACAACATGGGTGATGAAGGCTGCCTACAAAAACCGAACAACATGGTATCGGTTAGGGGATTTGGTAGGGAAATGAGAGAGGGGACCAAAGGAAACGAGGGACACAGCACTGAGTTAAATTCCAAAGAAAGCAGGAATAATATGATTACATGTAAAGAAGCTGAACAATATAATAAGAATTGGTAAGATCAAAGGCTACACAGTAATCTTCAGAACCGAGCACAGCAATAACGAATTACTTAATTAATTTCATAACGAATAAAGTCATTAAATTTTAAATTGTTCCGCAATGCCAAGTCGCCTTTTTTTCCTTTTATTCACAGCTATGGTCAGCAACTTTTGATCCGTCCGGTTAATCCTTATTTGACACAATTTTGTACCTAATGAATATGTGCCCTGGATATGATACTAGTAAATCGGCAAAGACTCTGGATTACAAATATCTACACTTAAGACCAAGGTAATAGCTTTTCGTGGAACTGATCCCATACGGACAAATATTGTTACAGATGGTACTGTCCTCGAACAAGTCAGCAATTTTGAATACGTGGGTTACAGCGTGTCTTATAATGCATGCAACGACGTTGTGAATAAGTTGCATAAGTTCAACCTGTGCGGGACCATCATGCGAACTTTTAAGTCAGCAAGTAAAGAAACACGCCTGAAATTCTACAAAGTGATGGCCCTTCCCACACTTCTTTATGGCTCTGAGAATTGGACTAACGAAAGGCCAGGCCAGTTGCATCCAAGCGGCTGAAGTGAGATTTCTCCGGCACGTGGCAGGGTATACTCTCCATGACCATAGAAGAAACACAGATATACGGCAGGAACTGAATATTATGAGTGTACGCCCAGTATCGACTGAATTGGTGTGAACATTTTTGTCGAATAGATGACAGCCGCATCCCCAAACAACTATGGAACTATAAGCCGACGGAACGGGACGGAGAGGTGTGGGACGTCCGAGGAAGCGCTGGAGTGACCAGCTCTAGACTTTGCCTGTTTGAGACCGGAACAGACCATCTTTCGTTTAATCCTTGCAGATGATGATGATGAATAGTCATTCATTCAAACTGACTCTTACGTTCAATGCCCAGAAAGAGAATTTTAACATTGAAAATGTTTCTAAGGACGTGTCGCACATTTGAAAACGACCGCTGGTGCGTGATCGAAAATGGGAACCGGTGAGTTTCCATAGAAACTACTTCTTTGTTGTCAATAACGTAGTACACATATAAAACTTCGCTTATGAATGCGACTACATTTAACTTATAATCTGTACATTGGTAAATGAAGAATGAATTCATTGATTGGTGAATGAAGAATGAATTCATTGATTGGTGAATGAACACCAATATACATATATATATATACATATTTTAGATTTAATGAAGCATTTTCAATGCCCTTCTCTGTGCATTGCATTTGTGCAATGCCTGTAAATTTTTTTTTATACATGTTTGTAAATACAAATAGTTAGAAAATGTTCGTCTGCTTTTCACCGATGCGTGTCAAGGTGCACCATTGTGATAACCACGAATCATGATTACTCTCTACGATGCCTTCTGTAGACTGTTTAGTGAAGGAAGACCTACAAACTCAGCTGGATACACTAATACACCCAGCTTATGTGTTATTTGTAGATTGGGAATATACATATGAATGAAGCAAGTGGGTGTGAGAAAGGAAATCGGCGACATCTATAGAAATCCTTACTTACCCTACACAATCTACCGGACGATCTACCGGAGACGTTGCGTGCAGTACACGTAAATCCCACCCAAAGGGAAGAAAGAATATTGGGTTACAATCGAGATGCAGGATCCCTCCTACATCAAGACAAAGTCACTAATCAAATACAATGTTATGCCGCGTGAATTCAACACTCGTTCTATAAATATTTTGCATTTTAACAACTTAAATTACTGAACGTCATCATCATCATCATAATCATCAGCACTCCAAGGACTAGGCCTCAGACCTGTTCCGGAACCCCATCTCCTCCTCGGTATACTGACATTTCTCTTCCC
Organism: Magicicada septendecula; assembly: GCA_034769895.1. Classification (NCBI taxonomy): domain Eukaryota; kingdom Metazoa; phylum Arthropoda; class Insecta; order Hemiptera; family Cicadidae; genus Magicicada; species Magicicada septendecula. The sequence continues at coordinate 399,286,972 of CM068375.1, read as the reverse complement.
AGTAGGGTGATAACCAAGGCAGCCACACGTAAACGGATATGAGGCATGCGATTCAAGTGTTCACACCATCTGCTTCTGTGGTCTTCAATCTTCTGGTGCATTGATACAATCTTTAAACCGCGTCTAATATCCTAGCTCCTTCTCCGATCCAAGAGAGAACAACCTTGCGTCCCTCTTAGAAATTTCATTTCGGCTGCCTGAATACTCTGTACGTCCCTTTTACGAAGAATCCATGTCTCACTAGCATACAGGAATGTGGGGACAGCCGCAGAGGTTTATAAAGTTTCATTCGGTTATGAAGCCTGTGTTTTATGTTTCAGGTACCTACGTGTAATACGCTTATTATTGTAGGCCTAAGTATGGCTAACAACTACAGAAGAACTGATGCCTAAGTAGGTTACGTTTCACTGTTACATAGGTGAACATAAAGTATTCTACTCGACCACTGGGCTACAAATAAGTATACGCGAATATCCGTCAGTTGTTACACACGATTACAGTACAGCGGATGAAACCAATTTTAAGTAACCCAAGCGGATGGCTCTAAAACAAAAATTATAAACAACATCTACAGCGTGATTATAATTCAAAAGACACGGCATTGTCTGATCGACGGGCTGTGTAAAAGCGAGGTGGGAAATTTTCACAGTCGAGGCACGTAAACAACACCGGATGTATGTATGAGGAGAATTATCTATCTATCCAGTTCAGTGAAACAAACACATCGATTCGCACCTGAACACACACTAATTCATTGTCAGTCAATCGTGTAACATTAATGTACAACAGAACTGTCGTCGTCCCTGGTTGGTTTACCAAAAACCAGCTTTACAAACAGCTAACAATTAGCTATTGCTACAAACAATATTTAGCAGCTGTTGCCCCACGTCTATCAATCAATCAGCATTACACAAACACAAACCTTCATGCATGTTTACAGTGAAGTCACTTGTACGAATACACAAACTAACCTTCTTCAATCCGCCTTGTGACTTTTTTTTGTATCGGCCATCTGATTACCACATGGCAATTTCAATTCTTTATTTATTGTACTTTCCTTTTTTCCAATATTCTTTTATCTTTTCACTATGTCTCTTTTTCCTGTCTTCAGTCTACTTTGAACCTGCGTTTTCCTCTCTACTACCCTGAACTCCTTCCATTTTTAACACTTTTACCCGAAAAACGTCTCTTTCAATTGCTTCTTCTGCGTGTATATTATTTTTTTCTAAATCCTTTTTGACTTTTTTAATCCAACTTGATGTTGAATTCTTTCCCCATAGATATTTGAAGATCTTTTGTTAACCTACTGTCGTCCATACTACTACTACTGTTCAAAAAATACTGGTCTTCTTTTTCTCACTGTTTCTGGTATATCTATACTTTGATATATTTCATCATTACTTCTTAATTTCCAACCTCCTTAAGTTTTTCGGGGGCCTAATATTTTCCTAATAATTCGTCTTTCCAATATTTCTAGTTTGTCTAAATTATAATTCAACGCTAGACATTCACACTTTCCATACTGCAATTGAAATTGTATAAGAGTGCAAAAGTAGGAATTAAATTCTGAGATAAGATCGGATTGTTAGTCCGAAATGATTGTTTTTCGTGGTTCTTCCGCTCTCTCTGCCGTTGGGAACTGAGATGCCTCATCCGCCCTTGAGACCGCTGACCGGGTTTCACCTATAACCCTAGACAGGGGCCCTTACTGACTTCTTTTTTATTTTTTATTTAACGAAAACACTATGTAATAATGAAATTATTTTGACGATTTAAAACACTATTTCAACTCCTTCACACATACACACATACGCGCGAGCGCGCATACACACAAATACATTCAATCAACTAATTTATCTGTTGTCGTCATCATCATCATCATCATCAATGATTAAACCAGGGGTGACTTGTTCCGGTCTCAAACAGGCAAATATTAGAGCTGGTTGTATGTGTAAGACGTGCATAACCTCAAAATGGGTGAGTTTGTGAGATCGAGTGCGGAATATAATCGACGAGCGGCTGTAATTGAAGCGCTTCGCGCCGGGCGTTCACTGACTGAAGTTATTCGCTTCTTCGGGTACCCGAGATCGACCGCTTTAGACATCGCGGAACAGTATGCAGACGCGTAGAAGAGCGTAGAAGGTTCTGCTAGCTCGGCAAGGCAAAGCCATTCGAGAGAGAAGACTGCAAGGACCTCAAGGGCTCAAAAGAGCTTATTTCGTAATAAAGGGTGCCGCTTCGTAAATTGTACACCACACTTGGTGTGAGTGAGGCCACAAGTCGAATCGCAGAAAAGGACCTGAAATACACGTCTTATGTGCTCAAGGTACGACAAATGCTGTCTAAGGCTGGCAAGGTCAAGAGATTTACCCGCTGCAATTTGCTTCTTTGTTCATTGAAGCACGAAACTGCAGGTCGCCTCAGTGTTTTTTCTGATGAGAAGATTTTTATTACTGTTGATGCAAAAGTGAACCGAAGGAACGACCGTTGGCTTGCCCATGATCCCGAGGACGTCCCTGTAGTAGCCAGGACGAAGTATCCGGCCAGTGTTCACGTCTTAAGCGACGTGTCCAGTGAGGATGAACGTCATGCCGCCACATTTCTTTAAAATGGGAGAAACCGTCACGATGGAGGTTTACCTCCAGATTCTGAGAACTGTAGTGAAGCCATGTGGCCTCCGGGAGACCGTACATCTTTCAACAAGAACGGTGCGCCGGCACACACAAGCCATTTAGTGCAGAACTGGATTTCCGATAACGTGGACGCATTCTGGTCTAAGGAATTCTGGCCTCCCAATGGTCCTGATTTAAACCCCCTTGATTATTACGTTTCCGGCCTTATTTAAAGGGTGTCTAACAAGTCCAGGCACCCCAACCGTTCAGGCGAATTTGCACAAGGAGCAGTTGAAGAAAGCGTGCTCGCGCTTCAAAAAGAGGATCCAGGAAGTGATCACAGCAAACGGGGCTTATATTGAATAACAGAACTTAGGAAGGGTCTCTTAAACAATGCACAAAACACTTACTTTTTTTGTAAGTGTAACTTTTAATGAATAAACAAGTGGTTTAGTAAACTGTTTGTTTTGTCCAGATTTAGCTGACTCACCCTGTACATTCATTCAAAACAGTTACATAAAAAGCTCTAGACAATTTCGAGGGTCAGTTGAAATGTTCGCCGAGCGACATCTATAGTTCAGTGGTAGAACTAAAATCTTCCGTGTGCTGCAAGACGTATATTTCGTGTGAACACCTGTTAATTTCCAGATATAGGCCTATCAGTCAATTTATCCACTTTTTACCAGCTGTTTGAAATTTTCCTGTCACGCGTGTTTTTAAAATGTACACAATCAAACATCGTGTTGTGATGAAGTCTCTGTTAAAAACGTTTTAGCGCCAATGGAAAATCAAAACGAAATTGTAAATGTGTTAGGAGACGCTGCGCCTTCAGAAACAACGGTAAGTGGGGCACACTCGAGTTTAAACGTGGACGTATAAGCACTGAAGACTATCCCAGCAGTGGACGTCCAAAAATTGCAACAAAAAATGGCATTATTGACAAAATTTCATAGAGTGTTGGAAGACCGCAGTTTAGGAGTGGATGATGTTGCTGAAATCATAGTCATATGAGCGTGTGCATCATACTTTAACTCAAGAACTTGGTGTGAAAAAGCGTTGTGCAAGATGGCTGCCGCATCTGGAGTTGTTGCATTTTTTGGACGTCCAGTGCGGCCACGTTGTCAATCCTCGTACGACCACGTTTAAACTCAAGTGCCTACTCACAAACCGTTGGTTTTCAAGTCGCAGCAGCTCCTGACACATTTACAATTTCGTTTTGAATCTCCGTTGGCGCTAAACAATTTTTAACAAGGAATCACACCACGATGTTTGATATTGTCCGTTTTTCAAAACACGCATGACACATCAATTTTAAACAGCTTCTAAATTCTAAACAATGAATAAACTGATAGATAGATTGGGAAATTTACAAGAGTTCACATAAAATAACTTTTCAACTGACCCTCGTAATTGTCTGAAACTTTTTGTGTAATCAACTGACCATCGTAATTTCCACTATAGGTACAGATAAGATTATATTCAAAAAGTCATGAGTTAACGTTATTCCACGTTAATATGTTTAGAATTAATAAATTCACGACACGAACAATGAGCAACCGTTTCCCACTGGTTTAACGAGACAGAAGCTACAACTACCGGAGTACGTGCGGTTTTTAATTAAATCGTCTGATCTGGAACAAACTCAATTCCAGAAACTTTAATGCACTTTTTTATTAAACACATTTGCGGTCATAAAACCTACGCTGTACCTACAGTTGGATTTACGATCGCAACAAAACGAACGTGGCAGCTACTGATCACGGCGCGAATAGAACTGCATCCTTTACAGCTTCGTCGTTACAACTGAAAACTGTTTACACTTTTACGCTATAGGCCTACGTATGCAAGGTTTGCTAACTAAAAGGCCGGGGAATTTGAACAGAGCGCGCAAACCGGACAGAGTACGCCCTTCCGCCGCTAGATGTGGTGAGCAGTATGCTTCTTCAATCAGTGTCCCAACAGGTGAGACGACGCTTCCTTTTGTTCAGTGAAATTTTGTAAGGTTATGATTCAGTAACAGATTTTTACGATCAGTACTAGGAGTGTCACGGAGGGACCGGTTAAGAAATGATGACATAAGGAACATCCTTGGAATATACACCCTAAACGAAAAGATAAAACAATAGTGACAGGATTGGACAGACCGCGTTGAAAGGATGAATACGATACAAAAACAAATTTTGGTTTATAATCCGAAAGGACGGGGGAATATTGGAAGACCAAAGAAAAGATGGTCGGCCCAAGGAGTCCGCAACGGATCGTAAGGTCTACAGCCTGAAGAAGATGTTTCAGTAATTCGGTGATTTCCTTTTCGGCCGATGTACTCGATTGATTTAAACGGGCCAAGAATCTGTATCAAATTTTGTTTCGAACTGCAAAATACCGCTGCAGAAACCCATCGTATCTAGAAGCGTTTGGAGATAATGCCACGACCCGAAGCAAAACTTTTTTGTAGTACAAACGCTTCAATGACGGATGAACATCTGTCGACGACGATGAGCGTTCCTGACGACCGTAGACAAGCTGTCTAATACATATCATCAATCATAACCATAATTATTCCAGTTTCCAAAACAGTTTCAAACCACTGCATTTCTGCAAAAACAGCAAACTCATGGACGCATTGGAAGAGTTTGAAATTCACAGAGCCTCCAAAACTCAGGGTGATCAGCTTCTGAATGAAAAAAAAACTTACTTTCAAATCCAACGAGCTATATGATACAGCTGTACGCATGCTAGAACAATATGATAGGTAAGTGTGGGCCCAGTATGATGTGGAATCGTTAATCACTCGCGAGATCCTTAGCGATGCGAATCGTGAGATAACGCGGGTTGGGAGTCGCTTAAATAACGGGATGTGTGTGACTTTTATTAATTGACGTACTCCGTGTGAGTGAACATATTTTATCACCTGATGATGGGACTATAAATCTCGAAACGCGTTGTGTATAAAATATTTAAAAAAAGAAGTTGCAAGGGAACCTGGATACACAAGGTAATTTTAACAATTTACAAAGGTTTTAAAAAATATACAAATGCTTGGTAAGTTTCACAGTTTATTATTTACCTCTGACAGCTGTTTCACCTTATTAAGCTATTCTCAAAGAGATCAAGGAACAACTAACCAAAGAATGTAAGGGTGGTGAACATGTGTTTAGGGTATGTATGTGGACATGTGTGTGGGGTGTTTATGACGGAGGGGATAGAGAAGCTAGTAAGGGAAGTTCAAGTGCCTGTAAAAACTGAGTATAATCGCAAAATATAAAAATTTACTAAACTAAATAACAACTTTTAATAAAGGGGATACACAGAATTCAGTTTCTTCGTTTGTTAAATTTTTGTTACTTTTGATTGATTTTCTAATTTCTAGAAAACGAATTCTCCACCGCTCCATCATAAACACCCCACACACATGTCCAGATACATACCCGAAACACATGTTTACCACTCTTACATTCTTTGTTTAGTTGTTCCTTGATCTCTTTGAGAATAGCTTAATAACCTGAAGCAGCTGTCAGAGGTAAATAATAAACTGTGAAGCTTACCTAGTGTTTGTATGTTTTTAAAACCTTTGTATTAATAAGTTTCACCAAGTGCCAACGAGTCATCAATCAATATCGTTTAACAATTTATTTGTTCATGCAACTTGGAGACCACACACAATTTTTTTTTAGCAAACCGAGGTGAAACCTTGCGCCTTCGAGGAATGGACTAGAAAGGCAGGAATTACCCAAGAAAGACACGCTGGAGACAATGCTAACCTGTAACGGGCAGAAATATAGGCTAGCAACAATTCTAACCCTCCGAATGGGCGGAAAGGTGGGCTAGCGAGAATTTTAACCTCCAACGGGCGGAAAGTTGGGCTAGCATAGAAAGGTGGGCTAGCGAGGATTCTAACCTCGAACACACAGAAAGGCGGGCTAGCGAAAATTCTAACCTCGAACAGACAGAAAGGTGGGTTAGCGAGAATTCTAACCTCCGAACGGGGCGGAAAAGCGGGTTAGCAAGAATACTAACCTCCGAACAGACAGAAAGATAGGCTCTCTAGCCCGCATTTCTGCTCGTCTATCGGCCCATTCAGAGGTTATATTTTTTGCTAGCCCTTCAAAAGACACACACACACATCCATAAAAATGTGTAAACACATGCACGCACACAAATATGTTAAACTAAGCAAGAAAACTAGATTTTAAAAGCCTTCCAATGCCTTGTCAAATACTGCACAAAGCTACGTCTCGCTGATTTGTAATTTATTTGATAGATATTGGGGAGGCAAGTGCGCCGCTTGCCACCCCCGAATCCCGCCCATCACTATTTAATACCATTTTTGGTAATCTTTTTAATGACATTTTACCAGACCCGTGGCGTTACGTATAATGAAGAGCAGCAATGCAATACAATACGGCAGCGCGGTGTTGCAGGAGCACAATACTCACCACGAACTCCGCAAACTTCTCAATCTGCACACACAACTCGTTTAAAACTTTAATAAGGGCCTCTTTACACCGCACCGCACTTTGTTACAGAGAAAAACGTATTCTTTTCACGCTAACCCCTGCAATAAATAACAAAGTGTGAATTTCAACAATACCACAGCCGTCGCTGCTGAACTTAAATAAAACTGCCTTCGCTTTTGCGCGTATTTCCTCGGCCACTGTTATTGAATAGGCTGGAGGAATATCGCGGCGGTTTTTCCATACTGAGCTGCTTCCGTCCACAAAAGGATCGTTATCCGGACAGAGAAAACACACACACACAGAATTTCATTCCATAAATATTCATAAACCTAAAAACAAAATCCCAAAACAACAACTACGCGAGCGTTCGTTCGTTCACAGCATAAGTTAAATTTAATTCGCACGCGATTTGCATATGTCCAGAATTTTATGTCGTCCACATCCGCAATATCTCGCGAATCTGTACAGTACAGCTACACTCTAAGTCGGCCTGCATTTATAATACAGCTTTTAACTCCGCGAATTTCATTCCATTAACAGTTGAATACTGCTTCCCAAAAAATATCGGTATGGAGAACCATACAAGACTTCCCTGTTCTAAGATTTATATTTAAAATCATTTTCGAATTGAAATATTTCCATAGAAACTACTTCTTTCTTCAGAAGTACTGTGGTCACTAACGCATACCACCTCACGTTATCGCACTCGTCTTTCACTGATGATGGCAGTCGACGGCGCTGCCGAAACGTCTAGTTTTGCAGAAAACATAGGACTACGGCCAAACAGCCCGGGAAGGAATTTTAACAACAAACTACTACTTTGTTGCCGATAAGTACACATATAAACATTATCCCCTCACACTTCAACTATAATTTTCATTTATAGAAAATTACCCCCACCCCGTTCAACTAGCCTCTTCAATTATAGATATTTCATCTACGTTTTTACAGTGGATTATTAAGATCTTCTTATCAGGATACTTTATTTATCAAAATTAAGTACTTTACTCTTGTTACAACAAAAAATGTTTCAGGTAAACTGCCCCTTTCCCTTAACCGATCTTCACCAAAATCAACAGTCCTTGAGGCCTCTACAATTTGGGGATGTATGCAAAAACTTATTTGATTATGTTTGAATTTACAGTAGTTATCGTTCGTCATAGAAAAAATTAACCTTGTTATCACATACAACATTCCAGGTAAACTACCCCTTTCTCTTAACTGATCTTCACCAAAATCAAAAGGTCTTGAGCCCTCTACAATTCAGGGATGCATGCAAAACATTATTTGATTCTGTTTGAATGTGCGGCAGTTATCGTTCATCATATAAACAATTACTCTTGTTAAAATATAAAATTTGGCTGGAAAACTACCCCTTTCCCGTAACCTATCTTCACCAAAAACTATATGTCTTGAGTGCTCTACAAATCAGAGCTGTATGCAAAAAATTATTTGATTCTGTTTGAATTTGCGGCTGTTATCGTTTGCCATAGAAAAAAAATCCCCAGACGCACACACACACAGACACACTTTTCGAAAAATGACTTTTTTTCATGTTTTGAGTGTAGTACAATCAGAATCTGCAATAATCTCGAACACGATTTTTTTTGCCATCACCATACTTCCATTTCATTAAGGAACATGGAAGTAAAATTACCCTTGTTAAAACATAAAATGTTGCAGGTAAACTACCCGTTTCCCTTAACCGATCGTCACCAAAACCAACAGGTCTTGAGAACTCTACAATTCAGGGCTGTATGCAAAACATTATTTGATTCTGTTTTTGAATTTGCGGCTCTTATCGTTTGCCATAGAAAAAATCTACAGACAGACACCAGACACACACACAGACACTTTTCGAAAAGCGTTTCCATACACATGTATGGAGAACCATACATGACGTCCATGTTCTAAGATTTATATTTAAAATCATATTCAAAATGAAATATTTCCATAGAATCTACTTCTTTCTACTTATTTCTTCAGCCTTAACCACAGTACTGTGGTCACTAACGTATACCACCTCACGTTTTCGCACTCGATTTTCACTGATGATGGCAGTCGATGGACTGCGGAAAGTCTGGTTTTGCAGAAAACATTGGACTAAGGCTAAACAGCCCGGGAAGGAATATTAACCAAGAACTACTTCTTTGTTGCCGATAACGTAGTACACATAAAAAATTCTTCCCTCCCCCTTCAACTATAATTTTCATTAATAGAAAATTACCCCCACCCCCTTCACCTAACCTCCTCATTTATAGATATTTCATCTACGTTTCTACAGTGGATTATTATGAGCTTCTTATCAGGACACATTATATATCAAAATTAAGTACTTTACTCTTGTTAAAACATAAAATGTTGCAGGTAAACTACCCCTTTCCCTTATCCGATCTTCACCAAAACCAACAGGTCTTGAGAACTCTACAATTCAGGGCTGTATGCAAAACATTATTTGATTCTGTTTGACTTTGCGGCTCTTATCGTTTGCCATAGAAAATACCCTTGTTAAAACATAAAACGTTGCTGGTAAACTACCCCTTATCTCTTAACCAATCTTCACCAAAAACAATAGGTCTTGAGAACTCTACTATTCAGGGCCGTATGCAAATAATCATTTGATTCTGTTTAAATTTGCGGCTATTATCGTTTGCCATAGAAAAAATCTACAGACAGACACAGACAGACACCAGACACACACACAGACACTTTTCGAAAAGTGTTTCCATACACATGTATGGAGAACCATACACGACTTCCATGTTCTAAGATTTATATTTAAAATCATATTCAAAATGAAATATTTCCATAGAATCTACTTCTTTCTACTTATTTCTTCAGCCTTAACCACAGTACTGTGGCCACTAACGTATACCACCTCACGTTTTCGCACTCGATTTTCACTGTTGATGGCAGTCGATGGACTGCCGAAAAGTCTGGTTTTGCAGAAAACATTGGACTACGGCTAAACAGCCCGGGAAGGAATTTTAACAAAGAACTACTTCTTTGTTGCCGATAACGTAGTACACATAAAAAATTCTTCCCTCCCCCTTCAACTATAATTTTCATTAATAGAAAATTACCCCCACCCCGTTCACCTAACCTCTTCATTTATAGATGTTTCATCTTCTTTTTCTACAGTGGATTATTATGAGCTTCTTATCAGGATACTTTATTTATCAAAATTAAGTACTTTACTCTTGTTACAACATAAAACGTTGCAGGTAAACTACCCCTTTCCCTTAACCGATCTTCACCAAAATCAATAGACCTTCAGTCCTCTACAATTCAGGGATGCATGCAAAAAAATATTTGATTCTGTTTGAATGTGCGGCAGTTATCGTTCGTCATGAAAACATTTCTCTTGTTACAACATAAAATGTTGCAGGTAAATTACCCCTTTCCCTTAACCGATCTTCACCAGAATCAACAGGCCTTGAGTTCTCTACAAATCAGGATCGTATGTAAAAAATTATTTGATTCTGTTTGAATTTCCGGCTCTTATCGTTTGCCATAGAAAACACCCTTGTTAAAACATAAAACGTTGCTGGTAAACTACCCCTTTCCATTAACCGATCTTCGCCAAAAACAATAGGTCTTGAGAACTCTACAATTCAGGGCTGTATCCAAAACATTATATGATTCTGTTTGAATTTGCGGCTGTTATCGTTTGCCGTAGAAAAAATTACCCTTGATAAAAAAAACGTTGCTGGTAAACTACCCCTTTCCCTTAACCGATCTTCACCAACAACAATAGGTCTTGAGTACTCTACAAATCAGGGCTGTATGCAAAACATTATTTGATTCTGTTTGAATTTGCGGCTTTTATCGTTAGCCATAGAAAATACCATTGTTAAAACATAAAACGTTGCTGGTAAACTACCCATTTCCCTTAACCGATCTGCACCAAAAACAATGGGTCTTGAGAACTCTATAATTCAGGGCTGTATGCGAAACATTGTTTGATTCTGTTTGAATTTGCGGCTGTTATCGTTTGCCATAGAAAAAAATTACCCTTGATAAAAAAAACCGTTGCCGGTAAACTACCCCTTTCTCTCAACCGATCTTCACCAAAAACAATAGGTCGTGAGTACTCTACAAATCAGGGCTGTATGCAAAAAATTATTTGATTCTGTTTAAATTTGCGGCTGTTATCGTTTGCCATAGAAAAAAAATCTACAGACAGACACACACATAGACAGACAGACAGACAGACAGACACTTTTCGAAAAACTACTTTTTTTCATGTTTTGAGTGTAGTACAATCAGAATCTGCAATAATCTCGAACACGATTTTTTTTGCCATCACCATACTTCCATTTCCTTAAGGAACATGGAAGTAAAAAGGAACAATACCGCAAAAATAGTTCGGCCTATATCTTAATTACAGAACAAGAGCTGGCGACGAAAATGTAGCAAATGTGTTGATACTTTGTACAGAAATACATGACTTGCTAGAAAAGGAGTGGGGAGTCTGGCGACTTTCTATCGGTACCCTTGCCGCCCTCAAGGCCTCAACGGGCTAAAAAATTAATTAATTAAACGTTGTAGCAAAATGTGTCTGGCTTTTTTATATAGCCTATTCAATTTGATAATATAGAAAATTAAGAAATACAACAGTAAAGCTGGATTTTATATATGTTTTTTTGAAATATATTTTCATAACTTACTGCAAGTAGCCAGACAAATATTTCAGTTCCAACATCCAGCCAGACCACGTGAAACGTCAGCAGACCGTGTCAGAGTATTACGCGCTTCTATGGTTGTGACAGAGACCATTTATTTATTTACTGATAAATAATGAATAAATAATTAATACATAAATAATAAATATGCAAAGTGTATAGTATTATTTCAAAAGCCAGCAGATGTTTTTGAAATGACCTCCAGTAACTGCATAAATCTGTTGCGAGTCGTCAGGTCTGCGACAGGGGTAAATCAACAGTCATTCGCCTAGTTCTAATTGAAATAGCTTTACTGCTGTAACGTTTATAATACATTTATTTCATATTTTAAAATCGTCGTCAGCAACTTGGAACCGATAAAGTGTCTGGCAATTGTGTCACAAAACATTAAAAATATCGCGGACCCCGTCTGAGTTATGAAATAAAACTAATAGTGAATATGATACAACCTCTCAAATTTTAATTAAAATGTATTAAAATAATAAATTCTCTTAACTTGAGAAAAATTATAATATTAAAGGTATCAAACATAGTGTGGAACCAATGAAGCTGTTTTTGAACAATTAGCTCTGTAATATTCAGTTTAATGTCTGATAATTTCAGTATTAAGTCACTCTCGACATCAAGTTTATTTCTTAACTTTGCTAACCTAGGCTCTATCTTTCCAGCCCCATACGTGTCGAAATCCAGCTACTTAAGGCGTGAAACCAGCTATACGGAAAAACGTATTGCTTAGATACAGTGCTTATACGTGGACTAACACAGCTGGATCAGTTCTGCGTTGATGCGGCGCTCTAGTCAGTTCGGCTGACAAACAAATCTGCTACACATGATTTAAAGACATTATTAAAGCCAATAGTTTAAAATTGGTTTTACAATTACAATTAGTTTGAAACAACAAAAAAATACTTCAAACTCTTCTTAATCTTACTTAATTATTGTAAGATTCTAGACTTTTAGATTTAGATTTTAGACTATAAAAGTCGGGGAAAATTATAGTACCTATATTTTATTGTTTCTGAAAAGTGACCGCGGACCCCCTGAAACATTGTTGCGGACCCCCAGGGGACCGCTGCTATAGAATATTCTAAAATGATGTATATAATATATAATATAATTATGTATATAATGGTAATTATGTAAGACAGGGTTCATCCTCACGAAGTACAGACTTAATCACGCCTCACTGTTCTTTAAGTGTAGGTCTACTATACTCGAGAAAATATAATATTCAGGTGAATATGTAAATAACAAAAGTGAGTTTGTATTTATATCCAACGGCAGATCACAGTAATCCCAATTAACATTTGTGAAACGGCTTGTACTTTCCATGAACTGTTTTCCCACTACAGATAATTGCCGAAGACCCTCGTAATTTCTTTACGTTTGCGAAAATATTATTGAACGAGCGAAGCGAGCCTCAGTTTTAACTCGACTGTTTGGCATTTGTCTGTCTATCTACCTATATATCAATCTATCTGTTTGGGGTATGACACACGATAATTTCTGAATGCAGTAACCCGACTTTCGTAAAACTTGGCACGTGCATCCATACAAATGACTAACCTATAGAGACCTATCGTCTTTGAGATTGATCCCACAAAAAATAGGGTGCCAGGGGGGAAAAATGTGAGCTGTCGAAATCTTTTAAAAGATTGCAATATGCCCGTGAGCGGTATCAAATTAATCAGCATTTTATCCATAATCTGAACATCATGTCCAGTTTCGGAAATTTCAAAATTCTGGTACAACAGGGTCTAAAAAGTTCAAGCTGCTAAAACGAGATTTCTGACGTTAATAAACGAATGTTATGTGTGGAGCGTTGCTTTATATGGTGCAAAGACATGGACACTGAGGAAGTAGGATAAGAAAAGTTTAGAAGCATTTGAGATGTGGGTTTGGCGAGCAATAGAAAAAGTGAGGTGGGTTGATAACGTAAGAAATTAATATTTAAGAAGAATAGAGGAAGAGAGAAGAATCCTGAAGGTAAGAACAGACTGCTTGCTTACAACTGCCATGGAGGGTGTCATAGAAGGAGAAAAAAGAAGAGGGCGTAGAAGAATGAAGTTAATAGATAGCATTAAAATCAGAGGGTGTTACGAAGAAACGAAAAGACTGGTATGTGATAGGACAGCTTGGAGAGCTTTTACCATTTGAAGACCTGCCTTAGGGCACAACAACAAATAATAAACAAATATATACAATTGTACAAGCTACGGAATGGAGACTCAAGTGAAACACGATCGGTTTTTGCAATAAACAAAAAACACATTTCATTACATGGCACGAAAGCCTCGAACAAAACAGAATCCCGAGGGAGCGCGCCTTCATCGATACTTCGAGGGCAAAAGAAATCTACTAGGAAGATCTAGATACGACAAGAGCTGAAAACCGACGAAAGTTTTGACGAAGGAGAAAAAAGAAGACGCAGATCTCGCTTCTCTATCTGGTGACTTAAGTTCACGTCTCTCTCATAATTCACCTACTCGTCGGAAAACGTTCCAAAATATTTTGTTTTTTATTTATTTTTTGTTGTTGTTGTATCGGCCATCTAAGGACCACATGCCAATTTCAATTATTTATTCTTTGTTCTTTCTTTTATTTCCAATATTCTTTCAACTTTTCACTGTGTCTCTTCTTCCTATCTTCAGTCCACTTTGAACCTGCGTTTTTCTCTCTCCTACAGTTGACTCCTTCCATTTTTAACACTTTTGCCCGAAAAACTTCTCTTTCAATTGCTTCTTTTGCGTGTATATTGTTTTTTTTTTAAATCCTTTTGGACTTCTTTAATCAAACTTGATGTTGACTGCTTTCCCCACAGATATTTAAAGATCTGTTTTGTTAACCTAACCTGTCCATTCTATATAAATGTCCAAAAAATAATAGTCTTCTTTTTCTCATTGTTTCTGTTATATTTTCTATACTTTGATGTATTTCATCATTACTTCTTAATTTCCAACCTTCTGAAGTTTTTCGTGGGCCTAATATTTTCCTAATAATGCGTCTTTCCAATATTTCTAGTTTGTCTAAATTATAATTCAATGCTAGACATCCATTTGCATATAGGGATTCTGGCTTCATTACTGTACTCTAATGACTTATTTTCGCATTTTTAGATATGCACTTTTTATTGTAAATATCTTTAGTTATACCATATGCCCTTTCTTTTTATGAATCCTTTCTTCTACAGCAGATATTTCTAAACCATTCTCTTGAATTATTTCTCCTAGATACTTAACTTTTCGAACCCTCTCTATTCGACCAATATCTGTTACCAGGAATTTTGGCGCATTTTTAATGTTCGTGAGAAATTTGTTTTTTTCTGCAGATATTCTTAAGCCTGTTTATACTGGGTATGTCCTCATCCGCCTTTGAGACCGTTAACCGGGTTTCACCTGTAACCCTAGGCAAGGGCCCTTACTGGGTGCTATCATCCGGAGCCAGATGAACCCAGGTTTTTGAAGAGGTCTGGTCCTCTAAGACTCTTGCCCACGTCCTGCTGTTGGATCATTGAGATCTTTTCCACCATTCCGTCCGTTGCTCTTCACAGAGGTCCGTTAGCATCTGTAGCTACAGGTTTCAAAATATTTTATTTTACAGCTTGTTCAAAAACAATGTAAACTCAGATTTTTCTTTCTTAATAAATGAGATGTGATTTGTGGACCACGCGCGCGCGTCTATTTGTAGCTTACGTATGTACACGCGCGCGCGTTTTGATACGAGACAGCCTGCAAACGAAAAAAATACGTTCCACCACACTAGAAAAAAAAACAGGAAGAATACTCCTTCCATGAGAAACAACACTAGTTGGACCATTAACAGAACACATATTTATCAAAATACTTAATCGGTTTTGCGAAACCGGATGTTGTTCCACGGTTTATTAGCTGCCTATATTTTCGTTCCAATCGAATCTAGTTCTCACAGTATTTATACAGAACACACAGCTAAAATAACAGTTATAACGGATTCCATTAATTCGTAACGAACACCATTATTCAGAACCTCTGACCTATACTTTTTTTACCACAGTAAGACGACGCACTCAGGAGGAGGATGATACTAACAATTCGTTACCTGTTTCGTTTACCGGATGTTGACGTGAGATGTTGTCTTCATTGAGACCTTTATAGTGACTATGACAGTGATGGCAAACATCACTTCTTACATTATCAGTTAAATAGAGATTTGCTAGCTATTTATGTTATCACACCAGCGCGTAGCAATTTTTGATCCTTGAAAATGATTTTCTGCAATGCATTTCTTTGAATGAAATAGGCCTAGTTCATAGATTTGCAACTGCAAAAACTAGAAAAATAACCTCTGGGTAAACGAAATTCATAAAGTTATTTTAAAAATTATTTGAAAAACGTTTGTTTGTTATTATCTTTTTAATTTACTTTATTTAAATGTTAACTAAAGTATGCGACTTTTGTAATATTCTCGTTACTTCTAATTTGTCAATGTGTTCATGCTATTTGCGTGTCTAAAATGGAAACAAGACTAATTTTTGTTTATACAACCCGTATGTTCCTAAGTAACAAGTAGCGTATAATATATGAGTAAATCGTGTGCAATACTAGATGTTCCACAGGTTGGAAGGTAAATAGTGGGGGGGGGGCAAAAAATTCATCAGCCTAGGATGCTACTGACAGTACCTGCCAGTAGGTGGGAGATAAAGAGGAAGGCCAAGGAAGAGATGGATCGACGATGTCGTGGAGGCTCTGAGGAATACGGAGATAACGGATGGCTATGCAATGAGAGGGCTGAATAGAGAAAAATCGTTGAAGACGCTAAATTACATCGATTATTCGTAACTTTATATTAAAATCGAAACAAATTCGATTATTCGTTAGTTTCTATATTAAATCGAATTAGTTCGTTATTGGTTAATTCATTTACAAACCTCTGAAGATACTGATAAATCAATGAAACGTGAAACGTACGTCAGGTCAATTGAAACAATTAAGAATACAATACAACTACCTGCAGAAGTAATTATAATTTGATTTTATATATACATACATATATATATATATATATATATATATATATATATATATATATATATTGAATCACTTTCTGCTACAGTTCGTTTCTTGACATATATAAAATATTTAAAATTTATATTTATTTTACCTCAAGATGTTATTTTTCCCTTATTTGGAACATGTTTCGAGAACTCCTGTGTTCTCATCCTCAGCCTTCGTGATCTTGCGTCTGGTGAAGTATTTGTGTGTTGGCTGGATGTTATTTTGGTTTCCCTTGTACAAACATACAAACATAAAACACAAAACAAACTAATACCTGAACAAATACAAATCAATACAAAACATGACACAATATTCAAAGCACTCAACATCGAAAATACAAAAAATACTAATACATACACAACAATCACACACAATAATACCACTTTAAAAACACCAGAGACCAACAAGAAAAAATATTTAATTTTTATATTGAATTTACCTCAAGATGTTTCTTTCCTTATTAGGTACATGTTTCGGGTACCATTTTGTACCCATCCTCAGCCTTCCGGATTTTATTGTTATTGTGGCTTCCTGTTGGCTTCTAGTACTTTAAATTGGTTTTATTGTGTGTGAATGTGGTGTATGTATTAGTATTTTGAGTATTTTCGATATTGAGTGCTTTGAAAATTGTGTCATGTTTTGTATTGATTTGTATTTGTTCAGGTATCAGTTTGTTTTGTGTTTTATGTTTGTATATTTGTAAATTTTCCCAAATATTCATTATGGTGCCTTTGTGTGGTACCTGTTTTATTAGTGTCATGTTGGTTATTTGGGAATTCATGTCCAGTGTTTATTGCATGTGTGGCCAAATTAGATTTGTATATTTCTGGTTATTTGTATGCGTTTAGGTGTTCAAAATTTAGTTTTTTCAGTTGTTTTTTGTTTGTCCTACGTAACATTTATTGCAACTTGGCATTCAATTTTGTATATACCATTGGTTGTTGTATTATCTTTGTTGTGTGGGTTATTTAGTTTTAGTAGACTATTTTTGTTAGTTTTGTATGCTATTTTAATGTCTGTGTTCTTAAACAGTTTTGTTAGCTATGTCATTTTATTATTTATGTATGTGAATGTGGCCCATTTTTTATTGTGGTTATTATTTTTGTTTTGTTCACTTTGATTATTTCTTAAGTGTTCAGTTTTTATTTTATATTTGATTTTATTTTATATTTTGTTTACAGTGTTTTAATTATATCCATTTTCACAAGCAATTTGGTGTATTATATTTCTTTCTTTTTCTGTTTCTTGTTTGTTTAGGAGTACTTTGTACATTCTGTTAAATAGTGAACAGAATGCTGCCATTTTATGTTGTGGTGGGTGGTCAGAATGGTTAGGTATAATGATGTTAGTGGAAGTTGGTTTTCTGTATATTGCATATTGTAGGTGGTTATGGTATTATGGTATCTTCTGATGGTTACGTCTAAATAGTTGATTTTGTTATGATTTTTTTTTTTCTTCTGTGAATTGTATTTTTGGATGTATGTTATTGATTTGTTTTAATATGTTATCTGCATTTGTATTTTTTTTACTTGATATATGTAGCCCATCATCTACATATCTTATCCAAATGCCATTTGGATCAAAGGATTTTATAATATTTTGTATTTTGGTATCTATATGTTGTAAGAATATTTCTGCTATTATGCTAGATAATGGAGATCCCATTGCCAATCCTTCTTGTTGTTGATAAATTTTGCTATTGAATTCAAAGTAATTTTGTTTTAGTATTAGTTGGAGGCTATTTTTTATTTCAGTTATATACTGTATTGTGTGTCTTCATTTTGTTCTTTAAGTTTGTGTATTATTATGTCTATTGTTTCATCAATTCGAATGTTGGTGTACATATTTGTGATGTCATATGATGTGAAATATGTGTTTTCATCTATATTTATTACTTTTAGTTTGTCTATTAATTCGTACGTATTTTTTATGTTGTGATAATTATTTGTTAGATGCTTATTTTTTAGTTTTTATGCTATTATTTTTGCTATTTTGTACGTAGGTGCTTTTTTGAAGTTGATTAATGGTCATATTGGGTTGTTTAATTTGTGTATTTTTATTAGGCTATTCATTTTAGGTGGTTCTGGATTATTATTTATGTGTCTGTATTTTTATTGTTGAAAATGTTTTTAGCAGTTTTTATTAGTTTTATTGTTTGTTTAAGATATTTTTCTGTTGGGTCTTTATTTAATTGTACGCAATCATTATTGTTGATGAAGTCTTCAGTTTTTCTGATGTAGTCTGTTTTGTCAATAATTACTGTTGCCTGGCTTTTGTCTGCTTTTGTTATGATTAAATTGTTGGTATTTACTTTATTTTTAATTTCTTTTATTGTCTTATTATCCTGCTTTTGTTTAGATTGGTTTTTTTTCACTTCTGATTATTTTTTTTATTATATGTGTTGCTTCTGTTCGTTTCTCTTCTTGTGTATTGTCTTGTATTAGGTTAATGGCATATTCTGTTTCTACTATTAAATTTTCTAGGGGTTTGTTTATGTTTTGAGTTAGATTAGTTTGACATATTGTTTAAATATTTTGTTTCTTTATTGTTAAATTCTGTGTTGCTTAAGTTAATGGTTCGAGGATAAAATGTGTATTTATTTTTGTTTTTTGTTGTGTTGTTTTAATGTGTTGAGTTTTCTGTTTATTGTATTTGATTTTTTGTATTTTTCAGATTTTATTTTACTTTCTATTTCATTGTATTTATTATTCCATGTAATTGGACGTAATATACTTGTTAGTTCTAGGTGTAATTTATATATGTCTAGTGTTATGTTGTTTTTCTTACTGTATAATTGATTAATTTCATTTTGTATCCATAATTTTTGTGCCTGTTTTATTGTTTTTTGTGCAGTCATATTTTTGTTGTTTGTGTCTATGTTAATGTAATTAGGTGTCAATTGGTGTTTTTAGCATTGTCTGTTGAAGTATATATTCATGTTTGTGTTCATTAGTTGTTTCCTTCGTGTTTGAAATTTATTTAATAATTTGGTAATGTGGTTATTTGGAAGTTTGGTTATGTTGTTTGAGTACATGTTAATGTTTGTTTATGTGGTGGATAATTTGATATATATTTTTTATTTCGTTAATTGATTGTTGCTTTTCACTTTTTATTGCTATTCACTTCACTATTTTATTTCCACAGTACACTATTGTCACGATTTGTATAATAACCTCACTTTTGTTTTGTTTACTTTTCTCCTGTAGTCTTATTTACCTTGCATGGTATTATCAATTCAAACACTTTTTGCTACAGTCCGTTTCTTGATGTATATATTATATTTAATTTTTATATTGAATTTACCTCTACATACACATACACACATTTATACCTACGAAGGTTTTGCATTAAATTAAACACAAAATAAAATTTAAAAAACACACTGAAATATTAGAAAACTGATCGAATTTATGTGTACTTCACGATGTATTACAGAAAACTTTTAAAAAAAGTGTTAAAAAAATCTAAATATCAAGCGTAGCAAGGTACATTAAGTAAGACGCACAACAGTAGCTTATACATAATACAGTAAAACATCAACAGATGCTACGCGACCTGACTGCTGCATTATTCCGAGTGCATCCGCCGCACTGACGCTCACAGGACGCTAATACATTAACCACAATACACGACTCCGTCTCCTGTCTTGTATTGAAACGTTAACCACTGAACACACTCATAACCTAGTATTAACAACACCTTAACGTTCGTTATATTCAAGAATTGAAATTATATACTGTTTCCGTTGTTAGTCTAATCCTGATGTAAACAAACAGGTGTGGCACATTTGAAACGCTATTTGTTACTTGAATTAGAGACGTGTTACTCTGACAGAAGCAGTACAGACAGGGTACATAATTATTGATACTATATAAACTCCTATAAGTTGTAATAATTCGTCCTGACCAATATAAAATTTGTGTGACTGTGTCAGATCGACCGTTAAATATTGTATAACACCAGTTAATGCCATTTTTTATAAACCTTTTAAAAATCGCAACAAAACAAAAACGAAACAACAAAGTTTATTTAAAACGGAAACAAATGCTGTGATAATACCAGTGTACTGTGTATTTTCAATTGCTGTCAGAGAGTAACTATCTGTGTCTGAACTTGTATCATCGCGTGAGTCAGCGTTATTATTGATAAGACTGTCCACAACGACGTCGGCAATGTGGGCCAGTTCCCAGAGCTTATCTTCTTACTTGATTATATGCTCGATACAATGACGTCCCTTGTCCGCCGTTGTTACCTCCTTCTCTATATTGTTTTGTATCAGGAAGCTAACATGTGTTGTGACCCGCAACACATCCTTTCAACTGGCTTCATATTAATTCAACAGGATTCAGAATACAATGGTAAGGAGGAAGTGTTAAAACGATGTGCCCCGATTTAAGGGCACGATAACTCTCACATGACTATACAGACATTCTGCACATGCGCGTAATACATTAATGTGTGAACAGTGTCAACTCCCCTGACCAATAGCGTTTCAGATTTGCCACGTGGGTTTGTTTACATCAGGATTGAACTAAGGACGGAAATAGTACCTACAGCGCGTCACATCATTCTGAACTTACTAAGAAGTTTTACGTTTGGATCACAAGAAGTGACAGCACCTTGATACACGAATCGCAAAAAGGAAGACATATCAACATCGGTTTCCAACGTTTCTTATTAATCCGCCACCAATTCACTGCGCCCAACTTCCTCGCATCACTGCCAACCTGATCCAACCATCATGTCTTCGGTCTTCCAATCTTCCTTTTTCCTATTAGCCTGTGTTTCATCATTCGTTTTCCCGTATGTTCGTCATCAATTCTCTGAACGTGTCCTGCCTATCTATTAATCTATTAATTTTGGAAAATCGGATAACTGTAATGTCATTGTACTTAGCACATAATTCATTATTATTTCTCTTTCTCCAGACTCCGTCTTGTCGAATTAGCCCATAAATCCTTCTCAGTATCTTCCTTTCAAACACAGCCAGCCTCTGTTCATCAATCTTCTTGAGTACCCAGCACTCGGAGCTATATGTCAATACAAGCCTTACCAATGTCTTATAAAGCGTGGGTTTAGTTTCTGTGGTTAATAGTCTTGATTTAAAATATTTACTCAGCCCGTAATAGCTTCTATTAGCAGCGAGAATTCTTCTTTCAATTTCTTTTGTTTCTTTTGTGCAGTTATTCTCAGCATCGACATAATGTCCCCAGATATACGAAGCCTTTTACTCTTTCAAAATTATAGCCATGTATTAGTATACTTGAAATTTTATCATTATTGCCATACAGCTATAAACTTTGTTTTATTTTCATTTCTAACAAGCCCAATACTCTTAGCCGATGATTCAAGTGTTCTAAAGGCATTCTTCAGATTGTTTTCATTTCTGCTGATAATATCTATATCATCTGCATATGCTAGGAGCTGGACTCCTTTATTAAAAATACGTCCTCCTGTTTGTATTCCAGAGTTTCGTATTACCTTTTCAAGCGCAATGTTCAACAGTAGGCAGGCTAGGGCATCTCCCTGTTATTCATGGTATCAACAGAGCGGGAGAGATGTGATTGAATTCTAATCTGGCATTTGGGAAACAGATTTTCTGCTCGTTCAAAACTGATCTGTCGGTACACTGTTTACACAAAGATAGGAGAGGATTAGAAGCGTGTGGTACCCTATGCTGCCGTCAGACTGGTGCCGCCCCCATTTACACTGATAAATGGCATGCACAATTTCGAAAGTTAACAATTATTTCACCTCAAATTACAACAAATATTTTCCTAAATAGTGATTACAATGAGCAAAGTAGTACTTAAGCTTAGAAAATACTAATCGATCCATTTTTTCATGATTTTGCCTTAACAAAGTCTTGTATAATTTCTTCTAAATCGAACGATTCAAGTATCTCAATATTCAACCTTGCTAACGAAGATAATCTCTCGTCTAAAATAGTTGAACTCAACATATTTTTAATGCGTTTTATTACACAAAATTACATAAAAAAACACACTTTAACAAAATATTCAATAAATTACACTTACATATAATGTACGAACGTTCAATCTAATATGCACACAAAATTACAACTAAATACGTCTTCTAAGCGTCTGAACAATGTTTTCAGAACCAGTTATACTCCACCAACACAAGCACGTACTATCATTCAGTAGACGTATGCTACTAGACGTCCGCTCCTCAGGCGTCTCGGCAGCAAAACTGGTGCGCGTATTTATTCAACTCCATAAATAATTTACATTACAAAATAAAATTCACGTTAGAAGAAGAATCTAATAATAAATTAAATTATTTTGACTTAACAATAAAGAAAAATGAAACAAATTTTGAATACTCAATATACAGGAAACCTTCTCAAACTGATTTAGTAATACCAAATACTAATCATCCTCCCCAACACAAAATGGCAGTATTTATAATTCCATGATTTACCGAATGCTTAGGATCCCATTAAATAACAAAGAAAGAAATATTATCCAACAAATAGCAGTTAAAAATGGATACAAAATAAAAACTATTAATGAATTAGAAAATAAATTAAACATAAAATCACTAATAAAATTCCCAAGAACACCACATTTAAAAATTCACCTATTAATAATAATATAAAATATACAACCTTCACTTATTACGGAAATATAACTCAAAAACTAAATAAAATATTTAAAGATACTAATTTAAAAATATCTTATAATATAGATAATATAATTTTTAATAAAATAAAACCTATAACTAAATCCAATACTCACAATAAAAATGGAATATATAAAATAGAATGTCCAGATTGCAATAAATTTTACGTGGGCCAGACAAAGAAAAAACTACTAGATAGATTCCTTCAACACTGCAATGCATATTTAAAACCAAATATTTACAAATCTAATTTAGCTACACATTGTCTAAATAGTAACCACCAATTTCCAAACATTAAAAATATAAAATTAATTAAAAACATACAAAAAGGTCAAAAAATGAATATATGGGAAAATCTTAACATTTACAAACACAATAACAATAATTTATTAATTAAAGAACAAACCCAAATAAAAACAAAACAAGATGATCTATTTAAAATTACAAATTTACTAAAAAATAAAATCAAAATGAATAAAATATAAACAACAAATTTTCAAATATAACCTAGAAAACAGCTGCTGAAGAAAATAAACATTAAGACAATCGTTAACTAATCGACCTAAATCGATTATCAGTTATTTTACATTAAAATCGATACAAATTCGATTATTCCTTATATTAATAGAACTATTTCGATTGTTACTAATTTACTTACAAACCTCTGATAATACTGATATTTTTCAGAGAAACGTGCGTCAGGTGTTAAAAAGAATATACGAAATTATACTACTTGCAGAAGGAACAAATTATATCATATATTAATATATATGAAACAGATTTTCTGCTCGTTCAAAACTGAACTGTCGGTACACTGTTTACACAAAGGCAGTAAATCTCGTACAATATTATAAAGCAACGAAACTGAGTACAAAATCTTCAATGTTGACAAAACAACTGAAAACACAACTAAACCAAACGAACAAACAAAAACCGCATCTAAAAGTCTCGACAAGTAGGCCTACCACCGTCTGACTACTATGCGCCCGGAAGAGCTGAAGTATCGCAGGCGGGACCCCACGGGAAAACAAAAGCCAATAATTGTAGAGGCACCATGGATATAACGGACGACACTCAAACCCCCCCCCCCAAATAAGACCAACAACAAACGCGTCACATCAAAGTCGTGACATCAGCAATGTGGCCGCAACGTGCTGTCGAATAAACCTCGTGAAGCGTAAGAGCAAATTATTAAAAATCACAAAATTTCAAACAAACGAAACACATCAGCCAGCCGACAGGTTCGATGTTTTCATTTGCCACACACACATTCACTTCGATCATCACCAGACAACACATGCGCGCGTAAACAACTACACGTATTAATAGATAAACTGTCGTAAAATTGAAGAGCAGACCTCCACGAAGAGCTTACAAGTACACGATATCTTCTTGACACAAGGTTTACAGAAAACTTTTAGTTATTTCATAACAATTACTCGTTAACCACACGTGTCAGATAACCACGTTATTCTATTTACAATACGAATTTACAAGTAGGAAATACACTGACATTACATACTGATATTATATACTGACGTTCGGAAACGCAGACACTTGCAATTCCAGATTCGAGCAGGATAACGACAGCAGAGTGCGCTAGAGCCGACTGGGTGAAGAACTAAGATAAACTGTGTTACAGTAGGATTTACAACCGGACTTGGTTATAATGACAACCAGGGGTGCCCACAGCATGGTGCATTGATGCAAGTCGCACCACTGACATTTTTTGGGGTGGATTTTTTATTACTACTAGTTATTATTACTAAACCTCCCCTGCATTAGTAATCACCTTTTTCCTTTCATAATCCCTTGTTGGAAATAGAACTTACATGAATTTAAGCCAGTTGCATAACCAGGGTCTCAATTACCCCCTTACAAGCATCGTAAATCAAACCAATCAGTGAAGAATAAGAATCCAATTACAAAATCAAGTTAGATTATCTTGATAAGGCATAATGTACTGCTAATTATGTTAGGCCAGGTTTTACCAGGCTTTTACATTTCTCATAATTTATTTATTGATTAGGCATACTAGAAAACCTTTTGGTATTGATGAAAAGAATAACAGTAGTTTTCTGATCCAATAATTCCTTAAATGGCTTTAATATTTCAAAACTTTTTGGGTACAGCCACAAGATCCACCGTTAACTGGGGGGTGGGGGGTTATTCCATAGCCCCGTATTGTGATCCCATCTACCCACAAAATCAAATTAGAGGAGATTTCGGAATACTTGGGGATGGGGGAATTGCACCATGGCTTTGGGGGGATGGGAACCTCTGATAATAATAATAAAGTAAAATAACAATAAATGAAAAATACATATATAAAGAATGAAGAGTGTAAGGTTACTGGAGGGCACATTAGATTGTAGGCCTACATTTCGAAGTAGGAGATTCGTTGGTAGGCCTCGAACAAAACGACCACGAGGTCACTTATTCTGTAAATAACTTGTGAATGTCGTTAACAGAAAAGTTCATAAAATAAAAACAAAATACAATAATGAGCTTCACACACATATTGGGAAAATCACAGACGTAATGAAAAAAAGAAGAACTACTTTCTACGAACATATTAAAAAAAATGAATCCCGACAGACTAACAGGGAAACTTTTTAACTATTTCAGAAAGCTCAAAATGCCTAATACGTGGTTCAAAGAAACAGAAAAAGACATAGAAGAACTCCGGATTACTCAAGAAGAGATTGAAGAATGCTTACCACTCAAAAAAGAAATTGAAAAATGCTGAACGTTTTCATGAAAACCCCAAGAAGAGGACAGGTACCATCTGTACTGTCGAAAGGAAGGTAAGACATTGATCAAGAATGAATGAGATACGGGAGAGGAGGAAGGGAGAGGAGAAGTAGGGAAGAACCGGTTGAACAAAACGTAGTCCACAGCGGCTCGTACGAAGAAAAAATACATTTTTGGGAAACGTAAGATCCAGGGTAATTATGAACTACTACATTACCTCTGTTAATATTACTCTCTACCGAGCCGTGGTCTAATACTGGTTGCAACAGACGTTTCGGCCCCACCGTTGGAGCCCATCTTCAGTGTCTCGAACGACTGAGTAACGGGCAAGATGTACGCCAATTCTCATAGTAGGCCTACTGTACCACACCTTGACTTAACTAATTACAAATTGAACTTCTTGTTATTCATTTCAACATACGTATTCCTTAATTTGTGCCCATATTAACTCAATAGAATTAACTCAACAGATACGTAGGTAATCTTATAATTTTGTGTCCATACGCCTTAGCCGTTTCGTCTATTACGTAGGCCTATAGAGGAAAATGTGGCTTGTGTAAATAAAAAAGCTCCTGCCTTCTTCATATCGTCTTCAAATGAAACGATATGATTTCGTCTCCATTATGATTTCTGAGCCACTGAACCATTTCTGCCTTCCGTGCCGATATGGTCGGTGCTTTATCCAGTATCTTGGAATGGTACGTGCCGTCTCAGATCACCTGACTTAAAATACTGACAAGAGTCTAAAAGACTTCAATGGCAACAAAGCAGGAATCAGATCCGGAAATCTACTGCACTTCCATTATGCAGTTCAATACGCTCAACAAACCAACGGTAGAAGCGTACGTAAAACTGAGCAGGCTGCAATTGGCTGGCAATGTCGTAAGAATGGACGACAAACGAACACCTAAAAGCGTCCATATGCGGAGTATGTATGGGAAAACACCAAAGGCCGCCCAAGGAAAAGATGGGAAGATGCTGTCGCTGTGGATGCAAGAGAGATGTTGGAAGTGCTTTGCTACTGGTAGAGAGAGATGTGGAGAGCCAGGATAGAGGAGGCCAAAGCTTGACGCACCACAGGAGGAGGACGAGGAGTTCAATCAGGCTCAGATTCTAAAATTCAAATAACTCGCCCAGTAGCGGACCCTAGGGGGGCGAGGGGGCAGACCGCCCCGTGCCCCACCAAGTAGGAGGCCTACAGATTTAGAAAATTAAGTTTTTTGGTAAATGTTTTAATTTATTTGCAAATGTTCTATTGTGACGTCCTGAAACGCAACACTAGGAGAATTCCAGGATTTAATCGATCGATTCCAAAGAATTTTTCATATTATTTTGTAATCTATCTTACAACCCTACCTCATAAAGTGTTTACAGATATTAAAAAAAAAACCTATAAAGGTAAGTGTATTATTAGAAATATATTTACACTAAAAAAGAAGCGTCAGTTGTACCTGACGTCAATGCCTCACCAAGCAGTCGCAAAATCAACCCCAAACAGCACGGAGGGTAACGGCAGCGGCAGCGACTCAAGAACGCCGTGCCTCGGGACGAAAATGGAAACGGCGGAGTGAAATACCGGGGAATAACATGTGGGCCTACGCTAAAAGAAATTACACCAGTGAACAATAGTTAACATTTCAGGATACCACCAATTTATTTTAAATCTCTCATCAGAATTTTTACCGAATAGTGGATAATTCGGAGTGAGGAAATTGGGTAATTTACTCGAACGAACGAAAATTTTCCGAGGCAAAAACTAGAAAAAGGCCACTTTAGAAAGTTTGCCTTATTTGCACTAAAACTGCTAACAGACTTGAAAAAAAAATACCAAGTATTGTTTGCAGCAATGATGAATTTGTTTTGCAATATATAAGTTTACTATATATTAAAAAGTATTGTAATAAATACACAAATAATACTACTTCTATTATTTCTTTAAACTATGTATTTACAATATGAAAGTGGATTTTTATTTCAAACATTACTACAGCTTCTTATAAAGTTTCCTAACTAGATGTTTCAACACAGTAATTAGATAATAAATATTTAACAGTAAAATGTTTTTCCTATGTATTAATTTAAGGAAAATTGGATCATAAATACCCGTCTTATGGGGGGGGGGGGGCTCAGAAAGAAATCTGCCCCGGTCCTCCAGTGGCGTAGGTACGCCACTGAACTCGCCTAACAACTAGAGGTGCAGCTTTCAGCAGACTATTCAAAAAGTCGAATAAAATCCACTGAACGGAAATAATAATCACTTACACACCAATATTCATTCTCCTATAATTGAAAACTACCTCGTCATTCCTTCCATATAATCTGTCCTTTTAATCAATGCGAAAATTAAAAAGCGTGGACACATTATGAACAAAGGTAACTACGTTTTAGTCGATTAGTGCTCCGAATTATCATTTCGAAATAATCAATTTTTACTGCGTCGCGGGACTGTTAAACGCTAATAACGGAACAACACCTGACCGATAAATTCTACTACCAGCTGCGTACCTATCGCTGTATGTCGTTACGTTTGCGATGTAATGAAAACAGCTGTTTTAACAGAGGTACAACTGAGAGATAATAAGCTGATGCAGTACAATAGTAGCACAGCACATAATTTGTGTACACACACTTGTCGGCCAGGTATTTCGGCACAGTTAACCGACACACATGTTAACGAAACAAGATAACATCGCTCAACAGCTCTAAACCGAACGTAAACAGCATCGAACATACGGCAGTGCCAATACCAAAAGGTTTATGTCTCACTAAAGTCACTGTTTCGATTATTCGTTGGAACATTTACGTTTTCAAACTATTATAAAGGCATTGGACAATTTTCATATGGTATTATGGTAACATTATACAATATACCAACCAGTGGGGGCAGGAGAGTTCTGAGGAAGGGGGGGGGGGCTACGTGATATCTGATTTTTACAGCATACACGTTTTATTAGAAATATAGGCGTACCTTTAGCAAGATAATCCGTAGATTAACTTACTTTTGTTCTAGCAAAGAAGTAAACTGTTGAGTAGAAATAAATTTTGTAAGCTGCGATGAATTTACTTGTACACATACAGCGAATTCAGTTAGCGGCCATTCTTATTTGCAAAATTGTCGAAAACATCATCATCTCATGTCGGTCAACTTTTCAATTTGCAGAGGATTCCCTTTTCAACTGAAACTAAATCAATGGCGCTAAGTCGATCTTGATAATGGCCAAGAAGAGATAAATAATAATAATAATACACACGTACAAGGAGCACGAGAACGTAAAGATTCTGTAAAAGTAACACAAACTACATTAAACCGTGCCCAGAGGCTAACTCACTCGTTGCCTCCCACGCACGTGTACAGCTGCAGTACCTGCCGGGCACAGTACCAGTACTACGGCGGCTACTCAATCTTCTGCCATTCTGCGCTATTATTGGTAACGCGCGATTAATTGTTTATTTGTAAGTAATCGGATAATTTAAAATGCCAAAGTGTGATTACAGGTTCTGTTATAGTAAAAAATAAAGCCTATTACTAGTTGTTTATATTTTAATATGTTTCTAAATTTTGTTGGGGAGGCTTAGCCTCCCTTGCCTCCTCCGACGAGAAGCCGCTGATACCAACATATTGTTACGACAGTATAGTACAGTGGAAATTAAATACAGGTACCACTAAAGTCACTAATTACCAGCTTTAATTAGTCACAAATAACAATGTGAAATCAACAAGTTATAATAATTCAAGTTGAATTTATGCACACCCAATAATAATGTCAACTATTAAAGAGTTCCGCACTAATTACAACACAGTAATCACTTTCCACACGCACTTGATCTGCACTCTACAACTTGGCCAGGTGTAACTAGCTCACTAAGTCGGCCGCTGTTGCTTATATAGGTCCCGCAGATGTTCCAGAATAATTTTCCATTCTTTTGACGGCGTGCCGGCTTAATTTGCGTAGTTAAGAGTGCTCTCGAACAGTCTGGAAGCTACTTGTGTGGACGGCCTTAACACAGACGCCGCACACTGGGCTAGCCGAGAAACGTGTAGAACTATTACGTAACTGCACTTGCCGACTATTCGAGAGCGTTTCGTCATTGTTGTAATTGTCGTAGCTATATTACTAGATATCGTCTATCTATTTTAGCGGAACGTAAGAGTAATCTACATACTTATTATGAGAAAGAATTTTCGTAAAACAGACGAAGATAACTGACGGAAACCACCCGGTTGTTGGGGAGAAAATGCCAAAAATTTCACGGAGATACACCAAAATGCTCAATCAAATGTAGGAAAGAAAAACTATTATTTGCTGTTTTACAATTGATAAAATTTTCAGAGAACATCGTAAGAATTTAGGAAAATATACAGAACATATATCACCATCATCTTCCGGATTAAACTAAGCACGGTTGGTTTCGGTCTCAAACAGGCAAAGATTAGAGCTGGTCACTCCAGCGCTTCCTCGGACCTCGCACACCTCTCCGTCTCCTCGTCTTATATTTCCATAGTTGTTTGGGGATGCGGCAGTCATCCATTCGGCAAAGAGGTTCCCCCCAATTCAGCCGATACTGAGCGATCCTGTCGAGTATACTCATGATATTCAGTTCCTGTCCTATATCTGTGTTTCTTCTATGATCATGGAGAGGATACCCTGCCACGTGCCTGAGAAATCGCATTTCAGCTGCTTGAATGCGACTGGCCTGGCTTTCGTTAAAGTCTAATTCTCAGACCCATAAAGAAGTGTGGGAAGAGCCATCACCTTATAGAATTTTAGGCGTGCTCCTTTACTTTCTGACTTAAGGGTTCGCCTAATAGTCCCGCACATAAGGTTGAATTTATGCAACTTATTCACAACGTCGTTGCATGAATTATAAGACACACTGTAGCCCAGGTATTCAAAACTGCTAACTTGTTCTAGGACAGTACCATCTATAACCATTTTGCCCGTACGGGATCAGTTTCACGAAAAGCCATCAACTTGGTCTTACGTGTGGATATCTGCGATCCAGAGTACTTGCAGATTCGATTTAACAAATGTATCCCCCATCTACAACCTGTTTTCAGAGTCAGACAGAATAGCCTGATCGTCCGCAAACAACAAAGTGTCAATTGTAGAATGACCAATCATAAAATGTTCTGGAAGACACATCTGCCAGTTTTGTGTGACATCGTCAATATATAAATTAAAAAGAGAAGATAATACTGGACACCCTTGTCGTACTCCACAATTAATCAGGCCAACTCTGGGAGCTGTTCTCGGTTTTCCATAGAACATATAACTGATATAATTTAAAGTAATACGAGCTTACATGAGCCCTCTGTGAAAAGAAATATCTAGAATTTCTTCCTTTTCGTCACGGTTTTCACTATGAGTAGAACCAAGGTATTGGAAAGTAGAGATTGGATAAAAACAGTAATCACCGAACACGTAATGCTGATGGTGTTGTACAAGCCTCTTCCATCTTGACACCATTATTCTGGTCATACCGTCATTTACTCTAAATAATATTTTGCGTGCCCCTTCATCCTGTTTTAAGAATCCTTGTTAAAGAGAAAGCAGAGATCTACAGAACCTTTACATACACTCTCTATCTCTCTTTCTCCCTCTCTCCACCCATAACTTTTTTACATACAGAGAAGGGGGAGAGGGGGAGACAGCGTATCAATCATCACCAGCATCATCATCTTCACGGATTAAACCAAGGATGGTTGGTACGGTCTCAAATAGGCAAAGATTAGAGCTGGTCACTCCAGCGCTTCCTCGGACGTCCCACACCTCTCCGTCCCCTCGACTTATAGTTCCAGAGTTGTTTGGGAAAGTGGCTGAAATACAGAGTACATCAATACTTACAAAAATCGGCTGTTTCAACATTTACGAATCTGTTGAAACATCTACTACATTAATATTTACAGACCTGTCACCTCCTAGCATTCACAAAGAATCGACTTTAACAAATTTTTAAATTATAAATTTTACAAGTCAATTTAAAAACAGGTGTTAACAGGCAATTACGTAAATCCTTCAATGTGCCGGCACGTTTTAAAATTTTTATGAGACCATAAATCTTCCGGCTCTTTACAACCCATTTATCACTGGGCGGCGGGTTACAGCAGTTTTCGCTTATAAGTACGTTCACACTAAACGCTCGAAACATCATCGCTTAAGAAGTGTGGCCGGAAGGAACGTAGAAACACAAGCACAAGTACGTCGCACAGCAGAAATATAACGCGCACTGAAATTTCTTATACGCGCGTGTGTGTGCTCATAACGTATAAAAGTGATTAATGAACTCCGTATGCCACTGAAGCGTTCAACCTAATTTTAAACACCAATCGACTCTCTTAGCGGTTTCCAAAAAGGCAAATGATAATAACCAATCGTCTCCTTATCACATCATATTTAAACAAAACAAGCGGATACAAGCAAAGAAACCAGTTGCGTCTGATTTACATAATTTGTTTGGGCAAAGAATGGTGTAATATTTACCTACAATGCCAATATTTCCGTAAGTAAAAAAAAAGAAAGAAAAAACAAACACTCAATCATTGCCGACTACTCCTTATTACACACTTATCCGGCACTACAGTCCAGGATGGTCCTTGGCCTCCCTAACGATCTGCCACCAGATAGTCCGATCGTATCTTCCACGAGCCGACACCCATCCTGGTGAGGTCGTCTTGCCATCGTTTTCTCGGCCTGCCTCGTCTTCTGCGGTCATCTATACGCCCACTCATTATCTTTTTGGGGAGTCTTTGGTTGTCCAGTCTTTCTACATGCCGTATCCAGCTGATTCTTCTGGACTTTATAAATCGGACGATATCTCCCTGTTTTACAATGGAGTCTATTATGTGAACTCCTTATAGTGAATTAAAAATACTGTTTCTGTAATTAGAACATTAATGTTATTAGTAGTTCGATTCTTCAAAAAGGGTGCCACGGCAAAATAGCAGAATAAGGGAAAAGGCTAGATCGATAATAATTTCACTATCATTGTTAACTAGTTTGTTCACTTTTTTTATAGTCATTTCTTCCACTTTCCTATGTTCATTAAAAACTATAGTGTTTATTTTGTAGTGGCTCGTGTTTATTTCAGTTCCCAGATACTGAAGCCACAACTAAAAAATTGCAATCTTTCGAAATGTGGCTTTACCGTAGAATGAATACTGAGCATTTCATGGACAGTACACATAATTAATGTTGAAGTTCTTAGAAAGATGAAGAATAAAAGGGAAGATATAACACAGTGAAGATAAGAAAGCTTCAGAATCTGGGACATCTCATGAGAAATGAACAGAGATTTTACTTATTCCACTCCATACTACAGGGAAAAGTAGTACTTGGAAAGAGAGGAGTTGGGCGACCGAGAACATCGTGGCTGAGAAATTTAAGGACCTGGTTTGGCATGAATCCAACTGACTTATTCCGTACAGCAGTACAGAAAGTTAAAATAGTCTGTATGATATCCAACATCCGAAACGGACAGGAACTATCAGAAGAAAGGGAAAAGGCATTTTGTGTTTATTGCAACGAAAATCAGTATTCTCAATACAATACTGAAAAAAATTTTGTTTTTCAAAACTCAGTCAGCCGTATTCGTATGTGGCGAGGCTCTTATTTCGAAACGGAAAGGCAAATGTGACTGAACGCCCCACGACTCCAACCCCCGCGAATGGAGAACAAAGTTGTCCACGTAGCTAAATCAAACAGAAGGGCATTCAGCAAAGGGATTTTTAACAATACAAAAGCATTTGGCATGGCAGTACTTCGCTGACTATTGTTCGGATACAATAGTGCCGCTGACCTCTCAGTACGTGGGCCATGTAAAGAAGCTACAATTACAACTGCAGTAGCTAAATAAAGACTGATTTGGGCCAAAGAAATGCGAGAGAAGTTTGGAATAACTGAAGCAAGGTAGGCTATGATTCTTTGAATTGTGCTATAAACAATTAAGTTCCTAGTCTTTCTTGTTGTTCCGACAGGAAAAAAAAGAAAGCTCGGTAAACATGACCAATTTAGACCCTACCTATTATACGCAACATATCACATAATTTGTTGAAATTCCACGGAAGCACAGGAATTGAAACTCTCGAACGTTAATAATCCTGCATGTTTTCTACGAGATATGGAGGACTATGAGTTGTAAAGCAGAATAATTACTGTAGGAAAGTTGTTGAAAATCGACTTTTCCGCCATTCAAGGGCTGTCTGCATGGCGATTTGTTTTGATGCAGGGCCCACTTAAAATAAACATTAACCGGCTCAAATTATTTTGAAGGGAAAATGTTCTGTTCTCCAACGTTGCACAGCCACTAAAATGGAATAACTAAACTGTAAAATAATATACGAAAACACTGAGCTTAAAGTAATAATATACGAGTTAAAAGTGTCATAAATTTCAATGGAGAGCGTATCAGATTCTATGCGGCAATGTTCGCGTACAATTCAAATGTGGCGCGCAGGCTGGTGGTTGTAGGTCGCTTGCAACTTCAACAGTAAATGGCAGAGCTTACTACACACACATATGGGAGGTCGTGCGCTACTCTTCACAATTGTCCAATGTTCCCTATGTTAGCTAGGCGGTTGCAAAGCTTCAGCAACGCTCCACAAGTAGCGTTGTAGCTCATCCTTAGTTGTGTCATGAAGTCTGCTCAGCCTTCTTGATTTGTACGTTGTATCAGGTTTAGTGTTTACACTGCTTCAAGGTAAACGTTACGCATTGTTTGAATTTATAAAATTGTAGTGATAATTTTGTATAACTGCGATTGTGATAATAAAGTGACACTCGACTTTTTATTAATTAAACTGTGTGTTAAGTATTATTTTATATTTGTTTAGTGTTGCTGTGTGTCTTTGGAGTCACTGATTCTGCACGCTTTTAAACAACGTGTTTTAACATTGAAAATGTTTATAAGGACGTGTCGCACATTTGAAAACGACCGCTGGTGCGTGATCGAAAATGGGAACCGGTGAGTTTCCATAGAAACTACTTCTTTGTTGTCAATAACGTAGTACACATATAAAACTTCGCTTATGAATGCGACTACATTTAACTTATAATTGTACATTGGTAAATGAAGAATGAATTCGTTGATTGGTGAATGAAGAATGAATTCATTGATTGTTGAATGAACATAAATAAATATATTTTTTAGATTTATTGAAGCATTTTTTTTTTTTTTTTTTTTTTTTTTTTTTTTTTTTTTTTTAATAGCGTTAAGCACCAATAGATAGACTAGGACGCCAAATGCCTCCCTTACCAATAAATGAAAAATCAGGCTGTCGGCTGTCGGCTGTCGACAATTTAATCGATCATCTAAAATAGAATATTATGAAAATACTCGCTGGTTATGTGGTTGTGACGAAAGAAATTCTTTATTTTGTTTTCCATGTTTATTGTTAGGAAGGAAGGACACCTGAAAAAATTCGGAATGAATTATATTAATCATCTAACCGAAAAAATAAGAAATGATCAGTCGTAGGGTGTAGATATAAAGAATGCTTTTCAGTTTTCTCTTTTGGTACGTATAGCACAGCAGCTGGACAGTGAATACAGACGAAATATTGTTTTACACAACGAAAGAGTACACAATAATCGGTACGTCTTGAATATAATAATAAACAGTATCCGCTTCTGTGGGAGCTTTTGAATTAGCTTTGCGGGGTCATGATGAGACTGAATCCTGAATCCTTTGCGGAGTGAGATCCTGGTGTATTTCGAGGCTAAATTGGTTTAAGTTCTGAGCTTGACACAGCAATGAAAAATCATTTAGAGGAAGGAACTGTATTTAAGGGCACCTCAAAAACCATACAAAGTGAACTTTTAAATATAATGTTAGAAATATGCCATGAAAAATAACAAGTAAGATACAAGGAGCGGATTATTTGGCTGTAATTGCTGATGAGACCACTGATGTTACTAATGATTTTCAAATGGTCTTAATGTATCGCTATATAATAAAAGGTAAACAGGTTGAAAGATTCTGAGGTTTTATTGCTCCTCCTAAACATGATGCTCAGTCGCTTGCATCATGCTTGTTAGATGAACTGCCTCAACACAACTTACTTGGAATTTCCCACAAACTAACTGCTCAAACAATTGGAAAATAGTAACTTTCTATTTTTTCCATACGACAGCACTATGTAGTAGGTCTGCCTCCTGTTTAATGTGTTCGTTTAACCTCCCCCCCCCCTCAACCGACTATTGAAACCACCAGCCGCCACTGCTGTTCTCTATAGTATTTGGGGGAGGCGGTCAAAACCATTCTATACACTGTGTTATATGCTATTGCGGGGGGGGGAGCAAAAAGTGTCTTGTCCCTTTAGGACGGCGGCATGCGGGGGGGGGGAGCAAAAAGTGTCTTGTCCCTTTAGGACGGCGGCACTAGAATTCTAAACAGAATTTCTAGACTGTCTAGTTAGCAAAGAGTTTAGAATGTGAAGGTACGGAACATCACTGAAAATTGTACAGGCACGACTTACTGGGGAAACGATACTTGGCAACAACTGTACAGAACTATATTTCTAACGTTCAGTAATGTCAATTAATACAAAATTTCAAGCTAAAATTTAGTTTTATATAGATCTATGTTGCGTAGAGGATAATACATCATAGCATGGAAAATTGTTTAGGAAAAGAAAACACATTTTAAACAAAAACTTTGGTTTCGACCGCTTCAACTCCAAGGAACTCCCCTCCGTCTCTCTCTCTCTCTCTCTCTCTCTCTCTCTCTCTCTCTCTCTCTCTCTCTCTCTCTCTCTCTCTCTCTCTCTCTCTCTCTCTCTCTCTCTCTCTCCCCCCCCCTTCCCCAACAGTCAGACAAAGCTCACTAATTAGTCCTATTTAATAATAACTGGATCGACTTAATGATATTATACTGTCTCTGTACCATTTAATAATTAGATGCCTTTAACTTTCCATTCTTATACACAAAACTTTTACATTACTTAAGATTTTTTTTTAATTTATTACCGAAACAGGAAATACAATAATAAGAATAATAACAAGAAAAGACACAGTCGCCATAGTCACATCATCACCATCATCTTCGTTATCACCAGATTGCGCGCGCGCGCGCGCGCGCGTGTGTGTGTGTGTGAGAGAGAGAGAGAGAGAGAGAGAGAGAGAGAGAGAGAGAGAGAGAGAGAGAGAGAGAGAGAGAGAGAGAGAGAGAGAGAGAGAGAAGAAAATATAAAGCGATGACGGCTGAGATCGAAAACTGCAGTATTTGTGGACATGGGCAAATCATATGACAAATTGCGAAAAACATAAATATATGGAGAACTATACACGACTTCCATGTTGTAAGATTTAGATTTAAAATCATTTACTTGAATTCGGTTCGAAAATTTCTATAAAAAAATAGAGTAAATCCTTGTAAATCGAGTTTTATGTTTGACAAATTGAACGACATATTTCCATAGAAACTACTTCGTTGTTGTCTATAACGTAGTACACATGGGCTATAAATAAAAAAATTATCTCCTCCCCCTTCAACTATCATTTTCATTTATAGAAAATTACCCCCTCCCCCTTCAACTACGCTTTTCATTTATAGATATTTCGTCTACCTTTCTACAGTGGATTATTATGACCGTCTTTTCAGGTTTCTTTATTAATCAAAATTAAGTACTTTACTTTTCTTAAAACGTAAAACGTTGCAGGTAAACTACTCCTTCCCCTCACCCGATCATCACCAAAATCAACAGGCCTTGAGGGCACATATGCAAAAAATTATTTGATTCTGTTTGAATTTGCGGCAGTTATCGTTCACTATAGAAAATATCGGTATGGAAAACCATACATGACTTCCATATTCTAAGATTTATATTTAAAATCATTTTCAGCCAAACAGCCAGGCTGTGTCTTACCTGCCTTTTTATTGCTGTATTAAATGAAAAATATTATATTACATTAAAATGAAAAAATTATAATTTTATTGCCTGGCAACAAAATTATTTTATTTTTAACAATTACCATTGTTTCAAAGAGTTTAAATAAATTTTCAAGTACTTTACTCTTGTTAAAACGTAAAAGGTTGCAGGTAAACTACCCCTTCCCCTTAACCGATCTTCACCAAAATCGAAAGTCATTGAGACCTCTACAATTCAGGGACGTATGCAAAAAATTATTTGATTCTGTTTGAATTTGCGGCTGTTATCGTTTGCCATAGAAAATACGCTTGATAAAAAAACGTTGCTGGTAAACTACCCCTTCCCCTTAACCGATCTTCACAAAAAACAACAGGTCTTGAGTACTCTACAAATCAGGGCTGTATGCAAAACATTATTTGATTCTGTTTGAATTTGCGGCTGTTATCGTTTGCCATAGAAAATACCCTTGTTAAAAAAACGTTGCAGGTAAACTACCCCTTTCCCTCAACCGAACTTCACCAAAAACAATAGGTCTTGAGAACTCTATAATTTAGGGCTGTATGCAAATAATCTTTTGATTCTGTTTGAATTTGCGGCTGTTATCGTTTGCCATAGGAAATACCCTTGTTAAAACATAAAACGTTACAGGTAAACTACACCTTTCCCTTAACCGATCTTCACCAAAATCAACAGATCTTGAGAACTCTACAATTCAGGGCTGTATGCGAAACATTATTTGATTCTGTTTGAATTTGCGGCTGTTATCGTTTGCCAAACAAACAAAATTACCCTTGCTAAAAAAAAACCGTTGCAGGTAAACTACCCCTTTCCCTCAACCGATCTTCACCAAAAACAATAGGTCGCGAGTACTCTGCAAATCAGGGCTGCATGCAAAAAATTATTTGATTCTGTTTGAATTTGCGGCAGTTATCGTTTGCCATAGAAAAAAAATCTACAGACAGACACACAGACAGACACACAGACAGACAGACAGACAGACACACAGACACTTTTCGGAAAATGACTTTTTTTCATGTTTTGAGTGTAGTAGAATCAGAATCTGCAATAATCTCGAACACGATTTTTTTTGCCATCACCATACTTCCATTCCTTAAGGAATATGGAAGTAAAAATTCTACATACAGACACACAGACACTTTTCAGAAATGACTATTCTTCATATTTTGAGGGTAGTACAATCAGAATCAGCCCTTAACTCGAACACGTTTTTTCGCGATCACCATACTTCAATTTCCTTATGGAAGATGGAAGTAAAAACAGTAAACAGAAATTAAGCCGGCATGGATAGTCTGCAACGCCCAATTGTCCGATGAGCGGGAACGCCTGTTAGTATCATAGAGATAAATTCAGAACAAGAAGACAATGAACACGTCTTCAATTATGTCGTTTTAAAGGAGGGCAGCCTTGCAATGAATATAGTTTTATAGACTATACGGATGCAACAGTTAATTTCATGATGCCGATATCACACTAATACATAGTGTGCGCGGAATTAATTTTATTATAAGAGAGCTAAACCACGCAAGCAGGCTGCTGTTCAAACTTTCTTATGAGAAGGATGCCGATAAAACCCAAAATTCAAGATATCGTCGTCTGGTAAAGTTGAGGGTACTGAGAATGAAGTGATTTTCTTTAAGAACTCTCTTACTGTAATACTGTTCTAAGGCTTTCACGGGCGGTCTCAGTTGTATTTGAAATATCTACCGGGCTGTTTGGCCGTGGTCGAAGGTTTAGATTCAAACCAAACGTTTCAGCAGCACCACTGGCTGCCATCTTCAGCGGATATTCGAGTCAACCTTACGCGGGGTGTCGTACGTCAGCCCCACAGTACTGTGGTGAAGGCTCGATCGACATGTGGATAACACTGTGGATACTTGGAGCACGGCCAAACAGCCCGGTAGATATTTCAAATACAACTCTATTACTGTTTTTAAGGCTGGTTTATCAAAGATTGTAATTCGCTCATATTATCTACGATTTACATTCGACCGATGGATATTATCGTTATTATTCGATATATTCTATTATATGCCATCGATTTTTATACCAGTAAACATCAATCTTTCTCTGCACATTTGTTTTCTCAATGTTTGTCAGTTTAAAAATAAATGTACACTGACGTCCGCTAATCCGACATATTTCGTAGTCCAGCACCGATCAGGTCCCGATCACTGACGTCCGCTAATCCGACATATTTCATAGTCCAGCACCGATCAGGTCCCGATCACTGACATCCGCTAATCCGACATATTTAATAGTCCAGCACCGATCAGGTCCCGATCACTCCGATTTATCGATACTTTACTGTTCTTGAATAGAGTGTACGACAATATAAACTAATAATACTCAGGTGGCGTATCTAGAATTTGGCTGGTGGGGGGGGGGGCAAGGTCGGGTTGGCTTCGTCCAAAAGGAAAAAACAAGTTAAGACTAGTCAACAGTACTGTCTTTAAAGTGGCTGAAAAACGCGAATTAACATTCTGCTATCAGTCCCATTAAAGTAAACGGTAATAAGAAAATAAAAATGCGCGTTATTGCAACATTGTTAAAAGATTGGCTATTGGCTGAATTGATTTTCCTATGTTTCATATTTCAAACCCTAATGCTGTGTAATAAACCTCTTCGTATATTTAAAAAAAAAAAGTCACTACTATATTAGCATAGACAGCTGAAAAAAAATAAAATAAAAAATTTTTAAAAATTAAGAAATTAACAATATTAGTCAACTTTTTCGACCTTCCGGTGGGGTGTGTTCAGTGACCTCCGCAAATACTTCTTCTGCACCTCACGGAGTAGGCACTTTGCCTCACAGAGTATCTCGCCATCTCGTTCTCGGTCTTGCTACGTCTCTTGTACCAAAGGGTCTATATCGAAACGATCCGTAAATACGGCCTGGATAATAATCAGTAATCAAAGATGAATTATTATTTAATTATTATTAATAATAGAAGAGAATGAAAACGAATAAATCAAAACAAAAACAAAAAAGTCATGACAGTGTCACCACGAACGAAAGAAAGATAGATTTTTTACGATAATATACGATTGAACAAATGAATGAAAAACAATATTAGTGAGGCACACCAAAGACCAATCAACGCACAT
Organism: Magicicada septendecula; assembly: GCA_034769895.1. Classification (NCBI taxonomy): domain Eukaryota; kingdom Metazoa; phylum Arthropoda; class Insecta; order Hemiptera; family Cicadidae; genus Magicicada; species Magicicada septendecula. The sequence continues at coordinate 399,245,794 of CM068375.1, read as the reverse complement.
TGCAGTAAAAAAAAAAATACCACACAATAAGTTCTTCTTCATTAATTAGAACTGTCGTCACTACAGGTTTATTGTTTGCAAGTCACGAGAAGCTATTTCTACGTATAACTAAACTGTACAGACGGCAGGAATGCCAGCACAAAGGCGGTCATTGTGTGTTAATGTTAGCGAGACGGAGTGGAAATCCTCGGTTGGGGGTGGGGGGGACTCCGCCAGTCAGGTAAAACTTGAATGTCTTACTGAAAGCGAACTGTGTCAACAATTAGCGACGGGACACAAACTGTAACTTGTAACACCTGGCTAATATATACCTGGAAAACGAGCCAACGATCGGCTTCACTGACACAGAAAATTGGGTAATAATGTACACGCCTAAGGCAAACTATAGGCTACACTGCCGAGACTGAACTGCTCCTCACACGTACAGAAATGTTACGCTTGGATTTCTCTACAGCCTGAGCCCCAATGTATAACAATAATTACATGAACTGCCGTGGCGCTGTAATGCTGACTTCTATACTGCGTATCCTACACATACTGTTCGTTATAGGCCTACACACGATGAAAATGGGCCCTTAACGGTGCTCGTCATTCACTTGAGACGCACGCCAGTATTTATACAAGACAGTATCTCGCTCAAAACGTCTGCAACTAGTTCGTATAGGCCTATAATTACTAGGCCTTATACGATTCATATTAACATAGCACATCATATTTGATTTCTTTAAAATGATGAATGGTTACCATTAATAAACGTGCAATATTTATCAAATCGCATGCAAACACACACACACACACACACACACGCACAATAGTTAGTCTATAAATTGAACGGTGGCGGATGGGACAGGCCAGACCGACTTTCAACCTCACTAACACACAGCAGCGGATTATACCTGGCCCTTGGTGGCCGCCGTGACTCACATACTGGACATTTCTAAGCGCAAGAGGATTTTTACTGTGCTAACGTTATTGTTTTTTAATTCTGCGCAAAATTCTAAGAAAAATTATACCAAACAACAACTATCAACAACCAATCACTGTCCTTTACAGTCATAATCAGGTCATTATCCTGTTATGAATCACTGTTGTAATGTTAATGTTGTAATAATATAAATTTAAATAAGTATAGATGTGTGTTGATGATATACTGTATTGTGGAGTATGTGACTCCGGTGTAATCAAGCCCCTCTGTTTGGACTAGCCAATTTGTAATAATATAAATAAGATTGATGTGTGAATCTGTAAGTTGTAAGGTGTTTAATTGGTGTGGCTCTCGACGTCTTACTGGCCTGAAACACTTCCTTAAGTTTCCCAGCTGGTCGAGTCCCAATGGTAGCAAGACCGGTCGAGTAGCGTAAAGTTGATGAAGAAATATATATGCTCAGCTTCACCGAAAGTTTCAAAACAAAAATTATTGTTTTGAAGAAAATTTAAAAAAAAATTATGTTTATAAAAAAAAATAATAAAAAAAAATTTTAATTTTATTAATTAATTAATTAGGATCAATTAATTAATATAGGGCTGTGAAGTTTTAAACAGTGTAATGCTCTTCTGAAAATTTTTATTAAAGTTTTAGTATAATTTAAATAATCTATCACCACTCATAAGACTGTCTGTAAACCAATCGATATTTGTTTACCTTTCTATTTTTTAGGTTATCTTCACTTACGGGTGGTAAAGTCCTTGTAGATTATCAATTAGAATTATATTATTGGTAATTAGTATTATTGAAGAAATAAAGAACTATTAAGTATTGAAAAGTATTAATGTTTTATTAAGTAACAGCAATATTGACTCTTATCGATTAGTATCGATTCTCAGGATATCGAAAAAAGTTACAAGTATATGTTATAAAAATTATATAGGGTTCTTTAAACAGCCAGTTATTACCAAAGTCAGAGAAATCGGGCTAATATTTAAAAAGTATAACGTTACAATCAAATTAATAGTTATTAATAAACACAGACATTGAATAATAATTTGTAAATATAATAATTGCTTTCACCCAAACAGCTGTGCTGAACCAAGAAGAAGGCACTGAAATCGTCAAAGCAAATGGCCGCCGTGAAGTTAGTGAGATGTCATTCGTATATTGGACGTTCCAAATAAAAGATTTTCCTGTAGTATTCCTGTTCTGATGTCTGCGAATCTCTTGTAAAATGTTGTGTAGTGTCTAGTGTACTGTTTCTGAGTTGTATTTAGTGTATCCGTATAATTATTAGTTCAAACACTTTCCCCGGTTCCATCACTAATTTGGGTTAATGTATTACACAGTTTTCTTGTGTTTTGTGGTGTTTTTCAGAGTAAATTTATATTGTTCTGTGTTATGGAGTGTTACTTGATTGTTTCTGTTATAATATGATAGTTTTAGAAGTATTTTACAAGTCACTCGCGATTTCACAATAACGTACTATACACTCGCTTTGTATGTCTATTATAGGTTATGTTATACACGTTACCGAACGTATGTCATGTTAACCGTTCAAAAACCAATAATTAACTAACTGTTTCCTCCAGTTTCAATTAAACTCTTAGCCCATATAATATTATCCTTAACATTGTTCAAAAATATTTTCACATCCTGTGTACATTTTACTATTTCACTATATGAATGCCTAAACTTTGGTTATTTGTCAATTTTATTCACTAGATTTGATTTAAATTAATCTTTCAGTTCATTCTGGTTATTTTCAGATTAAATAATGCCATTTTATAGTGTTTTCTGTCCGAAAAATAGTAATTTTACTTTCAGTTTGATATACTCTGATAAGTCAAACATTTCCAAAATTTACTTCCTGTTATAATGAAAATTCAGCCATTTTATCAGTTATATTTAATATTAATAATCCTATATTGTATTAAAAGGTTCCTATTCCCTTATTTTCTGGTAATTAATTGAATTAGTTGTATTCTGAAACATTATTCTGAAATATATGACTCCCATGTCTAAATTTCTGAGTTTAGTCATTTTATTTTTATTTATAATTCTGAATATAATTTATTAAAATCTCTCTAAATGGTATGTGCAATTATATGGCATGATCTCAAGTTTATTTTGTCTAAACCCCTTTTGTTTATTTGCTTTTAAATGAGTAATTTCTCTGTTTTGATGAAGTTTGGTTTCCATTCTTTTGGCCTATGATTTTTTTTAACAATTTTTCTTACAAAATAATTTACAAACAATATATGATGTGTGATACCCTCTCTGACTTTTTACAAATAGTATTATAAATTAAACATGTTTTCAAATTACACAAAAACAATTAGTATTGGTTACAATACAAACAATAGTTAACACAAAATAAAGAACATTTTTTTTAAATAAATGGTTGTCTTCAAATCAGACATTTTGCAACAAAATTCCCATTTCCAACATGGAAATATGGTTTACAACAAAGGTTTTGTACTAACTAACATCTTAATTACTCTCTACTATTTACAAGTGGTAATTATTTTTATAGTTCTGATGTTAGTTGTTTCAGACCCAAACAAATGGCCTTATATCTAAAACATTTTTAAACATTCTTGTACTATATACATTAAAACCTTATATTTATATTCTTATTTCTAACTATTATTATAAGTAGGATTCTACAGTTTTTATACAGTCTTTTATACCTTGTCTTTGGGGAATTGTACCCTGTCATTAACAAATAAATAGTATGAACCGTTCACAAAGCACTAGGAAATCTGTTTTTCTTTTTTCATGTAAAACAAAAATGTTATTTTAAACAGATTCATGTCTTATGAGCAACATATTGTCACCGTACATATTTTAAGTCATTGAAAAATGCATATTTCATTGCATCCAATGTTTGTGATTGCCAAGAATGAAACACAAGGTTCATTTTTTATAATACCCAAAACTATCACTGGTTCACTTTGCACTTATATATTATGTTAATGCTAAATGGTCGTATAGTCTTATTAACATAATAAATTGGTTAGCGTTTTTTCAATGGAGATTTGTTCCATGGGTACTATATTATTGTTTCATCTTAGTTCACAGGAAACTTTTACTTTGTTCACTTCTCTCTCTTAAATTTATATACATGTGGTTTTTATTTCGTTATACTTTTGTTTTTAGATATATATTTTGGGGATATAGGGATTTGGGTGTCTTTTATAAGAGCATGACGTCTTCTTCAGGATGCTGCCCTCTTCTTCTTTCTTCAGTCTTCTTTTCTCCTGCCTTCTGGGACTGGTATCTTCTCCATCTGTTCTTGATGCCATCAGGTTTCTTGGGATCTTCTCCATCTTCTTCTTTAATTCAGAAATACACAACCTGTATTGGTTGATCTTGGCTTATTTTAGGGTTTCTCTTTTATTTATTCTCCCTCGTTGTGGGTTTGGTCATATTGTGTACTGCTTTGTTATTTACTATTTTACCTTCCTGGGTTATACCTTGAAAACCTTTGGTTATGAGACTGGTCTTGGATGACTCATCACTAGTAACTCCTTTTATTTTAACTTGTATTTTCTTTATAATAATGATTTCTTTCCACAGTTGCTATGAATTAATCTATTTATATTAAACTTAATGCTTTCTTCCAACTTTAAATATTATAACTTCATTATTCTAATGATCAATTGCCATTCAATATTATGCATACATCTGTCACGCTACAGATTGCTCTCCTCCAGAAGTAATTATTTCAGACATGTTTATGGATGAAATAATTTCTTATGATAATTTCATCATTTCTTATAATTCATTTTCTTCTCCATTTTTATATCGACTTTTTTATATTAGAGTTTTATTAATTTTATATATATAATTATTTGTTTTACTACTGATCCTTTTCGGATAGTTAGTGTCTTCTGAGATATATTATAATTGTAATACATTTTCTTTCTATATCAACTTCGTGTTGTATCCTTGGGATATTAATTCCCTAACATTCCCTATCACGTGGGCTGGGGCAGATCAGAGGGGCACTGTACGCTACTTCTCTGCTGGCCATACACCACTTCTATAAATTGAGTACAGGGGCATATCCATCCCTGCTCAAAAACATAATGCTGCTGGAATTATCTTCAGTCAGTCATCGAATAAATAAATAAAAAGTAGTCTCATTTTCGACTAATAAAAATATCTTTGGATTCTCCACTTCGTAGTCTCTCAGATTATCTCACATTTTCTATCTTAATAAATCTTCATAATCATTATTATACTCATTACATATATATTTTTCCAAAACTCTTAACTTGTCTGATATATTTAATTTAATTATGGTTGAAAACCTTTCTTTTAATAATTCTGGTTACTGTTTACAGTGTAACTCTCTTTCTTCTTCATCTGAATTCTCTTTATACTTTCTTCTGGTTACTCATAGTATTAGCATGGTCTTTATAAATAGTCTTTCGTATTCATTATTTGAATGGTCTTAATATATTATATTTAATTTTTTAACATTGTATCTTTACATTAGATATACAGGTTGTTATATTGATCATTTTATTTAAACATTTTGGTTCTTTCCTTTTTCTTAGAAAGTCATTAATCCGCCTTCGCATTCATTAGCATTAATTCATTTATATTATATTTCATGTGGTATTTCTTCTCTTTGCATTTCATATAGGTTTTATTATTATCACTTGTTCGAAATCATCTTCTCCATCTGTTTGGTATGAGTTGTTCTTCTTTGCTCTTAACTAACTGTTTTCATTATCGTTTCATAGGTAATTAGTCTCGTTGCTTCCAAATTTTTTCCTTCTCTGGCATATTACACTCTTTTTTGTTAGTCTTCTCTACTCCTTCAAATGCTATTGTGAATGTCTAGCATTCATTCTGGATTAACGTTAATTCTCTTTTCTGAATTAACCACTTTATTTTCTTCTCAATTCAATCATAATTGACACATAATTATTTTTTGGAACTTGGTTGGTTTTAATGTAAAATTCAAACTATTCTTTTTATTTAATTGAAAAATATTTCTCATAAATCCTTGTAATATGTTGATCTTATCTTGTTTCAAAGTACTGACGTTCTATCAACATACAAATTCTGTTTAATTCATTTATTCCCAGAATTGTTTCATTCAGACTTGTTTATAGTAATGTGATCTTACTATTATTTCTGAATGTTTTGGTATTTTTCCAAATTCAAATTCTTCTTAATTATTTACCATAAAGTTTTCTCACAAACTTAGTTATAGTAAGTTGGCCTTACTTTATTTTTAAATTTTTTGTAAAATTAAGTTCAAAATTCTCTCTCTTTCTCTTTCTTCCATAAAGTTTTGTTCTAAATTATCAGGTTGTAGTAAGATGTTCTTACTAAATTTTAAATTTTTATAATTATATTTCAATTCAAAAGTCTTTCTTTTTCTTTCTTCCATAAAGTTTGTTCCAAAATTATTAGGTTGTAGGTTGTTCTTACTTATTTTTGAATTTTTTCAAATTATTAAATTAAAATTTCTTCTTCTTTTAATTCTCCAGAATGTTCATCTCAAAATATTAGGTTGTAAGATGTACTTACATTATTTTTGAATTTCTAAAATAAAAATTCTAAATTCCTTCTTTTTATAATTCTCCAAAATGTTCTTCTCAAAATATTAGGTTGTAAGATGTACTTACATTATTTTTGAATTTTTAAAATTAAAAATTCTAAATTCTAAAACTCACAACTCATTCTTCATAATATTTCTTCATAGAAGCTTGATTGTACACTCCTTTGATTTTTCCTGAAACGATTTCCCTCAACTCATATGTATTGTTATGCTTATCATTTACCACAACATATGGGCCAGTGTATAGTAATAGTAGTTTTTTGGTTATGCCTTCTAAGGTGCTAGGCAGCTCTCTATTTTTTAGGAGGACTTTTTCACCCTCTTTATATGTTACAATTCGCCCTATTGCCTTCTGGTATTTGGCTTGCCGTTTTTCCTGATCTTCTGCTACCTTATTGTAAAACTTCAACTGGTTGAATTTCCTATTGTTGTTCGTTGGAAATTCAATGATTTGTTCAATGTCTCGGGGAGTCGGCTTCTCATACATGGCTGAGTACGGTGGAATTCCTAAAGCTGGATGGTGGGCGTAATTTAGGAATGTTTCTGTCGCTGCTAGGTACTCTTGCCACTTTTTCTGTTGGTTGTGACAGTACGTGCGCAATATCCTACCCACTTCTCTTAATACTCTCTCAGCCGGATTGCTACTTGGGTGGTAGACTGATGTCTTATACGTTTTGACCCCAAGTGCTAATAAAGTGTCTCGCCATCTCCTCCCCTTAAACTGTGTACCATGGTCGGTAATAATAGAAAATGGTCTACCGATCTCTGGGATATACAAATCAATAATCACCGCCAAAACCTTTGCTGTTGTTGCCCGATTAACCGGATATAGCTTTATATACTTGGTGTAGTGATCCATTATAATTACCAAGTATTTATATCTGTGTCGACCACCACTACGGGGAAATGGCCCGCATATATCCAAAAACACTTTTTCTAGTTTTGCGTTGGAAGTTATCGGTATCATGATACCCTCTGTCTTTTCATTGTTTACTTTTGCACATTGGCAGATCTTACAGGACTTGATGTATGTTCTCACCTTGCGGTTGATATTCCTGATCTTACAATTTTCCTCTAGAGCTTGTATCACTTTTAACGCTCCCATGTGACCATACCTGACATGGTAATCGATGATGACCTCCTTTTCGATTTGGTGTGGGATTATCACCTTCCATGTCTCATCGTCTAAGGCGGTTTTTATGAATAGAATTCCCTTGTTAAGGTGGTAATATTTAGAAATGGTTTCATCATTGGCTTCTAAACGACTCACAATGTTTTTCAGCTTAGGATCAGACTGCTGATGGATTCGGATATTTATTAACAAAGCTTGTAAATCGGCTCTGGTCGTGAATATGTTATACATTTTTACTAAGCTCTCCTTCTCTCCCTCGAAAGTCTGATCTTCCAGATTTATACGTGACAACACATCCGCTACCACGTTCTTCTTTCCTGGAATGTATTCCCATTTCAGGTCATATTCTTGTAGGGCGAGTACCCACCTAGCCAATCGGCCGTGACTCAATTTGCACCTACGAAGGAACGAGATGGATTTATGATCAGTTCGTACCGTGACTTGATATCCGAGAATGTACGTCCGGAACTTGCTGCATGCGAACACCACGCTCAACAATTCCTTTTCTGTCACACTGTAGTTCTTTTCGCACTGGTTCAGTGTGCGACTAGCGAAGCTTATTACCAGATGTTGTCCCTCCTCATCTTCCTGGTATAATGTCGTTCCTAAGCTTAGATCGCTAGCGTCACAGTTTAGAAAGAACGGTTTCTTAAAATCTGGGTGACGAAGTATCACACTCTCCAGAAACTTCTCTTTTATCAATCGGAAAGTAATATCTTGATCTTCACCCCAAGTCCATTTGTTTTTTGCAGATAACTGTGGTTGAAACTTGGCGGTCAACTCGGAATATCGGCTCTGAAACTTCCTGTAATAGTTACAGAGTCCGAGGAAAGATTGCAATTGTTTCCTGTTTCTTGGTTGCGGGAACCTCTGAATTGCCTCCACTTTCTCTGCTGATGGGGTAATACCTCTGTCGTCTAGGTTGAAGCCTAAGAATTGTACCTCGCGCGCTATGAATTTGGATTTCTCCAACTTCAGTGTTATGTTGTTCTGCGCTAGTTTGTTTAGTACAAATTCCACTCTGTAACAATGCTCTTCCCAGGTTCCGGATGTAATTAGTAAATCGTCAACATAGACGGTGGTAAATTGGAGCGCTTCTGGTCCCAAAATCTGGTCCATGCATGCCACAAATATGGCGACAGAATTGACAAGTCCGAAGGGCAGTCTCTTGAACTGGTAATTGCGCCCTTCAAAAATGAACGCTACATACTGGCGGCTTTGTGGATGCAGCTCTACCTGCCAATAACCACAGACCGTATCCCAGGTGCTAATAAAGTTAGTACCATGAAAACGCTTTAAGATTTCTTCTATTTCACCGGGAGATGTTCTGTCATTCACAATTGTCTTGTTCAACTCACGCGCATCTAAACAGAGCCGGACTTGTCCGTCTTTCTTCGGAACAGCAATAATTGGACTAGTGTAAGGTGATTGACTAATCTCAATTATGTCGTTTTCAATCATCTTGTTTATCTCTGTTCTCACGGCTTCTTTGAGCGACTGCGCTATTGGATATGACCTCCGGTTAAACTCTACGTTTTCTTTAAAACGAAGCTGGCACTGGTAGTTTTTTACCTTCCCTGGTTCATCAGAAAACACCGCCTTGTATTTCTCATATATAGCGATTATACGATCAGCCAGATGTGTTGGTATTTTCTTGTTATCGCTTCCGCACTGGAAATTCCGTATTTCTTGGATCTTAACTGACCATAAATCCTCTCCTCCTTGATTGTATATTATGGGTTTATAAAAAGGGCTGTTTCTAATAACATTTATTTTACGAAGTTGTTGATGTATTGGGCTAGGAAGTATAGTTGTGCCTCCTACCAGATCTGCGGTCCATGTTACTCCGTCTGGGAAAAGTGATACTCTATTTAAATTAAGATCGATTACTGCCGAATATCTACGAAGAATATCGCAACCGACTAAGATGTCAAATGGTAATCCGGTGGCGATTAAAAATTCCATGTCTAAAGCTATATCACGGCTAACGACACTTAAGGAAACTTGCTTCCTAATGGTTTTATTCTGGCGGCCAGTTGCACCTACCAACACAATGTTGTTGACTGGTAACATTGGCAAAGTTTTTTCACATGTACACTGTATTCTCTCCAACTCATTGGAGTTTATTATTGAAATATTAGCTCCTGTGTCTATCATTATTTTAGCGGGAACTCCTTCCACCTCCGCTGTTATATAAATTATCTCATTATTACTGTTGCTGAGACTCTTCTCGTTCTCTTCCAAAAGTTCAGTTCGTATGTCTTTCAAATAATGGTTACTGATAATAGTGATGTTTTTATCATTGTTTGCTTGTTGCAAATCATCCTTTTCTAACCCAGGAAGTATAAGCAGTAACGGGTCATCGTTGTTGATTACTGCCTCCTCTCGTTTAAAGTATTTTGTTCATTGTTTGAGTTATTATTGACCGAGGCATCGTTCGGGAAACTCTGGTTTGTCTCCTGACGTTCTGTACCCTGGTTGATGTTTAACGCCCTGTTCGGTTGTCTGCCAAGATCTTCCAGGCTGGTACTTCGTCTTCCCTCTTCATGTCTTGGGCCGTCTCGTTCCGCACTCCTCCATCTTCGGTCGGCGCCGTGGAAGCTGCTCCTCCTCGGTTGATAATATCTCCTGGGTCCGCGATCTTCTGCTTTTATAAAATTTACCCTAGGGCGCGACACTCGGTTATTACTATTGCTATTATTATTATTACTAATATTATTATTATAGTAATTTCGGTTAGGTGGGTAAGGTCTGTCACCATTATTGTTGGGATATGGATTTCTCTGACTGTATGGGACATTATTATGTTGGTAAAAATTGTTTCTATTATTTGGGTAAGGGTTATTATTCCTCACTCCGTTAAAATTTCCGTTAAACTGGTTATTACGCGGCTGGTTGTTAGGGCCGTCGTAATTACTGGGCTGGTTCCGGTTATTTGTATGGTTATTGCCGTTATTGGGGTAGGTAGTCGGCCTTGCTTCTGGTCTCTCATTTCTCTTCCTGCTCTGCCGATAATACTCTTCGTTCTCGTATCCCTCCAATAACTCGGTCATTCCCTGGATCGTCTTGATCTGACTACCTCTCCGGGCCCTGATAATGTCCTCATCATAGTGATAAGATATCTTATTCACTAAACACTCTTCTGGGATTGCTGGCTCAAGGTGCTTTGCCATACACACCTTCCCCAAGAAATATGCCGTCATACTGCTACCTAATTGTGACCTGTATCTTCCATTACAAATATTGTCTCGGATCAAGTTCTGGGTGGTCTCAGACCAGTATTTTGTCTTAAACATTTTCCGGAACTGTTGGTAGTCGGAAATTTCACTCCGGTTGGCCATCCACCAATTATCTGTAATGTCTCGGAAGGACTCGTCGAATATCTCCCTGCTATGGCTCCATTGGGTAATTTTATGCTTGGTCAAATATTCTTCTACCCTTGCCAGGAACTCCATCGGCTTGCGTTTGTACTGCCGGAAGTTGAGCCACTCTCGGCTTTCGTTGACGGGCAATCCGGTGAAATGAGTCGGTCTGTTTCTAATCGCTTCCATCTCCTCTCGGCTTTGTCGCACCTGACCGGTGATACTGGCCACGGTCTCTTGTATATCGTTACATCGTTCTGTGACTTGGTCGCGTACTTTTCCGAATTCTTCTTGATTTTCCTTTCTCTGTTCTTCTACCTTCCTACGACTATGTTCTTCAATATTTGTGAACTTGATGTTCACCACTTCTTTAAACTCATTCACCTCCTTTTCGGTCTGGTTGCACTTTCCATCAATCTCTCGAATCTGTCGATTGACCATTATATTTTCTTCTTCCATCTTCTTATCCATCGCTTTTTTGTTAACCTTAATTTCCTTATTCATTTCTTCTCGCAACAATTCCATTCTTTCGTCCAGTTTGTCCAAATTCTCCTGATTTACCTCCCTTAACTCTTCTCTTAGAATTTGATTGTCCTCTCTCAATTCTTCCAATTTCTCCCCCATCTTCTCTTCCAACTTCCTGTTGTCTTCCTTCAATTCTTCCTTCAACTGTCGGTTGTTCTTCTCTATCTTCTTCCTGGTTTCATCGATTTTCTGATTGGTGTTCTCAATTTTATTAATCAATTCTTCTTTAGTTGATTTGAATTCTTCCTTGAACGCTTGGTTGTCTTCCTTTAAATCTTCTATGTTTTTGTTCATCCCAGTCAACTCTTCTTTTGTGGATTGATTATCCTTCTTCAATTCTTCTAACTTTCCTCCCATCCTCTCTTCCATCTTCTTGCTATTTTCTTCCATCTTCTCTTCCATCTTCTTGCTGTTTTCTTCCATCTTCTTGCTGTTTTCTTCTATCTTCTTATTCAGGGACTGGTTATCTTCCTTCAGCCCTTCTAACTTCTTATTTGTTTCTTCCTTGCCGGATTTGATGTTTTTGTTTATCTCTTTATTCATTTCCATCATCATTCTCATCACATCTTGTATACTCCCCTCCTCCGTTCGTGTCGGTTTTTCCAATGGTTCCTCCTGGACATTGACTTCCCCTGTTTGCGTGGGTATCTCCAGTTGTTCCTCTTGTTGTACCGGTTGTTTGGACAATACCGGCGGCAATGAACTCTCCACCTCTACTGGCGTTGCCTCCTTATTGTCCATTTCCAACTCTATTTCTTTTTCGGCCTCCGCCGCCCGTTTCTTAGATGTTGCACGTCGTTGCATTTTCCCTTGAATCTCTCTGGCTTTGTAGCTGTTGCCTAGCTCCAACTAGTGATTGGACAGAAAGTATTGGCCTTCCAATCGCTAATTAAAGCCCCTAAAGTTGTGCGCCAATTTGTAATAAATCTAAATTTAAATAAGTATAGATGTGTGTTGATGATATACTGTATTGTGGAGTATGTGACTCCGGTGTAATCAAGCCCCTCTGTTTGGACTAGCCAATTTGTAATAATATAAATAAGATTGATGTGTGAATCTGTAAGTTGTAAGGTGTTTAATTGGTGTGGCTCTCGACGTCTTACTGGCCTGAAACACTTCCTTAAGTTTCCCAGCTGGTCGAGTCCCAATGGTAGCAAGACCGGTCGAGTAGCGTAAAGTTGATGAAGAAATATATATGCTCAGCTTCACCGAAAGTTTCAAAACAAAAATTATTGTTTTGAAGAAAATTTAAAAAAAAATTATGTTTATAAAAAAAAATAATAAAAAAAAATTTAATTTTATTAATTAATTAATTAGGATCAATTAATTAATATAGGGCTGTGAAGTTTTAAACAGTGTAATGCTCTTCTGAAAATTTTTATTAAAGTTTTAGTATAATTTAAATAATCTATCACCACTCATAAGACTGTCTGTAAACCAATCGATATTTGTTTACCTTTCTATTTTTTAGGTTATCTTCACTTACGGGTGGTAAAGTCCTTGTAGATTATCAATTAGAATTATATTATTGGTAATTAGTATTATTGAAGAAATAAAGAACTATTAAGTATTGAAAAGTATTAATGTTTTATTAAGTAACAGCAATATTGACTCTTATCGATTAGTATCGATTCTCAGGATATCGAAAAAAGTTACAAGTATATGTTATAAAAATTATATAGGGTTCTTTAAACAGCCAGTTATTACCAAAGTCAGAGAAATCGGGCTAATATTTAAAAAGTATAACGTTACAATCAAATTAATAGTTATTAATAAACACAGACATTGAATAATAATTTGTAAATATAATAATTGCTTTCACCCAAACAGCTGTGCTGAACCAAGAAGAAGGCACTGAAATCGTCAAAGCAAATGGCCGCCGTGAAGTTAGTGAGATGTCATTCGTATATTGGACGTTCCAAATAAAAGATTTTCCTGTAGTATTCCTGTTCTGATGTCTGCGAATCTCTTGTAAAATGTTGTGTAGTCTCTAGTGTACTGTTTCTGAGTTGTATTTAGTGTATCCGTATAATTATTAGTTCAAACACTTTCCCCGGTTCCATCACTAATTTGGGTTAATGTATTACACAGTTTTCTTGTGTTTTGTGGTGTTTTTCAGAGTAAATTTATATTGTTCTGTGTTATGGAGTGTTACTTGATTGTTTCTGTTATAATATGATAGTTTTAGAAGTATTTTACAAGTCACTCGCGATTTCACAATAACGTACTATACACTCGCTTTGTATGTCTATTATAGGTTAGGTTATACACGTTACCGAACGTATGTCATGTTAACCGTTCAAAAACCAATAATTAACTAACTGTTTCCTCCAGTTTCAATTAAACTCTTAGCCCATATAATATTATCCTTAACATTGTTCAAAAATATTTTCACATCCTGTGTACATTTTACTATTTCACTATATGAATGCCTAAACTTTGGTTATTTGTCAATTTTATTCACTAGATTTGATTTAAATTAATCTTTCAGTTCATTCTGGTTATTTTCAGATTAAATAATGCCATTTTATAGTGTTTTCTGTCCGAAAAATAGTAATTTTACTTTCAGTTTGATATACTCTGATAAGTCAAACATTTCCAAAATTTACTTCCTGTTATAATGAAAATTCAGCCATTTTATCAGTTATATTTAATATTAATAATCCTATATTGTATTAAAAGGTTCCTATTCCCTTATTTTCTGGTAATTAATTGAATTAGTTGTATTCTGAAACATTATTCTGAAATATATGACTCCCATGTCTAAATTTCTGAGTTTAGTCATTTTATTTTTATTTATAATTCTGAATATAATTTATTAAAATCTCTCTAAATGGTATGTGCAATTATATGGCATGATCTCAAGTTTATTTTGTCTAAACCCCTTTTGTTTATTTGCTTTTAAATGAGTAATTTCTCTGTTTTGATGAAGTTTGGTTTCCATTCTTTTGGCCTATGATTTTTTTTAACAATTTTTCTTACAAAATAATTTACAAACAATATATGATGTGTGATACCCTCTCTGACTTTTTACAAATAGTATTATAAATTAAACATGTTTTCAAATTACACAAAAACAATTAGTATTGGTTACAATACAAACAATAGTTAACACAAAATAAAGAACATTTTTTTTAAATAAATGGTTGTCTTCAAATCAGACATTTTGCAACAAAATTCCCATTTCCAACATGGAAATATGGTTTACAACAAAGGTTTTGTACTAACTAACATCTTAATTACTCTCTACTATTTACAAGTGGTAATTATTTTTATAGTTCTGATGTTAGTTGTTTCAGACCCAAACAAATGGCCTTATATCTAAAACATTTTTAAACATTCTTGTACTATATACATTAAAACCTTATATTTATATTCTTATTTCTAACTATTATTATAAGTAGGATTCTACAGTTTTTATACAGTCTTTTATACCTTGTCTTTGGGGAATTGTACCCTGTCATTAACAAATAAATAGTATGAACCGTTCACAAAGCACTAGGAAATCTGTTTTTCTTTTTTCATGTAAAACAAAAATGTTATTTTAAACAGATTCATGTCTTATGAACAACATATTGTCACCGTACATATTTTAAGTCATTGAAAAATGCATATTTCATTGCATCCAATGTTTGTGATTGCCAAGAATGAAACACAAGGTTCATTTTTTATAATACCCAAAACTATCACTGGTTCACTTTGCACTTATATATTATGTTAATGCTAAATGGTCGTATAGTCTTATTAACATAATAAATTGGTTAGCGTTTTTTCAATGGAGATTTGTTCCATGGGTACTATATTATTGTTTCATCTTAGTTCACAGGAAACTTTTACTTTGTTCACTTCTCTCTCTTAAATTTATATACATGTGGTTTTTATTTCGTTATACTTTTGTTTTTAGATATATATTTTGGGGATATAGGGATTTGGGTGTCTTTTATAAGAGCATGACGTCTTCTTCAGGATGCTGCCCTCTTCTTCTTTCTTCAGTCTTCTTTTCTCCTGCCTTCTGGGACTGGTATCTTCTCCATCTGTTCTTGATGCCATCAGGTTTCTTGGGATCTTCTCCATCTTCTTCTTTAATTCAGAAATACACAACCTGTATTGGTTGATCTTGGCTTATTTTAGGGTTTCTCTTTTATTTATTCTCCCTCGTTGTGGGTTTGGTCATATTGTGTACTGCTTTGTTATTTACTATTTTACCTTCCTGGGTTATACCTTGAAAACCTTTGGTTATGAGACTGGTCTTGGATGACTCATCACTAGTAACTCCTTTTATTTTAACTTGTATTTTCTTTATAATAATGATTTCTTTCCACAGTTGCTATGAATTAATCTATTTATATTAAACTTAATGCTTTCTTCCAACTTTAAATATTATAACTTCATTATTCTAATGATCAATTGCCATTCAATATTATGCATACATCTGTCACGCTACAATGTTTAAGTTTGCATGTTTGTGGTTACATTTTCTTACATAATTGTATGCTTAATGAGTTATGCTTATTCTTATTTATTATACAAATATTAATATCACCAATTATAATTGTAGGGTAGTCGCATTCTGTAATATATTCTCAAAATCATTAAAAAAATAAATAAAAATAGGTTTGTTTGCATTGACAATAAATGTCATAGGCTACAAGGAAAGGTTAAAGCTATTATTACTAAGATTAAGACTACTGGTAAGATGAATTTCGGCTGTAGGAAGTAGGATTTATTATTACTCATGTAGACCTATAATAGTATGTATGTCTAATTTGTGTACATATTATTTATATTTTACTGACGATTACCGTGTATGTTATTGTAAGAATACGAAAGAATAAAATTTGAATTTGAGTGTAACAATATTTTATTTTTTTTATTTTTCCACATCAACATTAGTTGCTTGATCAGATTTGTATAGTGTTGAAAACAGATTTGTCGCAATTATTTCGTGTTTAGACTCATTTTTCTTAAAATTTCGTGGAGGTTACAAAAATGGTAATTTCGTTTGGCATTAAAATCAAATTTAAAAAGTTGTAATTATGTAGTGGACGGCACACTTTGCGAAACATACCTGTGGCGCGCGGGCCGGCTGTGAGTGTGCGTGCGCCAGTGAGGGCACCTCAGGCAGTCTGGCCGGTCCCAACCGCCACCGTTCATTTTACATACTGTACTTAGGTGTTATAATTATTGTATGCCAGTATTTGTTCATTTTATTTCAAAAAATAAAAAAAAACCTTTCTCACTTATTACTTTTTGTGTTTTAACTAAGAAAGTTGTGTTAGTGGTTATAATCACAAACAGAATTAACACTGTTCCACATCACTATAGAAAAATTATTCCGATTAGCGCTTTCAAGCTTCACAGCTCATCGGAATTTCCGATCTGATGATGAGCTGAGAAGCTTGAAAGCGCTAATCGGAATAATTTTTCTAAAGTGTTGTGCAACAGTATTAATTCTATTTACTTTGTAAGTTTGGTATTTCCTGTTTTTAAGAAAACATTTTCCTGTTGTAATACGAATAATAAATATTAATTTATTCCAATTAGCCTCATATTTATACTGCAGTATTTCCTGAATTTTCTTCTTTAAAACCATTCACACTTTATATACATTATTAGCAAACCATAAGAAAAGCGAAGGAGTGTAACAAGAGTCAAATCGTACGTTTGCTATGGACACGATACACGACACACTCTGTTCCTGAACTCTAAACCCAGTTGAAATCAAAATATAGTTTTCTCAGTGCGGACAACAACACGATATTTAAATAATTTTTTCTGGAACATAACTAATCATCTGACTTACTGTTAAGCCAAGTGTTCTGAGTCGCTTACTAGTCTGTACACACAGTGGCAGCGCTAAGGTCTTTGGAGCCTCCCCGGCGAAGGACTGACGGGGGGCCTTATTCAGTTTTTGATGGGAACATGGAGTAGTTTTATAATAAAAACATCCAACATATTTGTTATGTGCCACGTGTTTGAAATACTTCAATACCGGAACACAAAAACTTCATTGTATAGTTTCATTAGATAATTTTACATTATTTTTTTCTTACGACAGTTAAACAGGCTGCAAAGACCGGTTGGCCTATATAACAACTTCCTAAAGGAGGAAAAATGTAGTTCTTACTAGTCTTTTGACCTTACGGGCACCATAAAATAAATATAATTCTAATGAATATACAGCAACTAATTAATGAGTTTGTGAATAAGTTGCATAAGTTCAAACTTATGTGCGGGAATATTAGGCGAACTCTCAAGTCAACAAGTAAAGGAACACGCCTAAAATTCTACAAGGTGATGATGGCCCTTCCCACACTTCTTTATGGGTCTGAGAACTGGACTTTAACGAAAGACCAGACCCGTCGCATCCAAGCGGCTGAAATGAGATTTCTCGCAGGCACTGGCAGGGTATACTCTCCAAGATCATAGAAGAAACACGTATATACGGCAGGAACTGAATATTATGAGTATACTCGACAGGATCGCCCACTATCGGCTGAATTGGTGGGAACATCTTTGCCGAACGGATGACTGCCGCATCACCAAACAACTCTGAAACTATAAGCCGAGGGGTCGGAGAGGTGTGGGCGTCCGAGGAAGCGCTGGAGTGACCAGCTCTAATCTTTGCTGTTTGAGACCGTACCAAACCATACTTGGTTTAATCCTTGCAGATGATGATGATGATGATGATGATGACGACGACGACGACGACGACGACTATCAAGCCAAGTGTTCTGGCGTTTTGAGTCGCTTACTACAGCTAACGCTCTACAGCTTTTTACCTGTTCATATGAACACATACAAAACAGTTCGTTACTCGTCTATTAACATCACAAATTATTCAGCACGGCAGCAGTGCATGCACCTACGATATTTCCTACTTAAGTCAACAACAATACGCATTAATTTACAGAACAAGAGCCGGCACATTAACGGGTAGACCTAACTATCCTATTGTTACGGTGTGCTGCGTTGTGTAACGCGAAACCGCATTCTTTGTTGCCTTCCTACCTATCGACTATCTGTCAGAGAACTCCGATATGCAACTTTACGACCGTAAGAACAATAGTATGCCGTCTCGTCACAATAACTAACAGAAATAAAAATACGATTATTCTCCCTGCCTTCCTTCCCTATTAGAGAGGTCGATAGTCGCGACACAACGCTGAATCCGATATATCGACAGCAATGTCCAATACAAAACTCTGACGTCTAAGCGCAAACAATCTACGAGACCTCTCTAAAAAAGTATAAAAACGTCTGGCGATGTGAATTTACCGATAACTCTGGTGCCAAAGTCTACGTGACCTGGCCAGGGACGAAGGTCCGCCATACCACGTAGTCAAACGACCTCGCACTCTGCTACATAGGGCCCTTCTCCTGAGGGAGCCAATACCCTTAAGCTGATCAACCTAAACCTGACAAACCCTCAAACCATAAACTTTACGACACTGAACTCCACACCGCCCTGAATGATCTGCCCTAGTCGTCTGTGGCCTCGGCGGGGCTGTCTCATGTCAGTTGTGCAAGAGCCTTCATTCATCAGGCGTCCGCCCTGGATACACGAACCGGCTTGTGCAGATCACCGCTGAGCGGACAGGGGGGCCGCGTCAGAGGCAACAGCGCTGGCTAACCGGTCCTCAAATGTACCGGGAGGTATCTCCGCTGTTACTCGGACGCGTCACCGCTCGCTTCAGGGCACAAGACAAACCACACGCTGGCTAGGCTGAGCACTTCACTTGCTGAGATCCTCTCCCCTCCCCAAACAAAAAGGAGCACACCATCCCAACCCCAAGACCTTGATTACCTTAGCCCTTGAGAGAGTTTGATTCTAGCAGTCATGGTAGGAGTCACTCCGGGCGCTGCTACCATGCAGGGGCCTTGAGCCCCGTCCACCCCTTAGCTACATGGTGCCAAAGTCTCAACAACGGCTTCTTCGTTCGCTACGCAAAAACCACTAAACCGACACTAAATTCTCGATTCGCTCCTGTCATTAACAAAATTCGCCTTCAACAATAATTTCCCTATAATTACTATATTCATTCTACTCGCCTGGAAGGAAAAGTTAAATATAGAAACAAGTTTATTACACAGCATTTGCGTATAGGCTACGTTTGAAATATGAAATATAGGGAAATCAACTCTGTAATAAGTAGCCTATATTCTAAACAAAGTTTAAAAAATGCGTATTTTTAGTGTGTTATTTCCGTTTACTTTAATGGGACAGATTTCAGTCACTTTAAAAATAGTATTGTATACACTATTTTTGATCCCCCCCCTTAGTCAAATTCTAGATACGCTACTGGTCTTTTGCAACCACCAGTGGCGTGGCGTGGGTACATAACACCTGTTGCCGGTTGTGATACGCATAAAACTTGACCTAAAAATTAATTCGAATTTTTTCTTGTACCAAGTGTTCTTGTTAGAGCATTTTCTATCATTCGCTGGGAGAAGAAGAGGGTCCCATTTCAACGGGATATGAGTCTCATTACAAAAAAATACATTCAAAAAAATAATTCAGAACACAAATAATCGAATTAAAAACAATAAAGACAAACAGAGAAACGCATGACTAAACGAACAAAACACAAACAGGTATCTGCTGCACGTCAGTTTCGAAAACAAACATAGCTGCTAACTGAGCGTTTTGCCGGTTTATACAGCGACAACACATTGGGTGAACGAATGTGTCCCCCCTCCACAGTTTGTAGAGTCGCAACTACTATGAGGTCAATGACCGTACGCAGTAAAACACTGCCGATTACTGAGCCGGCAACACGAGACGGTGCAAGTGCCCAGCAGTTCGAAAGCAATGCTACGCTTTTTCCAAGGTCCCCTGCTAATATTGTTTAGATTTCAAATTATTCAATACCTAAAGTATTTATTCTGTAATATAATTAATATTATTTCCAATACTGTTGCCGCCGGCAACAGCGGTTACATGGACCCCACGCTACTGAATAGGGCCTACAAATAATTCCAGCGACCAACACTACTTAAACCATGTTGTATATTTTAGCAGTCTCCAGTTTTCTGTTTGGACACTGATCACCTTCTTTGGTTAAGCAGTCTTTCCTATTATGAAGCCGGTTCAACAGGAACCTGGACTCCCTTCAGTAAAATTCTAGATATGCTACTGGTCTTTTGCAACTACCAAATAATTCCCACGACCGACACCACTGAATCCGTGTCCTATACTTTGCTTCTTCTTCTTATTACGTGTTTCCGGATTGTTCTCCGATGACACGATGTCTCTTGTAGATGTTATCCACCACTGTCCAATATGAGTTGTCGTTCAACATTGCATCCATATTTGTTTTCAGTCTTGGCAGTCCTGGGATGTCTATATGACAATCCACTAATATGTGCTGCAAGGTCTCCTTATGATGATGACATAGTAGACAGGTAACTGTTTGGGTCAAGTTGAATTTGTACAAGTATGACTGGGTTACGATATGGCCAAGTCTTCCTCTGGAGCCGAAAGTGTGAACACTGTCTCTGTCTCTGTGAGGCTTCTGTTGAAATCCGAAGTGGCAGCCAGTAGTGATGTTACACTGTCCTCTATTGGGGACAGCATAGCTATCTCATCTGCTTTTTCGTTTACCATCTCATCTCTCATACTTTTACTAGTGTCTAGTTTTCTGTTAAGACAATGATCACCTTCTTCGGTTACGCAGTCTTTCCTGTACATATACTAAGTGTCATCTTTGTTACTTTACTCTAATTTCTGTGTTCTCTTCTATCGTAGAGTAAAAATAAATTCCAAATTACTGTTTAAAGTAATTCACACAATTTGCACAAACATAAAATTTCATCACATATAAACATCGTACAGAGAAAGTAATGTGAAACAGATTTCTCGTTCCTCATAAACAATAAAGAAACCGCGTATATATAAACAGTATTATGTGATAAAGAGGTCAACCGAATTTGGCAGAGATAACAGTTTTTATCTTTGGAAGGGTTCCAAAAGTATCCGCGCCACCCCCCACCCCACCACACCACACCACTTTTACTGCTGTGCAGCCCTTCCAATAGAATAATGTCAACTTTTCACTGGCGCGCGCTCTTGTACATGTTCCTACGCGCACATACATAGCCCTACATACATATTTATTACCCACACAGTACACGCATACTATAGCACAAAATGCAACCCCGCACACACAAACACACAACGTTTTAATCCGAATTTATACTGTATGCGTTTGAAAGCCAATTAGTGGTTCTGTACTAATACTATCATTACTCCACTGTGTACAGTGATATAATAACAATAACGATTACTTGAACTGCCACACTGAGAGTACAACCACACTTTAATTAGTTACTAAATACGTTACTTATACGGCTGTAATCGTTATCGAGCAATCACTACCAGCCTCGTTCACTATAATTACAAAACGTTTGCGCACCATTCTTTTATTCTGCTTTATACGTCAAAGAAAAACTAATTATATTCATTTTTAAATTATTAAATTAATATTATTTTAATAATAAGTACACACGAGTAATACATATTACTGATTATAAGTATAACACTACCGACTCCGAACACAAAGTTTTTTTATTGTCAAAAACGTAAAATTTGTATCTTGTAAGCTGAACCAGTTTTCGTTTATTATAAGATAAGCTTCGTCAGAGACTGCCACTGGGAAGCTTACATTTTTATCAATAAAAAACTTTTGTGTTCCGAGTCGGTAGTGTTATACTTATAATTAGTTGACGAACACGTCATGGGCAACAAAATCCAAGAACATATTACTGATTTTTTCTAATGGAAATTGGACGCCCCCAAAGGATTATACTTGGGGAAAGGATTTTATTTAAATATTTTAATGTACGCAGACGATCTTGTGATCGTCCAGGAGAATGAAAATGACCTCGAAAGGTCGTTGTTGTATCTTTCTGACATTTTAACTGACTACAATCAAACCGTTTCCTTTATCCAAAACAATAGCTATGGCTTTTATCTGGGGCAAATGATATTAGAACCAAGATTGTCATACAGGATTCGCCAATAGAACAGGTGCCAGATTTCAAGTATCTAGGGTGCAGCATTACATATCAAGATGATAAGGAGGTTGAAAGCAAAATCAGTCTCTTCCAGTCGCTTTGTGGATGTCATTAAACATTTAAAAAAGAAAACATGGAAAGAGACGCAATTGAAATATTATAATGTAATGGCTATTATACTGTATGATAGTGAGACTTGGATTAGAAAGGCCAAAGATATCTTTAGAATACAAGAAACGGAAATGAGGTTCCTGTAAACGGTTGTAACAGGAGATATCTTACCAGAAATTATCATATTAGAATGGAGCTAGACATAGCTGAAAGCTTAAATGAGAGAACCCCCCCCCCCCCCCCACAAAACGGAGTAGCGGTTACACGTAGAGAGAATGAATCCAAGTAGATGTTCAAGAAAAGAAGCGATGGTTGGATGACGTCCATTGAGACTGGAACAGGCTACTAGCCTAAGCCGTAAAGGATGAGGACGACGGCTGATTTTTTTCTTTTGAAGTGGCTTGTCAAGCTATAGCCTATACAATAGTTCACTGCACGCAAACAAACGAGAGTCCTACTATACGGAATACCGAGCAGTTTACGCACCACCAGGATACAAACATTAAGAGTCTGACTTCTTAATCCAAATCTCAAGAAAATAACTCTCTCTCTCTCCCCCCCTCTCTCTCTCACTCCTCTCACTCTGACTCTCCTTCCACCCACTGCCTCCCTCCTTTCTTCATTCTTTCAACCTATCTCTTACTAAAATAAGTAAAACTACTAAAAGGTTAGTACTACCTTCTGTCTATCTCGTTGGGTTGGAATAATCATAATCAACCGGACTCCCCTCCCCCCAGAGAGTCGTAAAAAGTTGACGAATTTTGTTAATCACTTAATTTTTACTCCAACTTCGTCGAGCTTGTTTGCTAAACTGCTAAATGTCATGTTCTGGACGAGGTCTTTCAGTGTTTCCACCATTTTCAAGTCCTAAAATGGTGGAAACACTGAAAGGCCTCGTCCAGAACATGAGATTTAGCAGTTTAGCAAAAGCACGACGAAGTTGGAGTTACAGACAGTGCTAACTCAAATAACAAGATTTACTTAATTTTTACACCATTTTATTATTTTTTCACCTGTGTACGCTAATATAGTAATAACTCTTTTTTAAATATACAAACAGGTTTTATTACACAGCATTTGAGTAAACGTTTGAAATATAAAATACATAAAAATCAATTCAGACATAACTCTCTCCTAAAGAATCTTTCAATAACGCGTATTTTTATTGTGTTATTACCGTTTATTTTAAGGGTATTGATTTCAGGATATTATCACACGTTTTCAACCACTTTAAAGATAGTAATGTTGATTAGTCATAAATTAGTTTTTCTTTTGCACGAACCGAATCCCCCCTCCCCAAGACCAAATCCTACATACGCCATTGTACCACTATTCGGAGAAAAGTAACAAAGGCTAACAAGTTATTAACTCCTCGAAAAGGAGAGGGCCATACGAATGGGGGGAGGATTCCGTCGGCAATACAATTGAAGAGTGGAGAAAAATCATAGAGATCCCACACATAATTTCATTTAAAATATTCCTCTGAAATATTTAACTAACGGTAACAAAGATAGCAATTTATGTTTACTTTTAACTGAATATGATTCAACGGGATCTACAGAGGTGGAGAAGCTTGTTAACTATTTTGCTCTCCGAAAACAAAAAAAAAAGATTATTTTAAAACAGTTTAATTCTTTGCGCTTTGGTATACACTGCTTAATTATTTCTTAACCAATATCACCGCAACTTAATTTTAATATTCTATCTCTAGTCATGGTACAGTATATGCCACTTTAAGAACACGTTTAATATATGGTACCCGTTTATCATTGAAAATAGTTGATACTACCATTTATCAAAATTATCAAATTCAGACTTTGCTCCGAACGCAAATTTTTCTTCGCACAATCCTGCATAAGCGTGAACAAAAGCGACAATATCACACAGAAACTAACAATCAGATTACCGATCAGATTTGTATCCACAGACCTTACAACTGATTCTACTTTGGTAAGTGCCAGAAAAGGCAAGCTTTATCGAATCCCGGAGTTTAGGCAATTTTGGTAGACAATCAACAGTCCATCATATTTTAATAATCATTAATCAATTTACCAATAAAATGACAAACAACTCAACAGGCTACTACACCTAGAAAGACAAAGAATAGCGATAAAAGCAGCAGTCGCAACCTTAAACTATAGACACTCCGCCTCATACATTTCAGTAGGCCTCTAGGCTTACAGTTAAAAGAACTGTCCAACTTGTTATTAATACATACGTTGGTATTCTTGAGTTATGTGGTAAACAGCATTAACTAACATTGGTGTAAGAAAAAAGATTATACAAATAGAAAACTAAATACATATCTGGTTGGAAGTTGAAAAATCGACGGTTACAGAACCCTTGTCTGTATTTTAGCAAACATGTTTACAATGGTATCCAGGGTACTTGTACAGTACGAATAGACAAACTAACCTTTTTCAATCCGCCTTGAGACTTCTTTGTTTATATTGACAAAGCATGTTTCAAAGCATATGCTTCATCATCAGAGCATAAACTATTATGAGTTACTATTATATTATAGAGCCGAAACAAAAACAATAAAACAGCCTAAAAATTAAGAGATTTACAAAAACCTCGTCACGTCTTTCTGGCCCTCTGAAGGGGGGGCGGTCCCGTTCGTCCCTCATCCCGTAAATACGCTCCTGAAAGCATAGACCTATGGTTAATCATCAGATCATATAATGTCCCTCGTAGGAGGTCGTCATCGGTTAAAAATTAAATATCATATCCGCACCTACTGACGCGTGTACAGTGCAAATAATTTTGGATTTTTAACCGAAGAGGACCTCCTACGAGGGATATTATACGATCTGATAATGAAACATATGAAACGCGTCATCAATATAAACATCAACATACTTCCATTTCCTTATGGAACATGGAAGTAAAAAGAAGTCACAAGGCGGATTGAAAAAGGTTAGCTTGTCTGTAGTCTCGTTATATGGTTATCGCCTCAGAATTGTGTGTGTGCGTGTGCGTGCGCGCGCGTAGAAGGTAGAGAGACAAATACATAATATTCGGGATGTGACAAAGTTGTTAGTAACACGCATGATGTACACTATATGCATCGCGTGCTGACAGGCAAAGTGAACGGCAGAAAACGTCCGAAGCACGCACAGCTTCCCCCACCATCGGGGGGAATAAAGCGTCGGGCGCTAAGTTAACACGTGTACTAAACGAGTCATTCAGTCAGTAATGCACTTGTTTTGACACTTTACAATTACTACATTTGGGACAGTTCTACTGAAAATTTGTGCTTATAAAGACGCATATTTTATTGGATGAGTTACACTATAAATATATTTTGAATTACAAGTTTTCTCAAGACCACTTGGTACTCTTGTTTTCTTGTATTAGATCCAGTGGAGGACACAATAATAGCAATCCTAATATCAAACAGTTTCAGTGGGCCTTGAGAAAACTTATGTTCAGGAACAGTGTCCAGGTACCTAACAAAAGTAATTGTTTAGATTTTGATTTCATTATCCAAACCTCAATAATGAGTTTTTCTGAAGTAGAGAAAGATTTCAATGAAACGGATATTGAAGAAATTAAAAACTTTAAGGGGATTATGAATACGGTTAAAGACGTCAGGTCATGCTATAGGATAATATTCTGCATTATCTCTGTGGCTTTATTGTAAAAAAAAATTATTTCGAAGTTAAGCTGTAAAGAGTGCATTCATTTACTGATAACAGATGACAATAACTTGAGCGTTTACACTCATTTTACGATCGATGCATTTTACTGACTTTGTGTCAAGCGGAAAATTAATTAGAGCGTCATCAGACGTTTGTAAAATATATGTATAATTTATTGATTATATCTGACAGTAAACTTAATACAAAAAAAAAATGATTATATCAGTTTGCAAAAACTTTGCCGGCACGGTGTTTAGAAAACATACAGTATTTCAAACAATGATTTTTCTGAAGACAGCCATGAAGTGAAACTTATCAAATTAATAGGGACACTATTTTATAAAATCTTGTGCTATGATATTGCTAAGAACCGCTGCAGCTACCTTCTGTAAGCTTGGTGTCCGCCAAAAGTTAAATAAATTTTTATTATTTAGTAATGTTTAATGTAAACAATTTTTATACACTTACTATGTAGCTAACTAAATAAAATAAAAAATTTTAATGTAAATTAGCATTGCTTATTGAACACTTTAAGGACGATGGCGAGCGCATACGCTAGCTTCTTTTACGCAATAAACATTTTAAAGTTTACGGCTCACGTCTTTCATTCTTTGTTTCCCTTATACTTATCTTTATTCGTCTGTCTTCAACATTAAATGTTCATAAATAAGAACGCAACAGAACTTAGCGAAATAATGTGTCAGAATTCCAGGCCCAGCTCCAGGCAGGGGCGAACCGTGCCACCGCCCAGGGCGGCAAATTTTAAAGGGCGGCAGATTCCGGGATGTTAAGTTTTGAAATTGAGGGAAACAGTAAAATTATTCACTTAATTTCATCACAATATGTAAGATCAGTAAGAATTACTTTATGTATAAAGTCAGCAGAGTTTAACGAAGAGTCGAAAACTCGTGAACATAAACCTGACAATGAGTGCTGCCTTGCATGAGTCATCAGCAGATACTAGTGGTCTGGTGACTATATCTATAGAACATCAGTTAGATGAATCACTTGATTACAACGAAGTCATAAAGGAGTTTGCCACTGCAAAAGCTAGACGAGTATTTTTTAACGAAGGTATATGATACATTACTTCTGTTATATTTCAATCATAATAAATTTTAGTTAGTATTTTAATTTTAAGTCATCACAAGGCATACATTTTTATTGTCTCACGATTCCTTGTATTGTCTCTACAATTTTTATTGTAGCCGTTCGCCGCATCGTAAACGCGAAAAAGTTCTAGTTATTTGATAAACACAACAATGCAAACATTCCTAGTCGTCATTTGAAGGCAATCGTCGTATCTTTAGAGCAGGTCTAGTCTGCGTGAATTTGTTCAGAGTTAAAATAGGGAGGGGACGGCACTCATAAATACTGCATAGGGCGGCAGAAGCGCTGGGGCGCATTTCAATAGTGCAGTCAGTATCTCCATTAACCTGTGTTAAAAGTGTGCCAAAACTGTCCATTAGTAACGCGAGTGTACGACAGAAAAAACCTGTTCACTAGTACTGCACATTGCGATAGTACATTCAATACCTCTATTGATTCTTGTTATACTAGAGTATTCTTCTTGTTTCTGTATGTTTTTAACACACGATTATCTATTTCATCTAGACAAAGGAATACAATCCAGAAAGATGGCTATATCTACATTAAATGGAATCCTGTGGGATAAGCAAATTATAGCAGAAACTAAAACCAAAATATAAAACCATTGATAGAAGTATCATCACTTACGGCTCAGAAGTTTGGACTACTAATAAACACACAAGAACAAAATTAATGGCAGCAGAGATGGACTTTTGGAGACGTTCAGTAAGAGTATCCAGACGTGAGAAAATTAGAAATGAAGTATTAAGGACAGAATGAATGCGAAAAATTCAATTGTTGATTTTATCCAAACAAAAAAATTACAATGGTATGGACACACGAAAAGAATGGCACAGGAAATATTGTCAAGGAGAGTTATGGAATGGACCCCATCAGGAAGAAGGAAAAGAGGAAAACCACCTATCACCTGGATAGAAGAAATTCAGACTATATTGAGGGAACGAGAAACTGAAGAAGATCTTTGGATGTACAAGCAGCAGTGGAAGATGAGAATTCAATCACTTCTGTAATCTTTGGTTCCGGAAAATGAGTAACCATTGTACAGCTGGAATAATAATAATAATCTATTTCATCTCATTTTGGTTTCGTGTATACGTTCTAATACGTGTTATTGGTGTAAACATGTTTATAATAGATAAGAACGTTTTAATAATTCCCCACCACGTTAAAAATAACTAATTTATACAAAATAAAAACAAACGCAGTTAAAATTTTCCATTTCTCTTGGAACTTCTTGAGTATAGTAACGTAAACAAGCTTATACATTACACATGACATACAATCATACGTTTCTTAACTATCTAATTTAGCCGAAATGTTGTTAGGCCTACTTACGTTTAACAATTTTCCAGGGACGCGGCAAAACTTTCATTCTCCACAACTTGAATTTTATTATCGCCCCGTTACGTTTAAATTCGTCATTCCGCGTATAAATTATTCACAAAAACGTAAACTGAGATAAACTAGACATTTGTGTGCAAGAACAAACGTGATTTTTAGGAGGAAAATCATCTCGGCCATCGGTAAGCCGGCTACGCACTATCCATCGCCGCTGTCCACCATGCCCGACGTCGGTGATGGATGTCCGCACCACACTGTCATGCAACTCGTCCAGCGTGCCAAACGTTCTTTAGTTCTCGTTGTGTTTTGTAAAAATCATTTTATATTTATTCATGTAATCTGCGGAGGATACGTCCCACAGACATCTATTTAATTTATATTTTTCGATAAATTTTGATGTTATTTCGCGGTCCATTATGAATTGTAATTAAAACAAATTAATAATAACAAGATTTAAAATAATAACTGCTAATGATATTTGAATCTATTATGTAAACGAAGAATAAACTAAACTAAATATTAAACTGAAATTTTATCTGAATCGTTATTATTAAATATAAACTAAAGAATAAATGTAACGTAAAATTAAACTGTAAACATTTATTAAACGAATGTTCTCTAAAAACATGTACTGTACTTGCTCGAAAATGACGATTTGATAGACAGCAAGCGTACGCATGATCAAACATGCACGATGCACGATTTCTTGACATCCGTCAACACTACACACGGTCCATCCGCACGTCGTGCGGCTTGAGCTGATGGTCTTGCACATCCTTCAAAAATACACGACGTGCGGATGGATGTCAAAGCTACGCACTGTCGTTTTTGACTTGCTGACCGTCATGACGTCCAGCGGGGATGGTTAGTGCATAGCCGGCTGTATATCACGTTCACAAAACGCCCTCTCTCGATTATGAAACATATGACGCAGTATTGTCTGTCGAACGGTCGATGCCCGATCTAGGTGTTTGGAATTGTTACCAGTCAAATTAAAGCAACGGTTATTTAGAAGTATTTTAAACTGTTATTAAAATTGAACAGTTCTATTTTTATTTAGACTCGGTCAGACGAATGTTTCAAACGAGTTTTAACACGAGGTCATCATAGATACAAAGCTGCATATAAGCTGTATTCTTTGAACTTTCCCAATATCCGTACCCGCACTACATTTTCGATACTTCGATTATGCGATTGTATCGATATACCACGATTTGAAGAAGAAGTCCACTAATTGTAAACTATTCTAGTTCTTAATGTAAAGCGAAAATACGTAACGTTTTTGGTTTGTGAGGTTAGGTAACAATGTTTGTTGATTTTATTTCCATGTTCCGTAAGGAAATCGACGTATGATGATCGCGAAAAAAATGTGTTCGAGATAAGGGCTGACTGTACTACCCTCAAAACATGAAGAAAACCCAGTATCCGAAAAGTGTCCGTGTGCCTATGTGTAGAATTGTTTCTATGGCGAATGATAACTGCCGCAAATTCAAACAGAACTAAATAATTTTTTGCATATGTGCTCGATCTGAAGAGGACTCAAGGCCTATTGATTTTGGTGAAGATCGGTTAAGGGGAAGGGGTAGTTTACCGGCAACAATTTATGTTTTAACAAGTAATTTTGTCTATAACGAACGATAACTGCCGTAAATTCAACCACATTCAAATAATTTTTAGCATATGTGCCTGAGTTGTAGAGAACTCAATGTCTATTGATTTTGGTGAAGATCGGTTAAGGAGAAGGGGTAGTTTACCTGCAACGTTTTACGTTTTAACAAGAGTACAGTACTTCATTTTGATAAATAAAGTATCCTGAAAAGAAGGTCATAATAATCCACTGTAGAAAGGTAGATGAAATATCTGTAAATGAAAAGGGTAGTTGAAGGGTGAGGGGATAATTTTTTATATAAGTTATGTGTACTACGTTATCGGTAACAAAGAAGTAGTTTCTATGGAAATATTTTATTCAATTTGTCAAACATAAAACTCGATTTACAAGGTGGAGGATATTTTTTAGAAATGTTCGAACCGAATTCAAATGAATGATTTTAAATATAAATCTTAGAACATGGAAGTCATGTATGGTTCTCCATAACGATTTTTTAGTTTATTGTTTAAAGAAATAAAAGGAATGGTTGGAAAAAGCATGACGTTTAATGTGTATATACAATGCTTATAACTGACTAACGTTTAAATAAAAAATGTAACTTTTTTTAATAAAAACTATAACGGAAAATGTAACGTGAAAAATATAATTATTTCTGAGCAGTAAGATTAAAATTAATAGAAAACACAAGGTGGCTAAGTTGTTATTCGTTAGGTGGCCAATATTCCTTCGTGTTATTCAGTAAAATCTCGAAAACTACACTCCTTGAGCCACCTCGCCCACTTCGAACTGTTTTTTACGTGGTTTTCATAAAAAGCGAGTATTACATTAAAGGCGTAGCCTATTGGTTTTCATCTTTAATTTCAATTTACATGTTAACCTAACAACGTCAACATTGGGCGTCACAGGCACAGATCAGTGTTATATTAGTGCTAAAAAAAAATTCCATAAAAAATATGACAAAGGAAAACGACTGCAATCGTCAACACACTATTTTATAACATATACACATTAATTTTTACGAATTCTTTCATGAAACTAAAATTGTGTGCTGTATTCACTAAATATCGATGCCAATAATCGCATAATCGAAATATCGAAAACGAGTGGTGGTACGGTTCAGTACCGAATTTTTTTACTCACCGGTTTAGAAAACGCAAAAACATATTAACGCAGACAAAACCGAACTGATATTCGACAGCGCGCAAAAAATCTGATTATTCTGCGCGGTTGAATGTCCACTACACAGAGATCCAATATATCGTTGGAAACAGGATACCGGTCTGAGGGTTGACAGTCGAACTATCATAACAGGCTATAAATCTATGAAAGTGCAAGTCGCGCACGACAGAGGGGAGCTTAGATGGGTCACAACGCCACGGCTACGCGTGTTTAATATGGAACACGTACCGCGCTCTCTCTTGCGCACGCACGCTTAAAATAACCAACCTTTTCATCCTGCCCTGACATAAAGGTTAACATCTTCCGTCATTATGTATACTCTTTACTATTTCTTCCTTTTATTGTTTCATTAAACCTCGTTTTACTTTTATTTTGACTATACGTTTTCAAGAAATAATATATTTTGTTATTTCTCTTTTGTCATTGTCCCTGCAGTCTCTTTCATACAGCAAATTCTACAACCAATCAAATCGATTATTAGAATTATTGGATCCCGATCCCGGGATCACAGATATAAAACAATTTATTTTCACTGTAATTCAGAACTCATCATTTTGTCCTTCCCATTTGCATTTTTCAAAATTTGTGGAAGAATTAATTCAGTGTCTGATGTTTACCGGTTTGATAACTCGAAGCATTTTACATGAGTTGCTGAATTATAGACTACGCTTCTCTCACCGTGCTTTCACTTATGTATGCTCACCTGTTTCAAGCATTTAAGCTATACTCAGAAGTGTATCTGCGGGGAGGACGAGCAGGACCGGACCCCCCCCCGCCCACCACACCAGAGGGTCGAAAAGAGTTGACGAATTTTTAGCGTATGAGATGTGTATGACTCGTCTGTGTACACGATTTTGTTACTGGTACTTAGGCCTATATCTCGAACTGGAAAACGTATCTTCATTGCAGTTTGTAGCTAAACTTCATACCCATGGTCTGGGTAGCGTCGCCGACTTCTAAAACAAGTACAGTACGTAAAAAAACACAAATGTTCAGGAAACAACCCAGGCCACTGGCATGCCAACAGAAGCAAGCCTACATCAGCAGTTATAAGCAACGCTTCGTAGGTCTACCTCACACGAACAAATGCTGAAACACAAATGTTGAGGAAACAACCCAGGCCACTGGCATGCCAACAGAAGCAAGCCTACATCAGCAGTTATAAGCAACGCTTCGTAGGTCTACCTCACACGAACAAATGCTGAAACACAAATGTTGAGGAAACAACCCAGGCCACTGGCATGCCAACAGAAGCAAGCCTACATCAGCAGTTATAAGCAACGCTTCGTAGGTCTACCTCACACGAACAAATGCTGAAACACAAATGTTTATGACAGATGGAGATCGCCTGCGAACGAAGGAGGAGGTTTCAGTTACTATTTGAAGTCCGTCCTTCGCTCCTTATAAGATTCTTAATTTCCATCGGATTTACATCGGCAGGTTTAATTATGTACTTTGTGAACTTCAACAACTACGTTGACATGTGATTGTAACGCTATATCCATCTCTTCACACGTGACGTGTAAATGTGACACGCTTTTTGTCTGTCGTGTGCCACAGCCGGATGGCCAACGACAGTTGCGTCGGCCAAAGTCGGTGGAAAAAGAACATATAACGTCGCTTCAGTCATTCCGACTTTTCAGTTGCTCTTGTGCGAAGTTTCAAAAAAAAAGTAAATAAATAAATGAACGCCTATATGCAAGTGAATGTCTAGCATTGAATTATATTTTAGACAAACTAGAAATATTGGAAAGACGAATTATTAGGAAAATATTAGGCCCAAGAAAAACTTCAGAAGGTTGGAAATTAAGAAGTAATGACGAAATATATCAACGTATAGAAAATATAACAGAAACAATGAGAAAAAGATGACTATTATTTTTTGGAGATTTATACAGAACGGACGACAATAGGTTAACATACCAGATCTTCAAATATCTGTGGGGGAAGAAATCAAGTTGGCTTAAAGAAGTTCAAAAGAAAAAAATAATATACACCCAGAAGAAGCAATTGAAAGAGAAGTTCTTCGAGCAAAAGTGTTAAAAATGGAAGGAGTCCAAAGTGGGAGAGAGAAAAACGCAGGTTCAAAGTGGACTGAAGACAGGAAGAAGAGGCACAGTGAAAAGATGAAAGAATATTGGAGAAAAAGAAAAGAATAAAGAGCTGAAATTGGCATGTCGTCCTTAGATAGCCAATACAAAAATAAAAGAACGTCGTGTGTTTGCAACGACTAGAAAGTCTGCCAACGATAGTCGCTGACGTGTAGGTAGACCTGGCCTGGAGAACGTACGGACCGCAAGACAACGTTGTCCAACAAGGTTTTTGTGTTTCGTAACGCGTTTACGCTACAATATAAAAGGCACAACAGACACGATTCACAAACACGCCTTCCACTTCTGTAATAATTGGCACCACGATATCAGTAGTACAGACGCGCGGTTAGCAAACTCAGCTTGCAAAAGAAATCACGAATTCAATTCGACACAGCTCATTGGCAGCGCGTGTAAGTGACATTTTCTACATCATTAAAACGTCCAATGTATGTGCACGTGGTGAGGCGGTGGTTGGGGAGGGGGGAGTGATGCAGTGTCGCATCCGACACCTCCATCGACTCACAATAACGTCAATACCCCATGAGTATTATTGTCCTACCACGTGGTACAGTATGTCCAAATGATTATTGTTAGTGCTAGTCTGTAGTCCGCAGCTAAACACACACCAAGAAAATACTTAC
This sequence comes from Magicicada septendecula, assembly GCA_034769895.1. Taxonomy (NCBI): domain Eukaryota; kingdom Metazoa; phylum Arthropoda; class Insecta; order Hemiptera; family Cicadidae; genus Magicicada; species Magicicada septendecula. Next base: position 399,211,519 of record CM068375.1, on the reverse strand, counting down.
CCGTAATGCGTCTCGTACAGACTATACATATAAAACTACATTTTGTTCAAAAATTCCGACTTAATTTAGTTATAAATAAAAATATGTTTTATCACACTATAAACAACACCAAAATATCTACTTGCATAACACTATTACGTTTCACTTCCATGTTCCATAAGGAAATGATAGTGTAGTGATGGCGAAAAACTCGTGTTCGAGATAACGACTGATTCTGATTGTACTACCCTCAAAACATGAAGAAAAGTCATTTTTCGAAAAGTGTCTGTGTGTGTGTGTCTGTCTGTCTATCTGTGTGTAGAATTTTTTCTATGGCAAACGATAACAGCCGCATATTCAAACAGAATCAAATAATTTCTTGCATACATCCCTGAATTGTAGAGAACTCAAGGCCTATTGATTTTGGTGAAGATCGGTTAAGAGTATGGGGTAGTTTACCTACAACGTTTTATGTTTTAACAAGGGTAATTTTTTTATGACGAACGATAACTGCCGCACATTCAAACAGAATAAAATAATTTTTTGCATACGTTACTGAATTGTAGAGGACTCCAGACCTCTTGATTTTGGTCAAGATCGGTTAAGGGGAAGGGGAAGTTAACCTGCAACGTTTGTGTTTTAACAAGAGTAACATACTTAATTTTGATAAATAAAGTATCCTGATAAGATCATAATACTCCACTGTAGAAACGTAGATGAAATATCTATAAATAAAGAGGCTAGTTGAACGGGGTGGGGGTAATTTTCTATAAATGAAAATTATAGTTGAAGGTGCAGAGGATAATTTTTTATGTGTACTACGTTATCGGCAACAAAGAAGTAGTTTGTTGTTAAAATTCCTTCCCATGCTGTTTGACCGTAGACCAATGTATTCTGCAAAACCAGACGTTTCGGCAGTGGCATCGACTGCCATCATCAGTGAAAATCAAGTGCGATAACGTGAGGTGGTATAAGTTAGTGACCACAGTACTGTGGTTTAGGCTGAAGCAATAAGTAGAAAGAAGTAGTTTCTACGGAAATATTTCGTTTCGAAAATGAGTTTAAATATAAATCTTACAACATGGAAGTCATGTATGGTTCTCCATACCGATATTTTCTATGGCGAACGACAAGTGCCGCAAATTCAAACAGAATGAAATAATTTTTTGCATATGTGCCCTAGTTGTACAGGACTCAAGGCCTATTGATTTTGGTGAAGAAAGGGGTTAAGGGTGAATCGGTTAAGGGAAAGGGGTAGTTTACCTGCAACGTTTTATGTTTTAACAAGAGTAAAGTACTTAATTTTGATAAATAAAGTATCCTAAACACAAGGTCATAATAATCCACTGTATAAAACTAGATGAAATATCTATAAACGAAAAGGGTGGTTGAAGGGGAAGGGGGTAATTTTTTATATGTGTACTACGTTATCGGCAACAACGACGTAATTTGTTGTTAAAATTCCTTCCCGGGCTGTTGGCCGTAGTCCAATGTTTTCTGCAAAATCAGACGTTTCGGCAGTGACATCGACTGCCATCATAAGTGAAAATCGAGTGCGCTAACGTGAGGTGGTATACGTTAGTGACCACAGTACTTCTGAAGAAAGAAGTAGTTTATATGAATATATTTCATTTCAAAAATAATTTTAAATATAAATCTTATAACATGGAAGTTATGGGTTCTTCATACCGATATTTTTGGTAAATAATGTTTCCTGAAAAGAAGGTCATAATAATCCACTGTGGATAGGTAGGTGAAATATCTATAAATGAAAAGGGTAGTTGAAAGGGGAGGGGATAACTTTTTATGTGTGTACTACATTATCGGTAACAAAGAAGCAGTTTCTACGGAAACATTTCATTTCAATTTGCCAAACATAAAATTCGATTTACAAGGAACGCACCTAACTTGTTAGAAATTACCGAACCGAAGTCAAGTAAATGATTTTAATGTAAATCTTAGAAATGGAAGTCGTTTACGGTTCTCCACAGCTAAATCTTCCATGTTCCTTAAGGAAATGGAAGTATGGTGATCGCGAAAAAAACTCGTGTTCGTTCGAGATAAAGGCTGATTCTGATTGTACATGGAATTACTACAACATAACTTAACGTAACACTTATCAATAATTATGTCTTTCATAAGCGAACGTAGATTTGCCGCCAATGTTACAGCCCTCACGCTCAGAAAGTTTACACGCGGAGCGCTCACATGTGAGAATGTGGTCTTTGAACAGTGGCACTGTCCAATCAAATTGTTCCGTTAGTAAACTGACAGTAACAGATGTCTCGTCCATGTGGACTCAGGGTTTCCACAATTAGCATTCACCAACTGAAGTTTATCACCTTCATATTGAAATTCATCAAATCATAGAGGTTGCGTTGGCTGGACATGTGTAATGTCTGCGGAAAGAATGCCTAAAAGAAATGCTGAAGGGAAGATTATATACTACTAGACATAGAGGCAGACCAAGGATGAGATGGTTGGATGGCATAACACAAGATCTTGCTAGCACAGGAATCGGAGGGCGGAGAACAGATAAGCATGGAGGAAACTCCACCAAACGCTGTAACGCCAGGTAAGGAGAAGAAGAAGATTATCACCGTCAACAAAGCCGACCCGTCGTGTCGTCGCCACTCTGGTGTCAGCGTGTTTCCGTTCAGTGATACATGAACGTGTCAACCACGCGACTGCATGGGTGGATATAAAAAATTAATAATTATGATGACAATTATTAATTTATTATGTGTGAGGCACACAAAATGACTATATTAACTTGGACTAATACGTATAAAGAGGCACATAGTGTCTCTTTAAATTAACCTCTACCGTACACAATAGTACAAAGCCAATAATACGTACAACACAGACAATGCACACATTAGCAATGATACACGAATAACAGAAAAGCAGTGGCAACTGCGAATCTAATTAACATCTGTTGTAATTAAGAATAATAAACGAACATAGGTATATATACTACAATTATACCAAACAGGTTTAATTATCTACTCCGTAAAAAGTGTCTTTTAGTTTCCAATTTTAAATGTTCACACTTTACATTGTTTATTAAGTTATATTATAAAATGTAAGTTCTGTTTAGTCTACTATTATGAGGGCATCAGACGCAGACCGACCGTAACACAACTCGCTCAGCTGTTTACACTGCACTTCACACGCGTCGTGGGTAAGTTTCGTTCTGCCTCCATTTCATTGTTTTATCACGTAATTTTGAATCAGACTCTACAACTAGTAACATGTTTTTACTTTTACTCTTAATGTTTAACTTTGTTTAATTCCGTCAAACAATTCCAGTGAATGTTATCAACACGCCATACTTAAATATTTACTAGACATTTCAGTGTTGTCGAGCCTGGGGCTAACGACTGACGAATTGGGAACTGTCCCAATACCCGTACCCGCACTACATTTTCTGTTTTAAATAAGCAATTGTAACGATAAACTTACGGTGTAAAGAAGAAGAAGTGTACATGTGTACTAAAGTAAATTATTATATTTATTTCTTAATGTAAAGCGAAAATACGTGTTGTTTTCTTTTGTGAGGTTAGGTAATAATGGTTTTTGGTTTTTAGTTTAATGTTTAAAAAAAATAAAAGCCATGGTTGGGAAAAACATGACATTTAATGTGTCGACACAATGCTTGAAAGAGAGAAGCATCAAAAATAAAGAACCTAACGTACTTTTTAACAAAAACAACAACAGAAAAAAGTGAAAATACAATCATTAATGAATGAAAAAATTAAAACAAAAACAACGTAAAACAAAAACAAAACAAATTAAAACAAGATTTGTTATTTGTTAGGTGGTCAGTATTCTTTTATGTTACTCAGTAAAAGCTAGAAAACTTGACTGGAAGCAAGATTTGTGCGAAAAATACAACAAATGGGGACATACACATAGCATCCTGCCTTCCTTGGGGTTGGTTGCTAGTAGAGGGAAAATGAGGATTCAAACTCACAAAGGAATGCCGCCTTCTTAAAAAACACTAAAAAAACACTAAAAAACATGATCTCAGAGATGACGCCGCCACCGCTGGACCCGCAGCATCCCGATGGACCACAGCACCGCGAATTTCTGCGAATAAATTTTTTTATTTTTTTTATTTTATTTTTTTTTATTTTTTTTATTAAATTGATTTGGTGGGATGATGTTCAATGGACCACCAGCATCCGTGAATATAATTTTTTTATTTTTTTAAGAAAGCTGGTTTGCATATCAGTGGGTGGTGTTGGGTGGGAGGTTGTTTTTTTATTTCATATCAGTGGGTGGGGGGGTGGTTCCAACTCGAAGCATTATAGTGTATACTAAAATATATGATCAGGTGTACCAACCTTTGCATGAGTTCAAATTTGTTGTGTGTTATAATGTATATTAAATCTATATGATCAGGTGTACCAACCTCTGTAGTATTATTATAGTGTATAGATATTTTATATGAGCAGGGTTGTCAACATTTTCTGCGGTGGGGGGAGGGAAATTCAAATATGTGTTATATAGTGTATATATTAAAATATATGATCAGGGTTACCAATCTTAAATTATTGTGTGCGTGTATAGAGCAGATCTGCCAACATTTCTTTCTCTTCTGTGGTGGGAAATTCAAACTATATATGATCATAATTGTTACTCTCTCTCTCTCTCACACGGTGTGTATGTCTCTCTCTCTCTCTCGTTGTCAAACGTTATGCTCACCGGCATTATAGTGTATATTAAAATATATGATTAGGTGTACCAACCTTTACATGAGTTCAAATTTGTCGCGTGTTATAATGTATATTAAATCTATATGATCAGATGTACCAACCTCTGTATTATTCGTCCTCTCTCTCTCTCTCCCTCTCTCTCTCTCTCACACGTTGTGTATGTCTCTCTCGTTGTCAAACGTTATGCTCAAACTGTGGTCAGTACCGAGCGCATGTATATGAAATTAGAAAGTTTATATTTATTCGACAAATATTAACGTCCTCTCTCTCTCTCTCTCTCTCTCTCTCACTTGTTTCAACTGTGTCAACAAATAGTAACGTCCTCTCTCTCTCTCTCTCTCTCTCTCTCTCTCTCTCTCTCTCTCTCTCTCTCTCTCTCTCTCTCTCACTCTCACACGTTTCAACTATGCAAGGTTTCATACCCTTTCTCCTGTCTCCCTCTCGTACATTGAGTAGTCGGTGTGATGAATAAATAATTTTAGCCCTCTCTCGTTGTCAAAACGTCGTCTTCATTTTCAATGTATTAAATAATTAATTAATAGTTTTATAATGCAGTCAGTGTGATTGATCCTTGTTAGAAATATATATATTTGGCGTCAATGAACTACTTACCTGTTATGTTGTTACAGACAATACTTCTGTTTGAAGGTTGCAGTTTACACACACATAGGTTCAGTAGTGTATAGCGAAATAAATTAAAATTATACACACACATGAAAACGGCGGCTGAAATTCATACAAATCTTCTGATGTAACAGTTCACAAAAAATAAATTAATTGTACACATGTTCAGAGGTGTAGAGTGAAATAAAATAAAGTCATAATTTGTTTAAATGATTAAATATATTTTAACATTCACAATATAAAATTCACAATTAAATAAATACCTTAGAAATTGATATTTTTCGAAAGTTTATATATATATATAATTGTGTGTCGTACTTGTAGAAGAAGCAACCTGCAACATAACAATACAACAACAACATTAAAATCATGTTAAATATCACACACACAGATGCACACGCAACGCGCGCACATACAGACGCATACGCAACGTAATCACACACACACACACACACACACACACACACACACACACACACACACACACACACACACACACACACACACACGCAACGTAACCAAACACGCAACGCGCCCACACACAGACGCAAACGCAACGTACACACGTTTGGGTTACACCACACGTGCACGCACACACACACAGACGTACACGCACACATACGCAACGCACCCACACACAGACGCAAACACAACGTAATCATACACATACATACAACATGTACATGTAGGACCAATAAACAGATAACAGATTTAAATATGCTATAGTCATTGTAAGACGTTACAATCATTGAAGTGTTTAATAAGTAAATTGTATGTATGTATATATCACTGAATAATAATAATAATATAATCGTTCTAGTGTTATCGTTTGCTGCAACAGGTAAAGCAGTTACAAATAATTACATATAGGTTCAGAGGCGTATAGTGAAATAAATTAAAAATCCATTCATCAAAACTTTGTAAATTAGAATCTGCACTACATTCAAACATACGCACACACACACACAATGATAAAAAATTGTTTATTAAAAGTAGTTTGTTACCTTAACGAGGTACGATTTCCATATGTACTGTTTGATTCCTCATGCCTCGAAACACGAGATGTAGGTCGCTGGGGCTTATATGACGGAGCTCTTCATCTGTAAAGACGCAAGCATACCTCTTAGGTAGATATACACGATAGCGTAGCTCACCATCTTCCAACGTTACAAGCACAGACTTCCCATATCTTGTGTCCACATGCACCATGTTAACAATCGGATACTGCTTGTTCAATGTTAATTCTGCACACCGTTTGTACTCAATAGCAGAAACTGCATTGAATTTTGTGATAAACGACATTATTTATGAGAAGTGAAGACGTCTGTATCAAGCTAGGTGCAACTAAACAATGACTACAAAGAAGACTAGTGAAAGTAATGGTGGTGATGTGGTCATCAGGAAAGTTCACGTTCATCGCCCGAAGCTTTGCATGTACATACACACAGGCAGAATTAGCGCTGTTACAAAATATATATATATTAGGAAAGTCAAGCCCACAGACTACTAGAAATAGTTATCGTTTGAAAAAAAAAGAAACCACACATTACGAACTAATATCGTTACAATAATAATAATACATAAACTTACGTTTACGGTCGTCCAAACTGAAGTATGGAGTGACAATAACTATACAAATAATTACATATATGTTCAGAGGTGTATAATGTAAAACAAAATACAGATTATATGATAAGTAAATTGTGTGTATATATCACTGAATAATAATATAATCGTTCTAGTGTTAACGTTTGCTGCAACAGGTAACGCAGTTTACAAATAATTACATATAGATTCAGAGGTGTATAGTGAAATAAATTAAAAATAGAAATTAATTCCTCATAAGTTAATGTCCTTTCAAATAGTATTCTCTGCACTACAGTCAAACGTACGCACACACAGTGATAAAAATTGTGTATTAAAAGTAGTTTGTTACCTTAACAAGTACTGTTATCCTACGCCGTTGGGGGGGGGGGGGTCCTCATGCCACGAAACACGCGATGTAGGTCGCTGGGGTTTTATAAATTGTTTATTAAGTCTTTTAGAAATGGTCTTATACTTGAGCTTGGCCTGTTGACTATTGCTTTTAATTTTGTAATTTCTACAGGCGTTAACCGTTTCGGAGAAAAAAACCATTTATGGAGAAGATCCTCCTCCTCTTGTTTTGATGTGGTATTTATTCTATGATCCATCCTTCTTGTTCCTATAATAATAATAACAGTACCTGCTTCATTATCATATACATTATGTGCTATATATAAATATATACATAAGGCTTTCAACACACACACACACATACCATAAATCCAGAACAGGAAAGGTATTATAACAAACATTACGAAAACAAGTACGTACATAGATCAACGTTTAAACAAACAGATTATTACCTGAATAAATTTTTTTTAAAAACAGGACAGCGTATTATCTATATAACGTTCTGTTTCAGATAAGAATAGTTTGAATATAAAATGAAAGGGTACGTTGTATTTTGTTATGAGAAAATGCATTTCTAAATTTCGTTACATTTGTCAAAAGAGCTTATTGATCAGACGTATGAGTAATTATATTAATCCTTATGTAGCAAATACGCACGGATTCGTAAAATACAGCACTCAGGTGTAGGGCAATTAATCCTTTTTGTATTGAACGTATTTAAGTAGGCCTACTCGTGATATCAGTAAATTCTATCTAAACGTCATCTCAACGGAATCATTAAGTTTTTCAAAAGATCTTATTGATCAGACGTATGAGTATAAAATTGGAAATCTACAAACACATCAAAAATATCTGTCAAACCCCTATCAAACAAAAACCCCCGTTCTTATCGAGAGACAACAGTAACTGACCTAAGCACATGTGCTTCATTAGGCAACAGACCAAAAAAATCAAATAGACGACTATAAGCTCAATTTAAATAAAATCTGAATATTCAATAAAATTTTTTTTTTTTTTTTTTTTTACTTAGTAACATATGCAAATCTTTTACTTACCTCTTAAATGTTGTTATACACACAATAGCCGATTGAACGATGAGTGTCTCATACAAATGAGAAATAGTGACATGTCGTCTTGTGTGTGTGTGTATGTATATATATATATATATATCATACGGTGGAGAGACATACACATCGTGTGAGAGAGAGAGAGAGAGTAACAATTATGATCATATATAGTTTGAATTTCCCACCACAGAAGAGAAAGAAATGTTGGCAGATCTGCTCTATACACGCACACAATAATTTAAGATTGGTAACCCTGATCATATATTTTAATATATACACTATATAACACATATTTGAATTTCCCTCCCCCCACCGCAGAAAATGTTGACAACCCTGCTCATATAAAATATCTATACACTATAATAATACTACAGAGGTTGGTACACCTGATCATATAGATTTAATATACATTATAACACACAACAAATTTGAACTCATGCAAAGGTTGGTACACCTGATCATATATTTTAGTATACACTATAATGCTTCGAGTTGGAACCACCCCCCCACCACCTGATATGAAATAAAAAAACAACCTCCCACCCAACACCACCCACTGATATGCAAATCAGCTTTCTTAAAAAAATAAAAAAATTATATTCACGGATGCTGGTGGTCCATTGAACATCATCCCACCAAATCAATTTAATTAAAAAAATAAAAAAAAATAAAATTAAAAAAATAAAAAAATTTATTCGCGGAAATTCGTGGTGCTGTGGTCCATCGGGATGCTGCGGGTCCAGCGGTGGCGGCGTCATCTCTGAGATCATGTTTTTTAGTGTTTTTTTAGTGTTTTTTAAGAAGGCGGCATTCCTTTGTGGCTTTGAACTCTCATTTTCCCTCTACTGTTGCTTTTCCATTGAAAAAAATGAGAGGTAATAGTAATTCGACAATTCTGGGAGAACGCAAACCCGAGCTTTGGTTGGCCCGTACTTGTGGTAGTTCAAAGGGACTACCAGCCCTCTCTCTCCTACCCCTTCTTTGTATTGCAGTCTTGTTAGGCAAAGCCTTTTAAAGGATGTCGGCTGATTAGTGCCCAGTCATAATTTTGACTGTTGCCGGCTGTAAAAAATTTGGAACATCAATCTTTCGTGAGTCGAAGTACCTCGCCGCTCGAACTGAATGAAATGCCGTGAATTTGGTTCGACTGGAGCTGAACGTTTATTAAGTAGATTGTAGGCAAAACTCTAATAAATTTACAGCGTAACAGTTGAGACGTCGGCCGTAGGACTAAGAGTCATCATCTTCACGGATTAAACCGTGGTTTGTTCCGGTCTCAAATAGCCAAGGTTTAGAGCATGTCACTTCCTCGGAAGTCCCACACCTCTCCGTCCCTTCGGCTTATAGTTGTTTGGGGTTGCAGCAGTCATCCATTCGGAAAAGATGTTCCCACCAATTCAGCCGATACTGAGCAGTCGTCTCGAGTATACTCGTAATATTCCGTTCCTGCCGTGTAGCTGTGTTTCTTCTATGATCATGGAGAGTATACACTGCCACGTGCCTGAGAAATCTCATTTCAACCGCTTGGATGCCCCTTTCGTTAAAGTCAAATTCTCAGTCCCATAAAGAAGTGTGGGAAGAGCCATCACCTTGTAGAATTTTAGGCGTGTTCCTTTACTTGCTGACTTAAGGGTTCGTCTAATGGTCCCGCACATAAGGTTGAACTTATGCAACTTATTCACGACGTCGTTAATAGGGTTGCCAACCATACTTTACAATAAAGTATCCTACTTTATTTTTGGTGAATATACTTTATACTTTTGCATAAAAATAAAGTATGCGAAAATACTTTATTTTGAGTCTTTACTGTAATGCACGAAACGAAACACTCTCATACGTAATTTCCGAACGATTTATCGATGCCTAAGATAAAACAGAACGGAACACACAGGATTAACAATGATTATTTATTATTGAACGAAACGGCAGATGGCAGTCCATATCGGTTTCCTTTCTAGATCATTATTTATACGTTGTTGTAAAAAAGATTAAATATTAAAATGGATGATTTATATTCCGAGTCAATAAGACTTAAAGAAATCCAAAGACAATCAACAAATAATGACAAAGAATTTTCAGAAAAAAATACTGCTGAAAAGTGGCAATATATACTTAAGAATGCGTGTGATAACTTACCAAATATAAAAAAAATTATTTCTTATCTGCTCTCTGTTCCCGCAACCTCAGCTTTCACTGAAAGAGTTTTCTCGGTGATGAATGTAAAGTGGCGAGAAGAGAGAAACAGAGCGTCCATAAATTTAATAAAAAATGAGTTATTTATTTATTTAAATCTAGATTTAGATTGTAATACTAGCTATCAAACTCTCAAAGATAACCAAAAATTGTTAGCTTGTGCTAAAAGCACAAAAAAATATGTATTTAAGGCAATAAAAACTTAAATTTAAATAATACTTTTTTTTCTTGCAAATACTTTTTTTTCCTCTTCCAACAGACAAGTTACGTTATTTTCCTCAAAAAAAGTTGGCAACCCTAGTCGTTGCATGCATTATAAGAAACACATGCATTAAGGACTAACAGTATTAAATATATTTGAATCGTAGGGTAAAAATAATGTAGTCTGAGGGACAACAGCCTCAAAACACTGGAGCGTAAAATATTATTAGGTTGCGTGCAAAATCAAGACTTTGTATCGCGCACATACCTTGGCGAATATACAATACAAATGTTTACAAAAAAAACAGAACGTCTGGTCACAATATACAGACTACAGACATAAACCATGAACTCGTAAACACTGTAATTGTCATGACTTACGTAACAGTGGACGCCTGCAAACAACAGTGTGTGCAAAAGCTTCAGCTTACCTGTAACAGAAACAACAGCTTTAGTGAATACGTTAATGTAAAATTAACATGGGGTTACCATATGGCATAGGTGAAAAAAGAGGACAACCAGAAAGTTTAATAGCATGATCGTTACTTTACGGATCCTAAAAAAATATTGACAGGAAAAACATCATAAATTATGAATAAGAAGGTATTCATGATTAAGTTAAGCATTTTTACAGAGTTTATACAATGTACAATTTAATTTTTGCAAACTGATATATATACGTTCCAGGTGGACAGACTATCCATTTCTGCTTCATTATCGTTCCGGCCTTTCTTAAAGTTAGTATGCTCTTTTAATAAATTTTCGGTTAACACACACTTTCGTTTTGGCATCTTAATACTAATGTTATATATAAAAATGAATATTTCTTGTTTCTTTGTTTGTCCGGTATGCGTTCCTATACCATTCATCCGATTGCGATGAAACGTCGGTGAGTTGTGCGCACGCCCGCGAAGGTTTCTCAATTTTTTTCGATGGGGTCCTTTGGGGGGTTCTTTGGGGTCTTCCACATCTTGCGCACTTATAGTTTATATTTCCCGCATAGAATTGTGTATAAGTGTGATTATATCGATGTCTCTGTTCACATTGAATTTACTAAATTGTGAATTCGGTCGGTCGCACAAATTGTTTCCATCACGAACCGTATTACTGTTCCGATCCTGACTACCGACTGACTATCAACTGTTAACTATCGACTATGATTATCAACTGCTAACTCTCGACCACATACTCTTGATTACCGACTGACTATTAACTGCGACTATTAACTGACTGACTACGTGACTGCGTGACTACTCGCTCCGCGTCTTCGCCAAACAGTTTTATTGAAACATCTTACCCATAAGTCTAAGTTTTGGATTTCTACGCCTTCTCGGATTCTTGATTGGTCGTACAAATTCCTACTCTTCTGCCGATCTCATCCTCTGTTTCACGATTCGTCGTCCGAACCCTTCCCACTCTCTCCACGAGCTCTCTTAGAAGATGCTTGACGCTGGTTGGTCGTCGTCATCCCCGGAGTGTTTCATGTGACGAGCGTAGCACGGATTCTAAGAAATTAGGGCAATTTCATGGCCTTCTGTTATCCTTTGTTTAGACTTTCCCTAAGGTTCTGACTGAGCTTTTGTTAACAGACTCCAGAGTCTTGGTTAATTGTTTAAGTTACTCGTCGTTCGTTCCGCCGATTATCAACCCTTCGTTGGCGTTATTCTGGTCGACCTCCATACTTTCCAGTCGTAAATCTCAGTAAACTGTCAAAGGTTTGTTTTCATGCTGGGCAGGATGTACTGGCAGTATTCACTGAGTTACGTCTATTGTCTATTTCTTAGTTAAAATTGCTCTGTACTCCTTTTGTAACATAGTAAAGCCTTTCATAATTGTGCAGTTACGCTTCACCTCCACAGCAGGCGTTCCATCTCGATTCCGTGTAACTCGGCAGCTGTACGAAGTCTTTGTTTCAGATTGTTGGGTGCTGTAAATTGTGACAAACTGCTAGCTGTCAGCGACGCCTTGAAATTCTTATTGTGTGCAGTGCTCAGACGTTTTTTCTTTGTCTTCGCACTGTCGTCGGGTTTGACGTGCCCTCGATTCGTCATTATTTACGACCTGGGCTTGTGTCCGTCGACTTGAGTGTGGGAACGTGTCACTTGATCGAGGAATTAAAAAATTTTTTAAATTTCGATCATTACAATCTCCTCCTAAACCACTGGACCGATTTCAACCAAACTTGGCACAAATATTTTACGCAACGGGAGAACCAACATAGGATAGGTGTTTTTTCGATGGGGTCCTTTTGGGGGTTCTTTGGGGTCTTCCACATCTTCTCCTAAACCACTGGACCGATTTCAACCAAACTTGTCACAAATATTTTACGCAACGGGAGAACCAACATAGGATAGGTGTTTTTTTCGATGGGGTCCTTTGGGGTCTTCCACATCTCCTCCTAAACCACTGGACCGATTTCAACCAAACTTGGCACAAATATTTTACGCAACGGGAAAACCAACATAGGATATGTGTTTTTTCGATATGATCCTTCGGGGGGTCCTTTGGGGTCTTCCACATCTCCTCCTAAACCACTGGACCGATTTCAACCAAACTTGGCACAAATATTTTACGCAACGGGAGAACCAACATAGGACAGGTGGTTTTTTCGATACGATCCTCTGGGGGGGTCCTTTGGGGTCTTAAAAACTATTCGATCTGGTTACTATGGCAACCCAATAGAATAGATTCTGTTCTAAATATATTATCGCATTAAATTGAAGACCACGCGAACGAAGTCGTGGGCAACAGCTATTTATTTTTAAGAAACCTAATTTAATTGAAATTTATTAATTAAACTAACATTTTCATTACGTACAACGTGAAACTCCGTAGCGAAGCACGGGTATTCCGCTAGTAAAGTAATAAATTCTACTTGCCTACAACATATAACTACCATCACCTTAAAAACTCACGAATGTAGACGTCTATTAGACTGCAGAATACGCGAGAAAGAGCTGTAGGCAAGCAGCATATGACGCCAGTGGTACATTTCTGAGCGGCGCCGCTGGGAGCTCTCTTGTAAGTGACTACTTTTTCAGTTTTACGAAAAAAGAGGAAATTTCCGTTTTTTTTTTTTAATCCTCCGACAGGTTTGTAACTCTAAAAAAAGAGAACGTGTCCGGGAAAAAGAGGACGTACAGTAACATTAATTAACACCGTACGGAATTATTAGCAACACAATACATAAATCATAAGAACTTTACAATTTTTGTCTCTTTCATATAAGATCATTAAAAGCTGAAGTTTTGTTACCTAAGAATATCTTTCGTCCATTTATGTACAGTCACATTATTATACGGAAACAATTTTCACTAATTACTCGTTTCTACAGAATCTAAAATGTCGATTATATAATCAGAACTTTAATAGACCTACCAGTGGCGTACCTAGAATTTGGCCTTGGGGGGTCGGGGTCGGGTCGGCTTTATACAAAAGAAAAAACAAGTTAAGACTAATCAACGTTCTTCTTTTGATAGTTCCTATCCGTTTCGGATGTTGGATATCATACAGACTATTTTAACTTTCGGTACTACTGCACGGAATAAGTCAGTTGTATTCATGCCAAACCAGGTCCTTAAATTTCTCACCAACGATATTCTCGGTCGCCCAACTCCTCTCTTTCCAAGTACTTTTCCCTGTAGTATGGACTGCAATAAGTAAAATCTCTGTTCATTTCTCATGAGATGTCCCAGATACTGAAGCTTTCTTATCTTCACTGCGTTAATAACTTCCCTTTCTTTCTTCATCTTTCTAAAAACCTCAGCATCAGTTATATGTGCTGTCCGTGGAATGCTCAGTATTCTACGGTAAAGCCACATTTCGAAAGATTCCAATTTTTTAGTTGTGGCTTCAGTCAAAGTCCAAGATACCACACCGTAGAAGAGGGCCGAGAATACGTAGCAGCGTAAAAGTCTTATCTTTGTAAAAGTCGTATTTATGTACAGTCACATTATTATACGGACACAATTTTCACTAATCACTCGTTTCTACAGAATCTAAAAAGTCGTTTATATAATCAGAACTTTATGTAGACCTACCAGTGGCGAACCTAGAATTTGGCCTTGGGGGAAGGGCTCCCCACGTCGGTTCGGCTTCATACAAATAAACACCAAGCTAAGACTAATCAACACTACTATCTTGAAAGTGACTGAAGTCAGTCCCATTAAACTAAACGGTAGGACTAAAAACATCAATAAAAATACGCGTTATTGAAACATTGTTTACAAGATACTCATTGACTGAATTGATTTTCCTATATTTCATATTTCAAATGCAAGTGGTCGTAATAAACGTGTTTGCGTATTTAGAAAAATACTACTTTATTAGCGTACATGGTCGAAAAATAATAAAATAGCCTAAAATTAAGAGATTAACAAAATTCGCCAACTTTTTCGACCCTCTGGTGGGGAACCGGTCCCGTTCGCCCCACCCCCCCTAAATACGTCCCTGAGGCCTACGTAAAATTACACTGACAGCATTACATACAATATGTACAATTACTATCCACAGCTCGTCCAACAAAGGTTTTTATACCACTGTGTAGTACTTGATACCTTTTTTCAAAATAACTATGCAAATTTTTGAAATTTCCCGATAACATACTGTGATATTTATGTGGGAAGCAAAACCAACAGGGAACATAGAAGACAGGAAATGAAAAATAATGCGGCGACTAACGGAGGAGAAAAAGGAAAAAGAAGGATGTAAAGGAGGAGGAAAGAGGTTTTATACTGGAGGTAAAGAGGAAGGACCAGAAGAAGTGGGCGAGATAAAGAACACGGCAGAAAACACTCCCGCCGGTCTAGTGAGACATTATAAGGAATAGGTCGCTGTGATGAGAAAAAAGACACGAGTTCTAGAAATAAATAATCAGAACGTTAGAAAAACATTTTTCTCTTCAATCGTAAACACGACAAGTTTGTTTGCGCGCGTTCTACCCCTATCTGGGGATACTGAGAAGTAAGGCGTAGGACAATTCCATCATAGACACTTGACAGGTACCGTTTATGTCCGGATTGTACTTAAACCCTCTCGGAGCACATTGTAATTAAGTGCGATAGTACGGTCGGCTTTGTACCCTGGTGAGAAAAGTCCGTCCTGAATCGGATCTCGAGGCAGGAACTCCAGAAGGAAGTTCAGAACGGAACTCGTCTATCAATTGCTGATCGTCTTATTCCGCACAGCCCAGAGACAGTAGAAAACCACTAATTTACCTTTTTTAAGAATAGAAAATCTGTCAGAAAGGAATCAAGGGAATCTAAAATAGCCATTTATTCCAAGTTGAAAAGGGAACAAAAAACTTATTTTGATAATTGAAAAAAATTCCAATTCTTCTCCAAGCGGAAATGGATAAATAAAAGCATTTATCGTAAACTATTAAGTGTAAACTAAAAATACAAAACACAGTATGATTCACGATACTTAAAGTGAGGAAAACGATTACTGAAGATTACCCAGAATCGGGCAGAATAACACTTCTTATCTGCGTCCACATACAGTAGTTAATGTTTACATAGACAATATGATAATTCCCTAAATGAATTTGTTTATCAAACCGACATTTCATAACAGATACTGTAATTCTTGAGTCACATGTAGCGATCGATACGCCGTGACTCACAGGCTTCCTGGGTGCGACAGGAAGTCCAACTGACCCACTACGCTTATTTGTTTTGCATCCGTACAGGAAGTTATACTATATTTGTAACTGAATATTGTACTGAAACATACTCGCATAACATGTACTTTCAAATAATATTACAACCGTTTCCTCTTACCGATTAATCCTATGATCTAAGAGATGTGACGTCACAGCCTAAGCTCTGCAGATTGCCCTTAAGAGATCTCCGTTTCGGTTACCAAGCTACAGTCGCGGGTTCCTGTGTGGACGCCCTGTTCTAGTACGAATCCTTTTCCTAAGTGGCCATAGTCAGCCGAGGGGGGTATCACTTAACTCAGTATGTATGGAAACGTTTCTAATAGTCGCCTCGGCGGATGCGATACTTTCCGAGACCTCATACTACATATGAGATCATATAGTACCTCATACTCATAGTCTCTACTTCAGTAAAGGGGTGAATTGGCGAACACCGCGCCAATTTGTAAATCGTTTTTATTTCCCTGTTCCATAAGGAAATGGAAGTATGGTGATGGCGAAAAACATCGTGTTCGAGATAAGGGCTGATTCTCATTGTACTACCCTCAAAACATGAAGAAAAGTCCTTTTCTGCAAAGTGTGTGTAGAATTTTTTTCTATAGCGAACGATAACTGCCGCAAATTCAAACAGACTGAAATAATTTTTTGCATATGTGCCCGAGTTGTAGAGGACTCAAGCAAGCCTACTGATTCTGGTGAAGATCGGTTAAGGGGAAGAGGTAGTTTACCTGCAACGTTGCAACGTTTTACGTTTTAACAAGAGTAGTTTTTCTATGGCGAACGATAACTGCCTCAAATTCAAACAGAATCAAACAATTTTTTGCATATTGTAATAAAATAAATTAAATAGAATTGATGTTGTGTTGATTTATGATAAGAAGATACTGTGAAGTATGAGACTCCGATGTAATCAAGTCCAATGTAATATGTTTAATTGGTGTGGCTCTCGACGTCTTACTGGCCTGGAACACTTCCTTAAGTTTCCCAGCTGGTCGAGTCCCAATGTTAGCAAGACCGGTCGAGTAGCGTAAAGTTGATGAAGAAATATATATATGCTCAGCTTCACCGAAAGTTTCAAAACAAAAATTATTGTTTTGAAGAAAATTAAAAAAAAAATTAGGTTTATAAAAAAAATAATAAAAAAAATTTTTAATTTTATTAATTAATTAATTAGGATCAATTAATTAATATAGGGCTGTGAAGTTTTAAACAGTGTAATGCTCTTCTGAAAATTTTTATTAAAGTTTTAGTATAATTTAAATAATCTATCACCACTCATAAGACTGTCTGTAAACCAATCGATATTTGTTTACTTTTCTATTTTTTAGGTTATCTTCACTTACGGGTGGTAAAGTCCTTGTAGATTATCAATTAGAATTATATTATTGGTAATTAGTATTATTGAAGAAATAAAGAACTATTAAGTATTGAAAAGTATTAATGTTTTATTAAGTAACAGCAATATTGACTCTTATCGATTAGTATCGATTCTCAGGATATCGAAAAAAGTTACAAGTATATGTTATAAAAATTATATAGGGTTCTTTAAACAGCCAGTTATTACCAAAGTCAGAGAAATCGGTCTAATATTTAAAAAGTATAACGTTACAATCAAATTAATAGTTATTAATAAACACAGACATTGAATAATAAATTGTAAATATAATAATTGTTTTCACCAAACAGCTGTTCTGAACCAAGAAGAGGCACTGGGATGGTCAAAGCAAATGGCCGCCGTCAAGTTGATCAAAATGTGACTCGTCCCTGCTGCGTTCCAAATAATGTATTTTGACGCAATATTTCTGTTCTCGTGTCCGCAAATCTCTTGTTATATGTTGTGTAGTGACTGGTGTAGTGATTCTGGGTTGTATTTAGTGTATCTGTATAATTATTAGTTCAAACACTTTCTCCGATTCCGTCACTAATTTGGTTTAATGTGTTATACAGTTTTCTAGTGTTTTATGGTGTTTTTCGGAGTAGATTTATATTGTTCTGTGTTATGGAGTGTTACTTGATCGTTTCTGTTATAATATGATAGTTTCAGAAGTATTTTACAAGTCACTCGCGATTTCACAATAACTCACTATACACTCGCTTTGTATGACGATTATAGGTTAGGTTATCCACGTTTTCACACGTATGTCATGTTAACCGTTCAACTACCAATAATTAACTAACTGTTTCCTTCAGTTTCAATTAAACTCTTAGCCCATATAATATTATCCTTAACATTGTTCAAATATTTTTCACATCCTGTATGCACTTTTACATTTTCACTATATGAATGCCTATACTTTGGTTATTTGTCAATTTTATTCACTAGATTTGATTTAAATTAATCTTTCAGTTCATTCTGGTTATTTTCAGATTAAATAATGCCATTTTATAGTGTTTTCTGTCCAAAAAAAATAGTAATTTCACTTTCAGTTTGGTATACTGTGAAGAGTCAAAACATCAAAATTTACTTCCTGTCATTATATAAATTCAGCCATTTTATCAGTTATATTTAATATTAATAATCCTATATTGTATTAAAAGGTTCCTATTCCCTTATTTTCTGGTAATTAATTGAATTAGTTGTATTCTGAAACATTATTCTGAAATATATGACTCCCATGTCTAAATTTCTGAGTTTAGTCATTTTCACATTTATTCATAATTCTGAATATAATTTATTAAAATCTCTCTAAATGGTATGTGCAATTATATGGCATGATCTCAAGTTTATTTTGTCTAAACCCCTTTTGTTTATTTGCATTTAATTGAGCAATTTCTCTGTTTTGATGAAGTTTGGTTTCCATTCTTTTGGCCTATGATTTTTTAACAATTTTTCTTACAAAATAATTTACAAACAATATATGATGTGTGATACCCTCTCTGACTTTTACAAATAGTATTATAAATTAAACATGTTTTTAAATTACACAAAAACAATTAGTATTGGTTACAATACAAACAATAGTTAAAACAAATAACGAATATTTTTTTTTTTAAATAAATGGTTGTCTTCAAGTCAGACATTTTGCAACACAATCCTTATTTCTAAACATGGAAATATGGCTTACAAAAAAGGTTTTTTTACTAACTAACATCTTAATTACTCTCTACTATTTACAAGTGGTAACTATTTTTATAGTTCTGATGTTAGTTGTTTCAGACCCAAACAAATGGCCTTATATCTAATACATTTTTAAACATTCTTGTACTATATACATAAAAACCTTATATTTATATTCTTATTTCTAAACATTATTATAAGTAGGATTCTACAGTTTTTATACTGTCTTTTACATTGTCTTTGGGGAATTGTACCCTGTCATTAACAAATAAATAGTATTAATTGTTCAAAAGGTATTATGAACTCTGTTTTCCTTTTTTCATGTAAAACAAAATGTTATTTTAAACAGATTCATGTCTTATGAACAACATATTGTCACAGTACATATTTTAAGTCATTGAAAAATGCATATTTCATTGCATCCAATGTTTGTGATGGCCAAGAATGAAACACAAGGTTCATTTTTTATAATACCCAAAACTATCACTGGTTCACTTTCACTTATATATTATGTTAATGCTAAATGGTCGTATAGTCTTATCAACATAATAAATTGGTTAGCGTTTTTTCAATGGAGATTTGTTCCATGGGTACTATATTATTGTTTCATCTTAGTTCACAGGAAACTTTTACTTTATACACTCCTCTCTCTTAAATTTGTATACATGTGGTTTTTATTTCGTTATTTTTATTTTTAGATATTTATTTTGGGGATATAGGGATTTGGGTGTCTTTTATAAGAGCATGACATCTTCTTCAGGATGCTGCCCTCTTCTTCTTTCTTCAGTCTTCTTTTCTCCTGCCTTCTGGGACTGGTATCTTCTCCATCTTCTTCTTGATGCCATCAGGTTTCTTGGGATCTTCTCCATCTTCTTCTTGATTTCAGAAATACACCACCTGTATTGGTTGATCTTGGCTTATTTTAGGGGTTCTCTTCTATTTATTCTCCCTCGTCGTGGGTTTGGTCATATTCAGTACTGCTCTGTTGTTTACTATTTTACCTTCCTGGGTTATACCTTGAAAACCTTTGGTTATGAGACTGGTCTTGGATGACTCATCACTAGTAACTCCTTTTATTTGTACTTGTATTTTCTTTATAATAATGATTTCTTTCCACAGCTGATATGAATTAATCTATTTATATTAGACTTAATGCTTTCTTCCAAATTTAAATATTATAACTTCATTATTCTAATGATCAATTGCCATTCAATATTATGCAAACATCTGTCACGCTACAGATTGCTCCCCTCCAGAAGTAATTATTTCAGACATGTTTATGGATGAAATAATTTCTTATGATAATTTCATCATTTCTTACAATTCATTTTCTTCTCCATTTTTATATCGACTTTTTTATATTAGAGTTTTATTAATTTTATATATATGGTTACTTGTCTTACTACTGATCCTTTTCGGATAGTTAGTGTCTTCTGAGATATATTATAATTGTAATACATTTTCTTCCTATATCAACTTCGTGTTGTATCCTTGGGATATTTATTCCCTAACATTCCCTATCACGTGGGCTGGGGCAGATCAGAGGGGCACTGTACGCTACTTCTCTGCTGGCCATACACCACTTCTATAAATTGAGTACAGGGGCATATCCATCCCTGCTCAAAAAACATAATGCTGCTGGAATTATCTTCAGTCAGTCATCGAATAAATAAATAAAAAGTAGTCTCATTTTCGACTAATAAAAATATCTTTGGATTCTCCACTTCGTAGTCTCTCAGATTATCTCACATTTTCTATCTTAATAAATCTTCATAATCATTATTATACTCATTATATATATATTTTTTCAAAACTCTTAACTTGTCTGATATATTTAATTTAATTATGGTTGAAAACCTTTCTTTTAATAATTTTGGTTACTGTTTACAGTGTAACTCTCTTTCTTCTTCATCTGAATTCTCTTTATACTTTCTTCTGGTTATTCATAGTATTAGCATGGTCTTTATAAATAGTCTTTCGTATTCATTATTTGAATGGTCTTAATATATTATATTTAATTTTTTAACATTGTATCTTAACATTAGATATACAGGTTGTTATATTGATCATTTTATTTAAACATTTTGGTTCTTTCCTTTCTCTTAGAAAGTTATTAATCTGCCTTCGCATTCATTAACATTAATTCATTTATATTATATTTCATGTGGTATTTCTTCTCTTTGCATTTCATATAGGTCTTATTATTATCATTTGTTCAAAATCATCTTCTCCATATGTTTGGTATGAGTTGTTCTTCTTTGCTCTTAATTAACTGTTTTCATTATCGTTTCATAGGTAATTAGTCTCTTTGCTTCCAAATTTTTTTTCTTTTTTCTCTGGCATATTACACTCTTTTTTGTTATTCTTCTCTACTCCTTCAAATGCTATTGTGAATGTCTAGCATTTATTCTGGATTAACGTTAATTCTCTTTTCTGAATTAATCACTTTATTTTCTTCTCAATTCAATCATAATTGACACATAATTATTTTTTGGAACTTGGTTAGTTTTAATGTAAAATTCAAACTATTCTTTTTATTTAATTGAAAAATATTTCTCATAAATCCTTGTAATATGTTGATCTTATCTTGTTTCAAAGTACTGACGTTCTATCAACATTCAAATTCTGTTTAATTCATTTATTCCCAGAATTGTTTATAGTAATGTGATCTTACTATTATCTCTGAATGTTTTGGTATTTCTCCAAATTTTAATTTTAAATTTTTTAATAATTAAGTTCAAAATTCTCTCTCTTTCTCTTTCTTCCATAAAGTTTTGTTCTAAATTATCAGGTTGTAGTAAGAAGTACTTACTCAATTTTAAATTTTTATAATTATATTTCAATTCAAAAGTCTTTCTTTTCCTTTCTTCCATAAAGTTTGTTCCAAAATTATTAGGTTGTAAGATGTACTTACATTATTTTAAAATTTTTTAAAATTAATTAAAAAATTCTTTTAATTCTCCAGAATGTTCTTCTCAAAATATTAGGTTGTAAGATGTACTTACATTATTTTAAAATTTTTTCAATATAAATTCTAAATTCCTTCTTCTTATAATTCTCCAGAATGTTCTTCTCAAAATATTAGGTTGTAAGATGTACTTACATTATTTTTGAACTTTTAAAAAATATAAATTCAAAATTCTAAAACTCACAACTCATTCTTCATAATATTTCTTCATAGAAGCTTGATTGTACACTCCTTTGATTTTTCCTGAAACGATTTCCTTCAACTCATATGTATTGTTATGTTTATCATTTATCACAACATATGGGGTTATATTGTACTCTACACTGGCCCATATTATTTATACTTTTGTAAATTGATCTTCTCTTTTTCTTTCCTTATAATTGCCTTTTCTTTTATATACCCAGGAAGATGGACGATTTTCTTTATGTCGTTCCATTGCTCATATTCTTATTTATTTATAATGTGCATTTTCTTAAATAGTCTTCATTCATAAAACCCAGTTTTGTTTCTATGTTTATTCTTCGTATCATTTCCTTTCAATGATATTTATTTCGTCTCCTTCAACATTGTTTTTCGCCGTTGTCGGTTATCATGATCTCCGTCCCTTTTCTTGATGTCGTGTGGTATTTGTGTCAACCAGGGTCCATCATCTCAGTTGCTCTTATAAAATTTACCCTAGGGCGCGACACTCGGTTATTATTACTGTTATTATTTTTATTACTAAATTTATCATGATAGTAATTTCGGTTAGGTTGGTAAGGTCTGTCATCATTACTGTTGGGATATGGATTTCTCTGACTGTATGGGACATTATTATGTTGGTATAAATTGTTTCTATTGTATGGATAGGGGTTGTTATTCCTATCGCCGTTAAAATTACCGATAAGTTGGTTATTACGCGGCGGGTTGTTAGGGCCGTCGTAATTACTGGGCTGGTTCCCTCTATCATCATATTGTATACACCAATACTTCTCTGGTCCATGTTTTGTGTTACCTGACAAATATATGTGAGGATCTTCATCTGGGTTATCACTTATTATTTGTTTATCTGAAACACCATAAGCTGGTTTACCATCACATATCCACTCTGAAGGAATATATTTTAGTCTAACCGTACCCTGGAGCTGTCCTGGATGGCACACTAATGGAATACATTCTGGTGATTCATCTGTGCCGTCATTACAGTCTGGTACGATATCACATTTCCATTTTTCTGAAATCCACCGTCCGGTTCTGCGTTGAAACTGGTCTGTTCCACCTGTGGTATTCTGTTTACCTCTGGTCCTTTCCCAGTGATAAACTACTGTCTTGTGGTAAATTATTTCTGAAATTACTTCGATTCTCCTTCTATAATTCATAGAATTCATGATGTCTTTGTCATAGGTAATTGGGATATTATTGCCATCAATTAACCCATGTTTCATCATCTCCAACTCTTCCTTCGTTTTTATTACATTTCTTGGATACATTCTCCTTTTCCTTGGTTTAATATCTTCCTGGTTTCGGTTAGTTTCAATTCTAGGTAATACCATTACTTGTTTCTGCGTTTTATCATTTGGTACTTCTTCTGGTTCTGGTTTACTATTATATTTTATTTCTTCAGTCTTCTCCTTTCTTAATTCCTCTCTTTTTAATCTGTCCTCCCTCATTTCCTTATTCTCGTCATCTAGTTTCTTGTTCATATTATCTAGTATTTTATGCTGATCATCCAGTTTCTTCATTGTCGACTTGTGGCACTCATCCAGTTTCTTACTTAATTCTTCTTTCATTTTCTTATTATCTTCCTTCAAATTTTCTATGTTCTTGTTCACCCCACTTAATCCTTCTTTCAAAGACTGTGTGTCCTTCTTCCTATTCTCCTCCATTTTCTTGTTACTCTCCTCCATTTTGTCTTCCATCTTTTGTAGAAGTCTTTCCATGAATCTGTCCATTTTATCCTCTTCCGTTACTTTGGATTTTTCTACATGTCTTTCCTGGACATTTACTTCCTCTGTCTGTGTAGGCATCTCAGGTTGTTCCCCTGGTTGTTCATGTTGTTTGGACAACACTGGTGGCAACAAACTTTCCGCGTCTACTGGCGTTGCTTCCTTGTTGTCCATGTTAACTTCTATTTCATTCTCGGCCTCCGCCGCCCGTTTCTTAGATGTTGCACGTCGTTGCATTTTCCCTTGAAATTCTCTGGCTTTGTAGCTGTTGCCTAGCTCCAACTAGTGATTGGGCAGAATGTATTGGCCTTCCAATCGCTAATTAAAGCCCCTAAAGTTGTGCGCCAATTTGTAATAAAATAAATTAAATAGAATTGATGTTGTGTTGATTTATGATAAGAAGATACTGTGAAGTATGAGACTCCGATGTAATCAAGTCCAATGTAATATGTTTAATTGGTGTGGCTCTCGACGTCTTACTGGCCTGGAACACTTCCTTAAGTTTCCCAGCTGGTCGAGTCCCAATGGTAGCAAGACCGGTCGAGTAGCGTAAAGTTGATGAAGAAATATATATATGCTCAGCTTCACCGAAAGTTTCAAAACAAAAATTATTGTTTTGAAAAAAATTAAAAAAAAAATTATGTTTATAAAAAAAATAATAAAAAAAAATTTTAATTTTATTAATTAATTAATTAGGATCAATTAATTAATATAGGGCTGTGAAGTTTTAAACAGTGTAATGCTCTTCTGACAATTTTTATTAAAGTTTTAGTATAATTTAAATAATCTATCACCACTCATAAGACTGTCTGTAAACCAATCGATATTTGTTTACTTTTCTATTTTTTAGGTTATCTTCACTTACGGGTGGTAAAGTCCTTGTAGATTATCAATTAGAATTATATTATTGGTAATTAGTATTATTGAAGAAATAAAGAACTATTAAGTATTGAAAAGTATTAATGTTTTATTAAGTAACAGCAATATTGACTCTTATCGATTAGTATCGATTCTCAGGATATCGAAAAAAGTTACAAGTATATGTTATAAAAATTATATAGGGTTCTTTAAACAGCCAGTTATTACCAAAGTCAGAGAAATCGGTCTAATATTTAAAAAGTATAACGTTACAATCAAATTAATAGTTATTAATAAACACAGACATTGAATAATAAATTGTAAATATAATAATTGTTTTCACCAAACAGCTGTTCTGAACCAAGAAGAGGCACTGGGATGGTCAAAGCAAATGGCCGCCGTCAAGTTGATCAAAATGTGACTCGTCCCTGCTGCGTTCCAAATAATGTATTTTGAAGCAATATTTCTGTTCTCGTGTCCGCAAATCTCTTGTTATATGTTGTGTAGTGACTGGTGTAGTGATTCTGGGTTGTATTTAGTGTATCTGTATAATTATTAGTTCAAACACTTTCTCCGATTCCGTCACTAATTTGGTTTAATGTGTTATACAGTTTTCTAGTGTTTTATGGTGTTTTTCGGAGTAGATTTATATTGTTCTGTGTTATGGAGTGTTACTTGATCGTTTCTGTTATAATATGATAGTTTCAGAAGTATTTTACAAGTCACTCGCGATTTCACAATAACTCACTATACACTCGCTTTGTATGACGATTATAGGTTAGGTTATCCACGTTTTCACACGTATGTCATGTTAACCGTTCAACTACCAATAATTAACTAACTGTTTCCTTCAGTTTCAATTAAACTCTTAGCCCATATAATATTATCCTTAACATTGTTCAAATATTTTTCACATCCTGTATGCACTTTTACATTTTCACTATATGAATGCCTATACTTTGGTTATTTGTCAATTTTATTCACTAGATTTGATTTAAATTAATCTTTCAGTTCATTCTGGTTATTTTCAGATTAAATAATGCCATTTTATAGTGTTTTCTGTCCAAAAAAAATAGTAATTTCACTTTCAGTTTGGTATACTGTGAAGAGTCAAAACATCAAAATTTACTTCCTGTCATTATATAAATTCAGCCATTTTATCAGTTATATTTAATATTAATAATCCTATATTGTATTAAAAGGTTCCTATTCCCTTATTTTCTGGTAATTAATTGAATTAGTTGTATTCTGAAACATTATTCTGAAATATATGACTCCCATGTCTAAATTTCTGAGTTTAGTCATTTTCACATTTATTCATAATTCTGAATATAATTTATTAAAATCTCTCTAAATGGTATGTGCAATTATATGGCATGATCTCAAGTTTATTTTGTCTAAACCCCTTTTGTTTATTTGCATTTAATTGAGCAATTTCTCTGTTTTGATGAAGTTTGGTTTCCATTCTTTTGGCCTATGATTTTTTAACAATTTTTCTTACAAAATAATTTACAAACAATATATGATGTGTGATACCCTCTCTGACTTTTACAAATAGTATTATAAATTAAACATGTTTTTAAATTACACAAAAACAATTAGTATTGGTTACAATACAAACAATAGTTAAAACAAATAACGAATATTTTTTTTTTTAAATAAATGGTTGTCTTCAAGTCAGACATTTTGCAACACAATCCTTATTTCTAAACATGGAAATATGGCTTACAAAAAAGGTTTTTTTACTAACTAACATCTTAATTACTCTCTACTATTTACAAGTGGTAACTATTTTTATAGTTCTGATGTTAGTTGTTTCAGACCCAAACAAATGGCCTTATATCTAATACATTTTTAAACATTCTTGTACTATATACATAAAAACCTTATATTTATATTCTTATTTCTAAACATTATTATAAGTAGGATTCTACAGTTTTTATATTGTCTTTTACATTGTCTTTGGGGAATTGTACCCTGTCATTAACAAATAAATAGTATTAATTGTTCAAAAGGTATTATGAACTCTGTTTTCCTTTTTTCATGTAAAACAAAATGTTATTTTAAACAGATTCATGTCTTATGAACAACATATTGTCACAGTACATATTTTAAGTCATTGAAAAATGCATATTTCATTGCATCCAATGTTTGTGATGGCCAAGAATGAAACACAAGGTTCATTTTTTATAATACCCAAAACTATCACTGGTTCACTTTCACTTATATATTATGTTAATGCTAAATGGTCGTATAGTCTTATCAACATAATAAATTGGTTAGCGTTTTTTCAATGGAGATTTGTTCCATGGGTACTATATTATTGTTTCATCTTAGTTCACAGGAAACTTTTACTTTATACACTCCTCTCTCTTAAATTTGTATACATGTGGTTTTTATTTCGTTATTTTTATTTTTAGATATTTATTTTGGGGATATAGGGATTTGGGTGTCTTTTATAAGAGCATGACATCTTCTTCAGGATGCTGCCCTCTTCTTCTTTCTTCAGTCTTCTTTTCTCCTGCCTTCTGGGACTGGTATCTTCTCCATCTTCTTCTTGATGCCATCAGGTTTCTTGGGATCTTCTCCATCTTCTTCTTGATTTCAGAAATACACCACCTGTATTGGTTGATCTTGGCTTATTTTAGGGTTTCTCTTCTATTTATTCTCCCTCGTCGTGGGTTTGGTCATATTCAGTACTGCTCTGTTGTTTACTATTTTACCTTCCTGGGTTATACCTTGAAAACCTTTGGTTATGAGACTGGTCTTGGATGACTCATCACTAGTAACTCCTTTTATTTGTACTTGTATTTTCTTTATAATAATGATTTCTTTCCACAGCTGATATGAATTAATCTATTTATATTAGACTTAATGCTTTCTTCCAAATTTAAATATTATAACTTCATTATTCTAATGATCAATTGCCATTCAATATTATGCAAACATCTGTCACGCTACAGATTGCTCCCCTCCAGAAGTAATTATTTCAGACATGTTTATGGATGAAATAATTTCTTATGATAATTTCATCATTTCTTACAATTCATTTTCTTCTCCATTTTTATATCGACTTTTTTATATTAGAGTTTTATTAATTTTATATATATGGTTACTTGTCTTACTACTGATCCTTTTCGGATAGTTAGTGTCTTCTGAGATATATTATAATTGTAATACATTTTCTTCCTATATCAACTTCGTGTTGTATCCTTGGGATATTTATTCCCTAACATTCCCTATCACGTGGGCTGGGGCAGATCAGAGGGGCACTGTACGCTACTTCTCTGCTGGCCATACACCACTTCTATAAATTGAGTACAGGGGCATATCCATCCCTGCTCAAAAAACATAATGCTGCTGGAATTATCTTCAGTCAGTCATCGAATAAATAAATAAAAAGTAGTCTCATTTTCGACTAATAAAAATATCTTTGGATTCTCCACTTCGTAGTCTCTCAGATTATCTCACATTTTCTATCTTAATAAATCTTCATAATCATTATTATACTCATTATATATATATTTTTTCAAAACTCTTAACTTGTCTGATATATTTAATTTAATTATGGTTGAAAACCTTTCTTTTAATAATTTTGGTTACTGTTTACAGTGTAACTCTCTTTCTTCTTCATCTGAATTCTCTTTATACTTTCTTCTGGTTATTCATAGTATTAGCATGGTCTTTATAAATAGTCTTTCGTATTCATTATTTGAATGGTCTTAATATATTATATTTAATTTTTTAACATTGTATCTTAACATTAGATATACAGGTTGTTATATTGATCATTTTATTTAAACATTTTGGTTCTTTCCTTTCTCTTAGAAAGTTATTAATCTGCCTTCGCATTCATTAACATTAATTCATTTATATTATATTTCATGTGGTATTTCTTCTCTTTGCATTTCATATAGGTCTTATTATTATCATTTGTTCAAAATCATCTTCTCCATATGTTTGGTATGAGTTGTTCTTCTTTGCTCTTAATTAACTGTTTTCATTATCGTTTCATAGGTAATTAGTCTCTTTGCTTCCAAATTTTTTTCTTTTTTCTCTGGCATATTACACTCTTTTTTGTTATTCTTCTCTACTCCTTCAAATGCTATTGTGAATGTCTAGCATTTATTCTGGATTAACGTTAATTCTCTTTTCTGAATTAATCACTTTATTTTCTTCTCAATTCAATCATAATTGACACATAATTATTTTTTGGAACTTGGTTAGTTTTAATGTAAAATTCAAACTATTCTTTTTATTTAATTGAAAAATATTTCTCATAAATCCTTGTAATATGTTGATCTTATCTTGTTTCAAAGTACTGACGTTCTATCAACATTCAAATTCTGTTTAATTCATTTATTCCCAGAATTGTTTATAGTAATGTGATCTTACTATTATCTCTGAATGTTTTGGTATTTCTCCAAATTTTAATTTTAAATTTTTTAATAATTAAGTTCAAAATTCTCTCTCTTTCTCTTTCTTCCATAAAGTTTTGTTCTAAATTATCAGGTTGTAGTAAGAAGTACTTACTCAATTTTAAATTTTTATAATTATATTTCAATTCAAAAGTCTTTCTTTTCCTTTCTTCCATAAAGTTTGTTCCAAAATTATTAGGTTGTAAGATGTACTTACATTATTTTAAAATTTTTTAAAATTAATTAAAAAATTCTTTTAATTCTCCAGAATGTTCTTCTCAAAATATTAGGTTGTAAGATGTACTTACATTATTTTAAAATTTTTTCAATATAAATTCTAAATTCCTTCTTCTTATAATTCTCCAGAATGTTCTTCTCAAAATATTAGGTTGTAAGATGTACTTACATTATTTTTGAACTTTTAAAAAATATAAATTCAAAATTCTAAAACTCACAACTCATTCTTCATAATATTTCTTCATAGAAGCTTGATTGTACACTCCTTTGATTTTTCCTGAAACGATTTCCTTCAACTCATATGTATTGTTATGTTTATCATTTATCACAACATATGGGGTTATATTGTACTCTACACTGGCCCATATTATTTATACTTTTGTAAATTGATCTTCTCTTTTTCTTTCCTTATAATTGCCTTTTCTTTTATATACCCAGGAAGATGGACGATTTTCTTTATGTCGTTCCATTGCTCATATTCTTATTTATTTATAATGTGCATTTTCTTAAATAGTCTTCATTCATAAAACCCAGTTTTGTTTCTATGTTTATTCTTCGTATCATTTCCTTTCAATGATATTTATTTCGTCTCCTTCAACATTGTTTTTCGCCGTTGTCGGTTATCATGATCTCCGTCCCTTTTCTTGATGTCGTGTGGTATTTGTGTCAACCAGGGTCCATCATCTCAGTTGCTCTTATAAAATTTACCCTAGGGCGCGACACTCGGTTATTATTACTGTTATTATTTTTATTACTAAATTTATCATGATAGTAATTTCGGTTAGGTTGGTAAGGTCTGTCATCATTACTGTTGGGATATGGATTTCTCTGACTGTATGGGACATTATTATGTTGGTATAAATTGTTTCTATTGTATGGATAGGGGTTGTTATTCCTATCGCCGTTAAAATTACCGATAAGTTGGTTATTACGCGGCGGGTTGTTAGGGCCGTCGTAATTACTGGGCTGGTTCCCTCTATCATCATATTGTATACACCAATACTTCTCTGGTCCATGTTTTGTGTTACCTGACAAATATATGTGAGGATCTTCATCTGGGTTATCACTTATTATTTGTTTATCTGAAACACCATAAGCTGGTTTACCATCACATATCCACTCTGAAGGAATATATTTTAGTCTAACCGTACCCTGGAGCTGTCCTGGATGGCACACTAATGGAATACATTCTGGTGATTCATCTGTGCCGTCATTACAGTCTGGTACGATATCACATTTCCATTTTTCTGAAATCCACCGTCCGGTTCTGCGTTGAAACTGGTCTGTTCCACCTGTGGTATTCTGTTTACCTCTGGTCCTTTCCCAGTGATAAACTACTGTCTTGTGGTAAATTATTTCTGAAATTACTTCGATTCTCCTTCTATAATTCATAGAATTCATGATGTCTTTGTCATAGGTAATTGGGATATTATTGCCATCAATTAACCCATGTTTCATCATCTCCAACTCTTCCTTCGTTTTTATTACATTTCTTGGATACATTCTCCTTTTCCTTGGTTTAATATCTTCCTGGTTTCGGTTAGTTTCAATTCTAGGTAATACCATTACTTGTTTCTGCGTTTTATCATTTGGTACTTCTGGTTCTGGTTTACTATTATATTTTATTTCTTCAGTCTTCTCCTTTCTTAATTCCTCTCTTTTTAATCTGTCCTCCCTCATTTCCTTATTCTCGTCATCTAGTTTCTTGTTCATATTATCTAGTATTTTATGCTGATCATCCAGTTTCTTCATTGTCGACTTGTGGCACTCATCCAGTTTCTTACTTAATTCTTCTTTCATTTTCTTATTATCTTCCTTCAAATTTTCTATGTTCTTGTTCACCCCACTTAATCCTTCTTTCAAAGACTGTGTGTCCTTCTTCCTATTCTCCTCCATTTTCTTGTTACTCTCCTCCATTTTGTCTTCCATCTTTTGTAGAAGTCTTTCCATGAATCTGTCCATTTTATCCTCTTCCGTTACTTTGGATTTTTCTACATGTCTTTCCTGGACATTTACTTCCTCTGTCTGTGTAGGCATCTCAGGTTGTTCCCCTGGTTGTTCATGTTGTTTGGACAACACTGGTGGCAACAAACTTTCCGCGTCTACTGGCGTTGCTTCCTTGTTGTCCATGTTAACTTCTATTTCATTCTCGGCCTCCGCCGCCCGTTTCTTAGATGTTGCACGTCGTTGCATTTTCCCTTGAAATTCTCTGGCTTTGTAGCTGTTGCCTAGCTCCAACTAGTGATTGGGCAGAATGTATTGGCCTTCCAATCGCTAATTAAAGCCCCTAAAGTTGTGCGCCAATTTGTAATAAAATAAATTAAATAGAATTGATGTTGTGTTGATTTATGATAAGAAGATACTGTGAAGTATGAGACTCCGATGTAATCAAGTCCAATGTAATATGTTTAATTGGTGTGGCTCTCGACGTCTTACTGGCCTGGAACACTTCCTTAAGTTTCCCAGCTGGTCGAGTCCCAATGGTAGCAAGACCGGTCGAGTAGCGTAAAGTTGATGAAGAAATATATATATGCTCAGCTTCACCGAAAGTTTCAAAACAAAAATTATTGTTTTGAAAAAAATTAAAAAAAAAATTATGTTTATAAAAAAAATAATAAAAAAAAAATTTTAATTTTATTAATTAATTAATTAGGATCAATTAATTAATATAGGGCTGTGAAGTTTTAAACAGTGTAATGCTCTTCTGACAATTTTTATTAAAGTTTTAGTATAATTTAAATAATCTATCACCACTCATAAGACTGTCTGTAAACCAATCGATATTTGTTTACTTTTCTATTTTTTAGGTTATCTTCACTTACGGGTGGTAAAGTCCTTGTAGATTATCAATTAGAATTATATTATTGGTAATTAGTATTATTGAAGAAATAAAGAACTATTAAGTATTGAAAAGTATTAATGTTTTATTAAGTAACAGCAATATTGACTCTTATCGATTAGTATCGATTCTCAGGATATCGAAAAAAGTTACAAGTATATGTTATAAAAATTATATAGGGTTCTTTAAACAGCCAGTTATTACCAAAGTCAGAGAAATCGGTCTAATATTTAAAAAGTATAACGTTACAATCAAATTAATAGTTATTAATAAACACAGACATTGAATAATAAATTGTAAATATAATAATTGTTTTCACCAAACAGCTGTTCTGAACCAAGAAGAGGCACTGGGATGGTCAAAGCAAATGGCCGCCGTCAAGTTGATCAAAATGTGACTCGTCCCTGCTGCGTTCCAAATAATGTATTTTGAAGCAATATTTCTGTTCTCGTGTCCGCAAATCTCTTGTTATATGTTGTGTAGTGACTGGTGTAGTGATTCTGGGTTGTATTTAGTGTATCTGTATAATTATTAGTTCAAACACTTTCTCCGATTCCGTCACTAATTTGGTTTAATGTGTTATACAGTTTTCTAGTGTTTTATGGTGTTTTTCGGAGTAGATTTATATTGTTCTGTGTTATGGAGTGTTACTTGATCGTTTCTGTTATAATATGATAGTTTCAGAAGTATTTTACAAGTCACTCGCGATTTCACAATAACTCACTATACACTCGCTTTGTATGACGATTATAGGTTAGGTTATCCACGTTTTCACACGTATGTCATGTTAACCGTTCAACTACCAATAATTAACTAACTGTTTCCTTCAGTTTCAATTAAACTCTTAGCCCATATAATATTATCCTTAACATTGTTCAAATATTTTTCACATCCTGTATGCACTTTTACATTTTCACTATATGAATGCCTATACTTTGGTTATTTGTCAATTTTATTCACTAGATTTGATTTAAATTAATCTTTCAGTTCATTCTGGTTATTTTCAGATTAAATAATGCCATTTTATAGTGTTTTCTGTCCAAAAAAAATAGTAATTTCACTTTCAGTTTGGTATACTGTGAAGAGTCAAAACATCAAAATTTACTTCCTGTCATTATATAAATTCAGCCATTTTATCAGTTATATTTAATATTAATAATCCTATATTGTATTAAAAGGTTCCTATTCCCTTATTTTCTGGTAATTAATTGAATTAGTTGTATTCTGAAACATTATTCTGAAATATATGACTCCCATGTCTAAATTTCTGAGTTTAGTCATTTTCACATTTATTCATAATTCTGAATATAATTTATTAAAATCTCTCTAAATGGTATGTGCAATTATATGGCATGATCTCAAGTTTATTTTGTCTAAACCCCTTTTGTTTATTTGCATTTAATTGAGCAATTTCTCTGTTTTGATGAAGTTTGGTTTCCATTCTTTTGGCCTATGATTTTTTAACAATTTTTCTTACAAAATAATTTACAAACAATATATGATGTGTGATACCCTCTCTGACTTTTACAAATAGTATTATAAATTAAACATGTTTTTAAATTACACAAAAACAATTAGTATTGGTTACAATACAAACAATAGTTAAAACAAATAACGAATTTTTTTTTTTTTAAATAAATGGTTGTCTTCAAGTCAGACATTTTGCAACACAATCCTTATTTCTAAACATGGAAATATGGCTTACAAAAAAGGTTTTTTTACTAACTAACATCTTAATTACTCTCTACTATTTACAAGTGGTAACTATTTTTATAGTTCTGATGTTAGTTGTTTCAGACCCAAACAAATGGCCTTATATCTAATACATTTTTAAACATTCTTGTACTATATACATAAAAACCTTATATTTATATTCTTATTTCTAAACATTATTATAAGTAGGATTCTACAGTTTTTATACTGTCTTTTACATTGTCTTTGGGGAATTGTACCCTGTCATTAACAAATAAATAGTATTAATTGTTCAAAAGGTATTATGAACTCTGTTTTCCTTTTTTCATGTAAAACAAAATGTTATTTTAAACAGATTCATGTCTTATGAACAACATATTGTCACAGTACATATTTTAAGTCATTGAAAAATGCATATTTCATTGCATCCAATGTTTGTGATGGCCAAGAATGAAACACAAGGTTCATTTTTTATAATACCCAAAACTATCACTGGTTCACTTTCACTTATATATTATGTTAATGCTAAATGGTCGTATAGTCTTATCAACATAATAAATTGGTTAGCGTTTTTTCAATGGAGATTTGTTCCATGGGTACTATATTATTGTTTCATCTTAGTTCACAGGAAACTTTTACTTTATACACTCCTCTCTCTTAAATTTGTATACATGTGGTTTTTATTTCGTTATTTTTATTTTTAGATATTTATTTTGGGGATATAGGGATTTGGGTGTCTTTTATAAGAGCATGACATCTTCTTCAGGATGCTGCCCTCTTCTTCTTTCTTCAGTCTTCTTTTCTCCTGCCTTCTGGGACTGGTATCTTCTCCATCTTCTTCTTGATGCCATCAGGTTTCTTGGGATCTTCTCCATCTTCTTCTTGATTTCAGAAATACACCACCTGTATTGGTTGATCTTGGCTTATTTTAGGGTTTCTCTTCTATTTATTCTCCCTCGTCGTGGGTTTGGTCATATTCAGTACTGCTCTGTTGTTTACTATTTTACCTTCCTGGGTTATACCTTGAAAACCTTTGGTTATGAGACTGGTCTTGGATGACTCATCACTAGTAACTCCTTTTATTTGTACTTGTATTTTCTTTATAATAATGATTTATTTCCACAGCTGATATGAATTAATCTATTTATATTAGACTTAATGCTTTCTTCCAAATTTAAATATTATAACTTCATTATTCTAATGATCAATTGCCATTCAATATTATGCAAACATCTGTCACGCTACAATATGTGCCTGAGTTGTAGAGGATTCACGGCCTATTAATTTTTGTGAAAATCGGTTAAGAGGAAGGGGTAGTTTAGCTGCAACGTTTTATGCTTTAACAACAGTAAAGTACTTAATTTTGATAAATAAAGGATCCTGAAAAGAAGGTCATAATAATCCACTGCAGAAAGGTAGATGAAATATCTATAAATGAGAAGGGTAGTTGAAGTGGGAGAGGGTAATTTTTTATATGTGTACTACGTTATCGGTAAAAAGAAGTAGTTTGTTGTTAAAATTCCTTCTCGTGCTGTTTGGCCATGTTCCAATGTTTTCTGCAAGACCAGACGTTTCGGCAGTGTCACCGACTGCCATCATCAGTGAAAATCGAGTGCGCTAACGTTAGGTGGTATACGTTAGTGATCACAGTACCGTGGTTAAGGCTGAAGCAAGACGCAGTTTCTATGGAAATATTTCATTTCGAAAATGATTTTAAATATAAATCTTAGAACATGGAAGTCATGACGGTTCTCCATACCGATACTTTACACTGAAGATGTCCTCCGATGGTGAGGTCGAAACATTTGTTTTCAATAGAAGCAGTAGACCACGGCCTAACAGCCCGGCAGTTTCAACAAAGAACTGTACACAAATCGTAAGTGATAGGGATTGGGGAGTGGCACTCGTTCCCAAACTGGGATGTCTCGGATTCATTCAAATCAACTTCAGGTTGGATCGGTTTGTATAAAGTCCAACTTTATCCTAGACTTACCCAGTTCTAATGGATGTAAAGCAGTCTAGGCTTATCCTTGAGTACCACAAGTGTATCCATAATGCCGTACTTAAGTACAGTATGGATATAATCAGTGCCGGATTTAAGATTTATGAGGCCGTAGGCCAAGTTTTCTGAGCCTCCCCCCCGCTGTGACTTTGAAGTAATATATGTACTGCAGAAGTAATATGATGTCAGATTAATACTATCAAATTTAAAACCAGTACGCTACTATAAAAAAGCGTGCTTTCATCATTAGAAACTGGGGTAGTTTTAAAAAATTAATCTAATTTTTGAGTTTTTTTTATTCTTTCCGAATGAGTTTCCTCTTTAATTTTTTTTACCTTACGTTTGTAGGCTCCACTAGCCGTGTGAATGTTTTATGTTCTTGTTCATGATGAATACGCTTAGTGTACGGATTCAATTCTATGTTCATAAAGTTTTCACACTAATAAATATCAACGAAACAACATGCTGCCCACCACACAAAGCTAGAAATCTTATTTACATTCAAAACAAAACAAAAACATAACCTAAAATCGCAAACCGTTCAGTCACAACGCAGATAAACAATGATAACAAACAAGGGTGGTACCACAGTCGTGTAAATTCAGGGGCAATATAGCGGACGTTCAAAATTCGCATGCTCAGATTAGTTTTCAAGGACGCCAACGTCTTAAAAATAAGCGCGCAATATTTAAATAAGAACTATCTTCCATTTGTATTATTAACAAAAATTGATTATTTAATTTCAAAAAATCATACTTAAATAAATCAAAGTGCCTCCTACGTTTATAAAAATACTTCTGTAAAAAAAATATATCTGTAGCTGAGCCCCCCTCTGAGTGGCAAATCCGGCACTGGCTAAAATAATGTAACTCTATCTACACTGACCCGATCTAAACATGCCAATGCCATCATCATTCTTTAAGTCATCATTACACAAGTTACGTAGAGAACTTTTTTGCTGTAAGTTTTGGTCCAGATTATGAACGTCATGACCTCAATTCGCATGCAACAGTATACATCTGCAGTCCTAGTTTAATTCACTCGCCATCTCGCATAAACTTTTAATGAGCTCAAACTCATTACAGAGGTGGTGGTACCGCGTTTCGATGCACACAACTTCCGATCGACCAAACAGAACTGATTGGGAAACTGCGATCCTTTCACACGATAACCACACACCGATATCATATGGTTTCCAAACGACAATGACGTAATACTCACGCTCCGGATTTTTCTTCACATTTCGAAGGATTGTCATTTTGAACGCAAAGGTTTACACCAGTGGTTCCCAACCTTTCCGGACGCGCGTACCACTTTAGTCTTCCGCGTTCGTTTTGAATACCATCGGAGCTTAAAGAAAGGTTATTGGGGTTTCCACGATAAAACACTTGATACAACATGACTAGTATTACTTATTACTCCTACTTACTAAAAATTATAACTTATAATTATTTAAATCTAATACATAGAATGTACAAAACGGAAACTGATTTTTAAAATTGATTTCAGATTGGTTCTATGCTAAAATAAAGTATAAAGTTTTTCAAAAGACAGTTGATTACTTTCATTACAAATTTTCTTGTTAGTACTGAAAAATAGTAACATATAAAAAGAAAATAATTAATGCGCAACCTGTCGCTGCTTATTTTGTACCAGAGAGTTAATGTCAGGTTCTATTGATGTTATTTTTAACCATATATCACACTCAGTAGACATCCTGTTCGTACATTTGTTTTTAACATAAACGAGTTCAGCGAATCCACTTTCACAAAGGTAACTTGACACAAAACCTATTAAAGACTTTAATGTTCGATGAAAATGTATTGTTATTTTGAACATTAATTTTTTTTTAAGTAAATACTTTTTTCCTAGCTAGGTCTTCTTGCGTACCACCTTGGATCTCTCCGCGTACCACTAGTGATACGCGTACCTCCGGTTGGGAACCCCTAGCACTACCTGCAATCGATTAAAATCCTGAGTTAAATAAAATAAATAGAAGATTAACAACCAATTCTAACAACCGTAATATATTATTCTAATAAATGCAAACAAAATATAACCCAAAACACGATAAATTAACGTTTAGATTCACATAATACGTCTCTACGTGGGTTAAAACGGTTCAATTATATTTCAATCAACTCATACTCCTCTGAATTATTACGCCTGCTTAGGTTTTGTTAAGAAAACAAAGACAAAAAACACTAAAAAGTAGTTAAAAATTTAACTAAATACGTCAAGGCGATTTAATGTTTTTTGTGCTTCTTAATCCAAACTAGGACAAAATTAGTGTAAATGAACAAGTCTGGCAAGGTTCCACACACTTGTACTCGTATTAGCGAATCCTTCTGGCTTGATGTAGGATTCATTACATGTTGTACGAGGCCGACTCTTTCTCGTCGGCCTCGATGTTTGTACTACATTTCATCCGAATTACGATTTCCTTTTTCTTAAGTCCGAAAGGCGTAATACACGATTTACTCATATATCAATTTTTGTCTTTAAGAATCTGACATACAAGAATAGTCCCTGTCACGGCAAATCGATACAGTATACCCTTTAAAAATCGGTATGGAGTACTTGACTTCCATGTACTAAGATTTATATTTAAAATCATTTAGGCCTACTTGAATTCCCTTCGATGATTTCTAAAAAAAATATCCCCCCACCTTGTATGTCGAGTTTTATGTTTGACAACTGAAGTGAAATATTTCCATAGAAACTACTTCTTTGTTGTCGATAACGTAGTACACATAACAAATTATCCCCTCCCCCTTCAACTACCGTTTTCATTTATAGATATTTCATCTACCTTTCTACAGTGGATTAGGCCTATTATGGTTTTCTATTCAGAATATTTTATTTATCAAAATTAAGTACTTTACACTTGTTAAAACGTAAAACGTTGCAGGTAAACTACCCCTTCCCCTTAACCAATCTTCACCAAAATCAACTGGTCTTGAGTCCTCTACAACTCGGGCACATAAGCACGAAATTATTTGCTTCTGTTTGAATTTGCGGCATTTATCGTTCACCATAGAAAAAATTCTACACGCACGCGCACACACATGCGCGCGCTTTTCTGAAAATGACCTTTCTTCACGTTTTGAGGGTAGTACAATCAGAATCAGCCCTTATCTCGAACACAATTTTTTTCGCGATCACCATACTCCCATTTGCTTATGGAACATGCAAGTAAAAATCCAAAATAATAATAAAAATCTGCCAGATTATACTATTGAAAATACTATCTACTGCTCCTAATCTGACTGGATTCTGGAAATACTTCCTTAAATAACAGTTTCCCGAACTTCACGATCTTGCCCAAGGTTCGTTTGGACATTCATGTTCACACATATTAATGAGCAAACTTTACCATTTTCGTCCATGAATGTCAAAAAAAAAGTAAAATTCGTTCATCAATCACGGACAAATATCTTAATAATGGTGATTTTAATGTATCTGATTTTAATAAATAAACACTTGGTATAGTTTTACACCTACTTTTTGCTTTCCAGGATTATATAAACATAAAATACATGTAGAACTATATTAAGAATTTATTTATTAAATTCATCATCATCACCATCATCTTCAAGGATTAAACCAAGGATGGTTTGTTCCGGTCTCAAATACGCAAAGATTAGAGCTGGTCACTCCAGCGCTTCCTCGGACGTCCCACACCTCTCCGTCACCTCGGCTTATAGTTCCATAGTTGTTTTGGGATGCGGCAGTCATCCGTTCGGCAAAGATGTTCCCACCAATTCAGCCGATACTGGGCGATCCTGTCGAGTATACTGATAATATTCAGTTCCTGCCGTATATCTGTGTTTCTTCTATGATAATAGAGAGTATATCCTGCCACGTGCCTAAGAAATCTCATTTCAGCCGCTTCTCAAGTCTAATTCTCAGACCCACTTATTAAAATCAAATATTAATGAAATATTTTAGCGAGAGCCCAGCAACCATTCGATCAGTGCTAGTTTTAAGTACATCGAGACTTACGGCTAGCCGCCGTTAAGAATTTGTTAACTGAAAACGAGTGCAAACATTAGTATTACAGGTATGTAAAGTTCATTGAGTTTACTGTCCAATTTATAGTAAAAAAAAGAAAGTTTTATAACAAATCAATTTATTTTCTGCACGACAATTGTAATTAAATTGGGCAACACTGGTTTCAATAAAACTGCATTGGTTTAATTAAACCTCTGCAGAATAATCTTATTTTTTAACTGACAATAGGTGTCGATACAAATGTTCGGTACAAAGGGCGTTCAAATAACTTTCTGGCTCGAGATTCAGAAACATTCAGGGGCGTATTTATGGGGGGAACCGGACCCACCTCGAGAAAGTCGAAAAATGTTGCCGAATTTTGTTAATCTCTTAATTTTTACGCTATTTTATTATTTTTTTCTTTGTGTACGCTAACATAATATTAGTAGGCCTAACTCTTTTTTGAATATACAAACAAGTTTGAAATATGAAATAGTGGAAAGCCAATTAAGTCAATATGTCTCTGTAAACAATGTTACAATAACGCGTGTTGTTATTGTGTTATTGCCGTTTACTTTAATGGGATTGATTTCAGGATGTTACCACACGTTTTCAACCACTTAAAGCTAGTAATGTTGATTAGACTTGACTTGTTTTTACTCTTGTATGAAGCCGACTCGACTGGATCCCCCTCCCCCAACATGACCAAAATTCTACATACGCCACTGTATCACTATTCGGAGAAAAGTAACAAAGGCTCAAAAGTCATCGAGAAGGAGAGGGCCATACGAATGGGAGGGAGGAGGATTCCGTCGGGCAATACAATTGGAAGAGTGGACAAAAATCAGAGAATTCACATAAATAACTTTGTTTAAAATATTCCACTGAAATATTTACGTAACGGTAACAAAGATAACAATTTATCTTTACTTTTAAGTGAACATGATTCAACGGGATCAACGGAGGTGGAGGAGCCTGTTGACTATTTTTCCCTCTGAAACAGAACGAATCTGAACAATAAATGAACAATACAGTATTTAAGTGTTGTTTCATACGGCTGTCAAACCTGGAAACTAAGAATACGCAACTTATGGAGGGGGGGGGAGAAGCATTAGAAATGGCTTTTGCCGTAGAGCTGCAGGAATCTCACTCTGCAAAGAAAAAGGAACAAAGGAACGAACGAATTAAAAGAATCAGATGACAAGACTACCCACAACAGACGCCATCAAAGACAATCTGGTAGCAGCACCTGCAGAGAGGTCGAAACGAATTTGAAAACAGGATTTAAAGGGACGCACACACTATCAGTTTTAATTCTCCGTTTTTCAGTTTTTCACGTGTGACGTCATGTCTGAGCAAGAAACTGTGTGACTGCGCAGTTTAGGCAGGTGTTTACGCAATTTGCAGGCCTGTGCTACTTGACCCTCTTTTGCAACGATAAACTGCACAGTCACTCAGTTAAACGTGCAGTTCGCTCAGGTGACACTCAGCTATCACCCTGGCCTCATCGAATAAAGAAAACCCCCTCCTCGCATTCATTGTAGCCTGTCGGTCGCTTCCCGAGCTGTGGGATATCGAAATCCCCGCATATTCTATCCGTGTCAAAACAAAAATTGCTCCATTCGATGTACTGATCGAAAAATTGAAAGTTATTGAGCCTGACGCGATGCGTGACAGTGTTGTCAAAAAAATTAATAACCTGGGATCCGTTTTTCGAAAAGAGCTAAAGAAAGTTAATGATTCAAAAAAGTCTGCAGCTTCAACTGACGATGTGTATGTCCCGACACGACGGAACTGACGAGACTGGGGATAAAACTGACGTGCCCGGCAGTTAACTATGCAGTAAAACTGAGAGTGTGTGGGCCCCTTAAGATATACGGGAGTGAAGGCTGGGACGTTACGTGTTAGTTGTATAACATTTTTAATTTGCATTACACCAGTAACAGTATTACTTTGGCCAATATGTAACACTGGACACTTCTTTTGTGAACAAGCGCGCGTGCATGACTGACTATATCAGCTTGCCACACCCGCGTCAGTGTATCAATTTATGGTTTAAAACAAATCGAGTTTAACACAGACAAGCTGAAGGATTTCCTAGTCCAAAGTTCACAAAAAACGAGGTCTGTGTGTTACGGCGATAAAGTTAACTCCACAAAAGAATCGATTCCAAATCCAGTGACGCTTAGCGATGGTTTACAAAGATAACAGACGAGAGAACGCATTGTGAAGACAAAAGCTTCAACAAACAACACCCGCCATATTGTCAACATTTTAACAGTATTACGTCTTAACG
This sequence comes from Magicicada septendecula, assembly GCA_034769895.1. NCBI lineage: Eukaryota > Metazoa > Arthropoda > Insecta > Hemiptera > Cicadidae > Magicicada > Magicicada septendecula. The sequence goes on along the minus strand of CM068375.1, from coordinate 399,168,854 downwards.
AGTTCTATCGTTAATGAATCGATTACACGTTTACAAAGTAACCGATGATGACGACTGATGGTTGATGTCTTTTATTTTAGAAAATTTACTTCTGTAGAATATAGAAGGCAATTTATAAGTGCATTACAAGATTATAAAAACAATTTATACAATCTCGTGTATATATATATATATATATCAATCTTGTAGGCCTACTTTATAGCGATGTAACCCGCTGAAATTTATATGTATATTTATATTCATAAATGCTCATTGTTTGTATATATATTTTATATTATTTTCAATATTAACAAAACTGTTTACGAGAATATATGTTTATCAGTAAACCCGTGCGAAACTTTCGCACATTGAACCTTCCCCTCCCCTCCCCCAAAAAAAATGATTTAGTCCTTTGTTGGGTTGTTGAAATTAAATACTAAGCGAAGTGTATACACAAAATAGCAGAGTTTATTAATGTGAACGTATTTACAATTTACAATACCTCTTTGTATACAATATTTGATGTCAGAATGCAATCGTCTTGAACTTCCTTTTAACTTAAATTTTAAACGAACAATGTGTTTAACGTAAACTGAGTATGCTATGTCAGAAGTCGGTAAAAAATCCTATCCACTGATACCTTATTCATCGCTGTAGGCTTTGTAGTAGTTGAGAGAAAGGGATGTTGACAACAGAAATAATATATATAATAATAATTATTATTTTGTGGATTAACAATGTTTCAATAGTATTCACCTATCATCATCAGATTAAAATTTTGTATCTCGTGATGATAGTTGAATATTATCGAAACATTGTAATTTACAAAATAATAAAAATATATTCCTGTAAAAAGTTTTGTTAGTCATTTTAATTACCTGACTTGTACTATCTCATATGGAACTGATTTTGATTGGGATAGTAAGCTAACAAAATTTAGAAGCGTCTGTGGAACGATTCAAAGGTACCTGAAAAACAAAACACGGAAGGATACCCGAATTAAATTTATAAAACTGTGGCTGTCCCCCACATTCCTGTATGCTAGTGAGACATGGACTCTTGGTAAAAGGGACGTGCAGAGGATTCACGCAGTCGAAATGGAATTTCTAAGAGGGATGTAAGGTTGTTCTCTCTTGGATAGGAGAAGGAACGAGGATATCAGACGCGATTTAAACATTGTATCATTGCACCAGAAGAGTGAAGACCACAGAAGGAGATGGTGTGATTTTGAATCGCATGCCTTGATATCCGTCTACCTGCGGCTGCCTTGGGTTATCATCCTACTGGGAAGAGATATGTCGGTAGAACGAGGAGGGGATGGGTTCCGGAACAGGTCTAAGGCCTAGTCGCTGGAGTGGTGATGATGATGATGAAAGAGTTTTGTTATTATTAATAATAATATAAAATAATAGAAACAATACAAGAGTGAAATGAGTAATTGTGAATACTTTCTTATTAGGTACTGATTTATTTTATTTATTTAATCGGTATGCTTTACTACGGTGAAGTGAACTGATACAATTTAAACATTAATTTGCTGACTAGCTACTCATTTAACAACTAATACAAACCGTTAGTTATGAAGTTATCAGAAATAGATCAGTAATGTTAATGTTATCGGACACTTGTCCAAAAGCTTAGATTATTCTTAAGCTATATATTTACCGTTCTTAGAATTTTATATTATACAAAATATAAAGACGCCCCTAGATACGCAAGATATATCAGGATGAGAAGACTTTGTAAAATTCTTATTTTATATAAGTACAGATGAGCTACAAACAGTTTAAGATTTGCAATAGCCTATTACCTTATGTAAGGAAAGTTTCACTTTATTTTCAGTACCAACTGTTGTGTGTATGTCACAAACAAAAAGATCTTATTTGTAAAACTAGCCAGTGTTAAAAGTCTAAGACATTACAAACAATTCTGTGGCTTGGTGCAAGAATCTACCAATGTCCTAAAACAGTGTTCTGAGAAAATGGAGTTTTAAAATTGGTCCGTTTTTTCTTACTAAATTATGATGTCACGGACAAGATCATGTTTGATGTTTTGATAAATATTTACATACATATGTAAGAGCGTATCCCATGTACGATTAATAGTGAAAAATATCTTGTAGTTTCTAAAATAAATGTGACGTTGGTGGTTCTGAATTCCAACTGTTCCTGACTTTGGCAATCACTGATACTATGCACTCGTAAGGTATTACAGATTGACATTGGTGGTTCTAGCACCAAGCCACAGATAGTTAACGAATTTTAATATTTTATTTTAACTATAACTCGTATAATTTCAGCACTAGATTGTGTAATTATATTCGATGGTGTACGTAAAATATACATACGAGTTGTTAAAATTTAAATGTACTATAACAAAATGTTGAATAGCGTAAAGAGTCAGTCGGGCCAAATCAGACGTCTATAACGAATCAGGCATGCATATAAATCCGTGTGCGTTCATCAATACACTGTTTACTCGATTCTGCATGTAGATAATATTTATCAATATTGATAAGCCCTCTTTTGCAATCCAAATTGGACTTGCGAAACCTTTGTTATATTCCAGTCACTAGCTTCTACCGCCATCAACATCAAAATATTTAACACACATATTGTTATTGGTATCCAAGACACTTCTTTACTTTTCTAAATTAATAAATTACCTAAGGGCTAATTACCTAAGAATGATTTTCAAAGAGCTATGTTTCAATTATAAGAAGTGCCAAGAGAGTACTCACTGACACATTTAGTAAGAAAGACCAAAACCTTGGCCTTTAAAAGTAAATATCCACTTAGGACTAATATGGTTATAAACAACAGCACTTTAGAGCCGTTTCAAATATCTCGACTGTGTAGTAAGCTATGAATCTGAATATGATATAAAAGAGAATATAAATAAATTTAGGAATATTTGTGGTACGATTCACAGAAATCTTAGAAATAAAACAAGACACAGCACAAGGATTAAATTTTATAAGGCAATTGCAATACCCACGTTGATTTACGCGAGGGAGGCGTGGGTCATGACAACAAAGGAATGCGGCAAGATTCAGAGTGCTGAAATGCAGTTTCTTCGAAATACTTTAAGTTATACATTGAAAGATAGAATAAGGCATGAGGATATCAGAGGAGAACTCGAAGTAAAGGATATAAATGAAATTATTTCAATTTACAGAAGACAATGGTGGGATCATCTGCAAAGGATGAAAGAGGATCGATTGCCGAAAGCGGCAGTGAACTATAAAGCCATTGGTAGAAGAGACGTGGGTCGTCCGAGAATGAGATGGGCGCCGGAACAGGTTTATATAAGGAGGAGGAGGAGATTACTGTGCGAGACTCTATTACTTGACATTATTACTGCGTGTGCACAAATTCAACTTGAATTATTGTACGAGTATAATCTTGTTCAATAAGCTGTTTACTTCAAACTGTTAATTGTGATAGATTATAACTGGTGATTAGTAACTTAATTGGTGTCTTTATTTTGTTTTCCACTGTACCATGCGACGATCAGTGAAAACGTCGTAACAATATTTTAAACCAAAGTTATATTAAGGTATAAATACACCCGACGATACGTGTCAACAGTCGAAGACTGTGCTGAAATAATCTGAAACGCATCCGTATAAAACGTAGTAACAACACGTAATCGACACGTAATTTTACAAAACAACCAAACCGGAACAGACTGCACACGTAATTAGGTAACCAGTGTAAACATTTAACTGAATTAGCAGCAGGGAATTGACTCTGCTGCGATTTAAACTTGCTTGAAATATGTAATCGCGGTCGGTCGGAGCGACCTGTTGAACAGACTGTGGGGGAACTGGACCCGCGTCACAACAACAACAAAGACAAAAGTTGTGATCATTGTCTAAGCAAACAATGAAAAATAAATACGGCAGTGATTACAAACACCCGCTGACAATGTTCGACACACTGGTCTGTTGTCTCCCATTTACGTACGTGTACGCAACGTTTTCAAACAAACTGAACACTGAATACACAACCACAACCAGTACCGACTGGCACAATGAATATGAGTAAAATATTAAATTTTTATTGGATTTTGTACACGCAGAGAAAACCGACAACACCACGTATTGTTGGTCAACCTAGCGGTCTCACTATTACAATACTGACCAATAACTAATGAACAATACTCAGAGACAATACATATTTTACTTTTAAAAAGACGAAAAAGTAAAAACATCTTTAAGAACTAAAAAAAAAAAAACTTTATATTTTTGTTGTTAAGTAGTTATCGTGACGAGAACGAATACATTCCTAACATTTCTTATAAATAAAGGTGAGCCCCGGAAATTAGTAATGTTTCTTAATAATCTTTAGAATTTATAATACTAAAGCCATATACAGTATTTACTTAAAAATAGCAATCCTTTTTTTTGCTAAATTTTTGGAGGTTGTTATACTGGAGTCAGATCTTGGAACCGAATATTGGCGACAGGATATACAGAAGAGAACAAAGAATGTTATATTACTTAACTCAGTAAGTAACTGAGTGACATATAGCTGTATTTATTGATACAATTGTACTGCAGCAAAAATCTGATAGCACCATGTGTTAAGGCTAATAATAATCTAACACTACAATCAGGACAAGGTCCTTAAAAAAATGTACACCAAATTGTAGAAAGGTCCTATAATCCAGGCGGAATATTCATTTCGAAAAACACCGTATAAACACACACGCACGCGCGCGCGTCTGCGTATTGCTATCGTCTACAGTACACTTATCATTAACGGCCACTCTTAAACGTCCAAGCGGCCCAAGCGTTTTACTTAATTCTCGTGTCCATTAAAAGTTTAATTCCGTGCTTACACCGAGTTCTTTGGCGACAAGTTTTCCTTCTTCAGTATGGGTACCGAATTAAAATATTGATGATGAAACAGAATCACACCAAATAGATGAACCAGTACGCAGTAAACTAGAAAAGAAGGAAAACGGCGTTTACTTTTTTCGATTTGAGAATAAAATAGACTGAAAACTATACCTAGATATAACAGCTTTAGGGAAAACCTGATGTGAGGAATGGCAGAGAGATGTTGCAACAAGTTGGTGCAGATATAAAAATAAAGTAAATTACCTACAGAGTACTGTGAGTTCGGCTTACGTCGTTTGCACCGTCACGTTCCGAGATAAACCGCCGTTAACGTCGACCATCAAAGCACCTCTTATCAGTGTTAATTAACTTTTCGCTCAACCCGTCCCAGTGTACGTGTTCCTATATTCCTTAATCAAAGACGCACACTAACAGCAGAATGACGACAACACGGCGGAGATGATAAGCTGGGGTTTCTGAATGCTAATTGTGGCAACGCCGAGTCCAGTCCATGTGGACTAATCATGGACTCAAAGGAACAATCCTACCGTTCTAGCCACACGTTATTGGATCAGAGCGCTCCGAAAGAATACGTTTTGACTGACGCTATTTGATATGTCTGATTATCAGAATCTGATAACTCCTTGGGAAGTCGTTAAAACACTGGCAATCGAAAAAAAAACACGAATACCACTGAGAATCGAATATCACACAACCACACAACACAAACATATTATACAAAGTCCCACATCGCGCGTCAAGATCGCAAGAATGGAGGAATACGATCAAACATACTACCGTTCACGCAATCTGTACGCCATTTAACGTTTTCATTTTCCACCCAGAGACGCCTGACTGAATATCTTTCCTATACGAGCTCTGAATGCCTAACCGCACGGAAAGTAGCCAACTTGCATCAACTTTGTACCACGTGCTCGAATACAGACATGGACTGATGACCCACAACTGCATCCACATCGGTAGCCGACATTCTCTGTTCTCGTAAGCCAGAAATATTCGGTCGATGTCTAATTCTAGTAAATTTCACAAACTATTCGACTTACTGCCCCTTAGGGGACGTCCATTAATTACGTGAGCTCAAAATGGGGAGGGAGGGGTCCGGCAAAATCTCACCAAACCTCATTTAAAGGGAGGGGGGCCAATGAAAATCTCACGTCAACTTTTTGATTCAGAGAATATACATTATTATAACGGATAACATTTTGTTTTATAAAATTAATCCCGAGCATAGACAATATTAAAGTGGAATGAAGCAAAAAAATGAACATATCAAATAAATTTAATTATTTAAAAATTATAGGGTAAACCTCACGTGAGGGGGAGGGGGTCCCACCATATCTCACCAAGGGGGGGAGGGGGTCCAAATTTAAAAAAAAAACCTCACGTAATTAATGGACGTCCCCTTAAAAGTTTCCTAAAGTACTAAAGCATTCTTGAATAACATTAGTCTAGTACTTACACTGCTATAAATACATTAAAATTTAGTAGTCTATACAGTTTATTTATTATAAAAATAATGATGAACGTAAACCACCCGTTTTAATATTTCAACTAAGTTTCTTCCCCCCCCCCCTCAAAATGTGGGGACAGTTATCTTATATACTTTGTAATTCAATTTCTTCACGCAACTAATTTAAATGAAAAATAAATCTCCATTCGTTACACATTATTATTACTAAGCTTGGCATATTACGTACTTATTTTTCTATAATGCATTACAATGTGAGCTGGACAACCATAACGTGACAGGATCCAGCAGTTATAAATTTTGTGGCACGTGGGTCTCAAACGGCTTCCTTGGTATAGATACAACTATTATAGACAACCCAAAGTCTGTAAACATTCTCATGGTCAAAAATTATAAGTTACTTTTCTGCTTAATTGAACACTTCTTGGTTTACTTTACGACAGTTTTCACTTTCAAATAGCGTTGAACTGTTATTATCTACAACACTGACAGTACTCCGCTAGTAGTCTACCTTGTTGCTAAGGTTGTCGCGGTCGGCGTCCATACAGTCGGAAACATTATTAGCCGCGCTGTAAGGCCGTAGTCTAGAGTCTATGGCGACAGACGTATCGGCCTCACCATCGGAGGCCATCATCAGTATCGGTAACAATTGGCAGGGCAACTATGTCTCTACCTCATCACTGGAGTGAATTGGCGGACACCGTGCCTATTGTTACCGACACTGATGACGTCTATCAGTATAAAATCTTGACCATGGTCTAACAGCCCACCTATGTTTCCAATTATAAATAATATTTTTAAACGTTCCTTAACAAAAAAACGCCCTTCCATTATTTTGTCTCTCGACTTTGCGCGCGCGCACACTTATCTGTCTGTCGTATTTATCTCACTGGAAACAACACAATGTGCTGCACTGCTGGTTTCAAATTAATCGGCTTTATATAACACAATGAAGCTTTGATACTTGGCGGCATTGTCTGACAGAAACACATCACACAGATAGCAGCGATAGATTGCGTATAAACTTTGTAATTGTTCCTTTAATTAATAGAGTACTGTAGAGAGCTGTTGTTGTTTGTAACAACACAACACAGCACAGCACACAGACTCTTGTCAATTGAAAACCAAACCAACTTTCGCATCGTCTGCGATGAACTGTTAATTTAAAACATCAAATTGGAAATTAAATACACGCAAAGTCAAGTGCTGAGGTTAAAGTACGTAGGAACCCCCCTCTTCCTCCACCATGTGCTTGTTACCACACCCGCACACTTTCCACTCGCATTCCTGCGCAAACAATTAACCCTTCTTCTTGTTCGTTCTTGTTTGAAGAAGAACAGGGGTAGTGACATTTCAACCCCGTCAGTCTGTCAATGTTTCGTGCGCACACGACACTGTTTAATTTCGTATCTCGCATAATCACCCCTCCCCATTATCCTAGCACTCCTCTCTTATCCTCTACGCCTTGCGAGATGACACATTATTTTAATAATTGACAGTCTGCTACGATGCAGCCTACGTACGTCAGTTGTACAATAAATCATCCTTACATCCGACCGAACACGTCTCGGCGATGAGAATTCGTGATTACAATAAATGTTACTAGCGTTAAACTATTGAAATCTACAATCCATATCCTGCCACTCCGAACACCGTCTCTCTCTCTCTCTCTCTCTCTCTCTCTCTCTCTCTCTCTCTCTCTCACACACACACACACACACACACACGCGAGAACCCAATTTTATAAAACTCGGTGACTTGCGACCGACGCGACGTGGAAATTTGAACTCGGTCAGTTGGGATCAATTGCATTTTCATGTTATTATAATAATAAAGAAATTACCTTTATAATTCTATTAATTCCTAGCCTAACCTAACTTAATACAAACTAACCTAACCCAACCTAACCTAACATAATCTAACCTAACAAAAATATTGGAAGAAAGAGGTTACACGCACAAATGAAAAGTTCCAGAATTGAAATCTCGATGTTCAGAATAGGAAGGTTTCTAAATGACAGATTCGGCCAGTAAGTGAAAGTGCGGGGCGCAATTAACTGTGTACGAACAGGTAAAAACGTTGTTTCGCCGCAACTGACGACCGTGCAGCATTAAGGATAATTTAAAATATCCTACGGTAATGAATGTCTGAAAGGGTAAAAAGAACACTTCGGCGAACGAACGAGCAAAACGTTCGGTGCAGCCGGAACCCACACTGTATCAGCCCAGCAGTTATCCACGAAGCTTCTATTGCTGTCTTTGAGATTATAATTATAAACCGCTGGACGATTTTTAACACACACCAGCAACTTTTCAGCATCAAGGTCCATTATCTAGAAATCGAATTCATCAGTTCATCAGATTTTTACTTGCTGTTGCACATAAATTATCAATAATAATAATAATAATAATATAATTTCAGCATATTAAATTATTGCACTCTAAAAAAATAAAATACTTGCCTAGATATACAGATGTAAGTGAATTTCATGGACCGAGTCAGAGTAGTCTTGTATGACAACGTTTCACTCATATTAAATGATTATCATCAGGTCTATGTGACGATGAGTCGACAGTCACACAGATCTGAGAATAGTCATTGTAATATGAGTGAAACCTCCTACAGACACTTTCGTGACGCGGTCCATAGCGGAAGAAGACTTCAAAAACCTATCTCATAACTAGATGTATTACTAGCGAGTACTATAGGATGTGTGTAATTGTGTTCAGGTACATCATGGTGCGGATGAGTGCTTTTTGATTGAAGACTTCGTATTATATTGGCATTCCAGCCACAGTCGTAGATTCAAATGTGGCTGATTACGGTCTTGTACAGGATATTATCTGCATTGCTCGGTGGCGACTTTCCGGCGTGGCCAGTAATTAAACATGTTCTCCTGTGATTCGTGGAGGATGTATGTTTTCCATGTTCATCATCATCATCATCATCATCTGACCATGTATCGATCCTGGTCAGATTTACAATATGTTTGGTATGTTGGGCTTTCGCGGCCGGCGTCAAGTCTGTTGAAATCCGTTTGACAACTCTCCGGGCTATCACGCTCTGGTGCACTACTGCCGCATAAAACATACGTTTCGGCCCCACCGTTGGAGGCCATCTTCAGTGTAACGACTCGAATAACTAACTGTACGTTCTACACCAGTTTCCCACAGTACTGTGGCAAAAGATTCAGTACTGTACGGCTGCCAACACTAGTGAAAATCGAGTGCGCTAACGTGAGGTGGTACACGTTAGTGACCACAGTATTGTGGTTAAGGCTGAAGAAAGAAGTAGTTTCTATGGCAATATTTCATTTCGAAAACGATTTTAAATATAAATCTTAGAACATGGAAGTCATGTATGGTTCTCCATACCGATATTTTATGTGTGTACTACGTTATCGGCAACAACGAAGTAGTTTGTTGTTAAAATTCCTTTCCGGACTGTTTGGCCGTGGTCCAATGTTTTCTGCAAAACCAGACGTTTCGGCAGTGCCATCGACTGCCATCTTCAGTGAAAATCGAGTGCTCTAACGTGAGGCGGTACACGTTAGTGACCACAGTATTGTGGTTAAGGCTGAAGAAAGAAGTAGTTTCTATGGAAATATTTCATTTCGAAAATGATTTTAAATATAAATCTTAGAACATGGAAGGCATGTATGGTTCTCCATACCGATTTACTAACGTTGACACCGGCCGTGTAAGCTTAACTTTATAAAAATTTGTTTTCAATGTTTATAATCTAGTCGTTGCGCACAGTTTTATTGCACTATTTGAAAGTAGTCGTGCGCAAGGAGAGCGGATTTGTGTATTAACACGTGTAACGTGTGAATGCTTTAACCCTAGAGCCGTACACCAGGGGTCTGAGTGCATCACGTACAGGCCGTGAGGCGAGTGATGAAACTGTCTATGCGCGTAGGAGGGGAGGTAGCAGGTTGGGGAGGAAGCTTCCCCTCTCGGAGCCGGTGGCTATTGTTGTACTAGCCACCCGACAAACATCAGCCCGTACGATGCCACTGACATCATATACTATACAAAAACATTTGGAGATTTAATTTCATCCAGAGGACTTTTCTCGAAAGATCAAGTGTTTTGTTGTATCTTTATTTATAAGTATCTAAATTTATTAAAAATGTATACAAAAATATTAGAATTAACCCACACACCACCGACAAATAGAGTTTCGATTGTTCTATTGTTTGTCTTTTTAGTGCCCCGTAGAGGCATTGAAGATAACAGAAGTGGACAACCGGTACTTAATACAGTTTTAAAATATTAAAACTGCTTTAAATGTATAGAAAGAAGACATTCTAAAGATTCATTTTCATGTATAAGCACTGAATGATTTTATTTAGTGATGATAAGATAGTGATGATTTTATTTAATTTCTTTAATAAAAAAACCGCGTTTTCGCAGATACCTTTTGTATGAACTTATAACTTTTTCAGGGTTGACCTGTTTGTTATGATACGGCGCATTATCGGTAACTAACACACTGTTAGGCTTCAGGTTTGGGATAAGTTGTTCCTTGATCCACTTCTCGTAGTTATCGTAGTTCATGTCTCCGTGGTAGTCTCCCTTTTTTAATCCAGACTTGAACATTAATAAACCGTTGGCTACAAATCCCTCCTCGCCTCCTGCGTGTAAAACAATTACTCGTGATCCTTTGCTGACTGATTTCTTTAGCCCGCCAACTGTGCTGTCCGTCCAGGTTTTCTCAGTCGTTGTTGTACTATGGAAATATGTTTCGTCCATGTATACGATCTGCCTCTTTTCTTTCCTATATCTGTCAACATTCACCAAGTAGTTTAACCTTAAATTGCGGATATCGCTTTTCTCAACAAGTAATTTTCTGTTGGATTCTGTTTTCTTCCAGCGGAAACCTAATTTTTTTACAACCTTCCGGACACACCAAACACTTCCTTTTAAATCTATTTTATCCTTTAATACATGTAGTATTCCTTTGAGAGTAGGCCTTTCACCCTCACTTAGATGAAATTCATGAATTGTCTTGCGGATTAAAGATAAGTCGAAATCATCGAACGTAGTTTTCAAATTTTTTCTAGGCGTCTTTTTTCTTGGAGTACTGAACTTAGGCGATGATGTACCGGACTTTTTATTATGCTCATTGATAATTCTTCTAACACTACTAAAAGATACACCGCAAGCAGCGGCCACTTTAGTTTGTAAAGCTTTTTCACTTAAGCTGCCATTTTATTTTTTCATATAATCGTAAACATTGTGAATAATCTGCCTGCTCTGGCTGTGGATCACTTTTCTCTCAACAGACTTACTTGCTGACGTTGTATGATGTGACGATGACGGCCCAGACATTCCTGGAGACAACAGCTACACAACACTGGAAATACACTGAAATGTTTTCATAAAGGCAATAACACAATCACCACGCACGGAGACCTAAGCCAACTGATGGGTTGTTGTCCTAGCCGCTGTCCCGCGCATGCGCATTCTTTCTCTTTGCCACTGCGCACCACCAAGACAGTTTCATCATTCGCCTCACGGCCTGTAATTTTCGTTTTGCGATAATTGTCTCTTGGCACCCGTTATTGCCTCCAGCATCTGTGACTTTTCCTTTGGCCTTGATTATGTTTCAATTAATTGGTGTGTTTACTTCACACGTGCAACATCACGCTGTATGAGAAACAGTGACCGCGGGGCATACAGGACCTCAGTGTATAGTTAGTGTTATTTTTTTTAGTGTGTGAGTAATTTTACTTTTTTTTTTTTTTTTAAATAACTTTGTATATATTGTTCAGTTTGTGTAAAATGAATCATGTGCGCATACCAAAGAGAACATTTTATTAGAATTAGAAATGCCGTACTCTGATATTTCCAATAGCACTGATGATACGTCAGGTAATGAAAGTAAAATAGACTGTGTTGTGTTGAAGAAGATATTTTTTTGCCCGATTCGTTGATAAGTGTGCCCCTGAACCAGAAAGCGAAGAGGAGGCAATTAGAAATACATTGGTTAACAGAAAAAGACGAAGGCTTATGAATGATAAAAACAATCTTCAATTTGGTGGCTTCAATGATGTGTGTATTATCCATGCAAATGTTCAGAATGTTAATGAAGAGCAAGCCTCATGCAGCGTGGCTGATAACATTGCAGTACAAGATAATGTTTCCCTACAAAGATAAAAACAAATACTGCTAGTCGTCGGAACCAGTATAACCAGTAGTACTTTTCATAGCTAAAACGTGTACAGAAACTTTATGAAAAATGTAATTGTCATGATTAGGGATTACAAAAACACATAAAAACGCAGTTTTCTTTTTAAAAATATATATTATGTAGTAAAAACAATCTCCTCTTGTATTCAACATGTTTTTTTTGGTAAAAAAAATAAATAAAAATTTTTTAAAATGTGTATTTTTATTTGTGGTATACAATGTCGCAGTATACGGTTAATGATCCTAAAGAATAGGTTCCAGGGTTAAAGATTGCTAAAAGTAATACCAATTTATACAGGTTAGGCTTTACTCATCCTTACCTGTGTAGACAGAACATTGCCGTTGGGGGCAGAGGAGAGGGTAACGTTTACAGAATATACCGATGTTTGACGACACTGATTGTGTTTACCGTTTACGTTTATGATTACTGATCAGTCTGGCAAAAACTTTTGTGTCATCTTTGGCTAAGATAGGTAATGTACTCTGTATGGGGCGAAGTAATAATATATTGATCTTGGTCGGTCGGCCCACACGATATCGCTGTTGACTGTACGGACAACGCTTATCAGCTTTAGCTGGCACAATTAACGTTTGCAGATGATAACACAGCAGTCCGCATAATCGACATTGATGGAGCCATTGCTTCGAAGAGACTGCACTACGACTAGAGGTAAACCGTTATACCTATAACAGGTATTTTGGAACGATTATTTTTGTCTCGACAACGTTTCGTATCCCATCCTCAGGAATCTTCTTCTTGTCCGAACGGGTTGTTGCTCTTACCCGAAAAAAGTTGTCGGGTATCAATTCGGCCAAGATCTACCGTAACTATTTTCAACACTGTAGCTCTTTTGCAGCCTGATTTGCATGTATAAAATAAAATAAAAATGGATCGGATAGCCCGTCGAGTCTTAATTTAAGCGAAATGTTTATAAGAGGACCGCGAAAAAACTTACGTAACAGCATGTTGTTAATTATACCCGTAGTAGAAACCTGACAGTCTGTCTTGAGCGGTGAAACGCGCAGAGCAAATGGGAGAATTATTCCCACTTACAGGTATTTCATACGGTGGCTAGACAGGAGAGTACATAGTAATCATTTGTTGTCTCGCAAACACACTGATTCTCTCTGTCACTTCACAAAGGCATGTGATAGACTGCTTGTAACGACATGCCACAACAATGCTTCCGATCTTCTCGCCAGCTAGAGGTGCGCCGATATACCTATAACAGGTATTTTGGAACGACTATTTTTGTGGAACGGATACTACAACAGTAATTGAAAAGCTGAAATACCCGTTCCGATTCAACGATAACTGAAAAGTCGAAATACCCGTTCCGATTACTCGCGGGACCCCCCCCCCCGTCCTACCGAACTAACGAATAAACGAGTACGAAGTAACAGTTATTTTTTCAGAATACTTGATTCTGCGCATGTGCCGATTGCAACTGTGAACGAGATTTTCTGTCGATAACACCTGACGACTGTATTTATGAAAGCCACTGAATTCCATAAAATTCGGACTTAAGTTCGTCTTAATGACGCCAACACACTTACTTTGGTCCAGTGTTATCTTGTTTCATACTGTCCGCTGGATGCTCAACGCTCTACCTATCGTTAATTTTACGAACCCCAGACATAAATAACTTTTAAAACATCGTAACTTAATCCACTATATTAAAAAAAAGTCCTCGTAAACTATGGACATACTGTATTCGTCTCTCAGCTTTCTAGTTTTTCTATGTTATTTCTATTGTTAAAAAAATTGGTGTAGAATTTATTGATCTGATGAAACTCCGTTACGATCTGGCGCTGAACGGGAAGACAATGTTCAAAAAGGAAATTTATTATTCTCAAAAGCATTATGAAAATGACACAAAACTAACTGTAAATAAATATTTAATTAGTGGTCGAAAAATGAAACGAGTATAGAAAATTTCAAATACCGTTTGGCAAAACCTCAGTGGATGGAAATTCACCGAAGACATGAGATCGTAAAGCAGCATAGATACAGAACAGTTTAGTTGCCAATAAACAACAAGAAGCTATACTCATTCAATAGCTATACTCATTGAAGCAAACAATTCAATAGTCATTGAATTCAGTTATAAGTAACTCGCCGAGTTTCCTGCAGGTCTCCCATGTAATATCTTCAAATAAATACACTGCAAGTAGGTTTATTTTTACCTGACGCACGTTTCACAGAAATTATTCAATATCTTCAGAGGTTTGTTTGAATTATTGTAATTGAATGTTTCGCTTACAATATAGTTAACGGACAATTCAAATATAAACAAAACAAGACGATTTATTTAAAACCATTTACTTACATTAATAACATAAAACATTAAATATGTAATAAACAGCTGACTACAAAAACATTACAACAATCGAAAATAGAGTTGAAGTAAAATCGATTATCCATTAACTATATTGTAAGCGAAACATTCAATTACAATTCAAACAAACCTCTGAAGATACAGAATAATTTCTGTGAAATATACGTCAAGTGAAAATAAACCTACTTGCAGTGTATTTATTTGAAGCCACCATTGAATTCGAAACAAGGAAAACGTCTTAGAACATTTTGTGTAAAGCGTGCTTCTGAAAAACAGTGTAAGTTATATAGATGACACTGTATGTATTATTTTACATAAAAACGAGGGAATTAGCAGTGGAGAAAGGAAAGTAAATTGTTCTACAGTAATACAAATAAATTAATAATAACCGTTTTAGAAGAGTCAGTGGAAGAGGAGGAGAAGAGAGATAAAAGAAGATCGAAGGTCATTTAATGTGGAGTGTACGAGAGTCATGGAATCAGTAGCGTGGCGTCCATGTAACCGCTTTTGCCGGCGGCAACAGTACTGGAAATGAAAGAAAATAATATTAATTATATCACAGAATAATTACTTCAGTTATTAAATAATTAGAAATCCGAACAATATTAGTAGGGAAACTTGAAGAAAAGCATAGCATTCCTTTCGAACTGCTGGGCACTTGCACCGTCTTGTGTTGCCGGCTCAGACATCGGCAACGTTTTACTGCGTACGATCATTGACTTCGTAGTAGTTGTCACTGTACAAACTGTGGAGGGGAGGGACACATTCGTCCACCCAATGTGTTGCCGCTGTACACACCGGCAAAACCCTCAGTTAGCAGCTATGTTCATTTTCGGATCCAACATGCAGCAGTTCCTACATACCTATTTGTGTTTTGTTCGTTTATCATGTGTTTATCTGTTTGTCTTTATTATTTTTAATTCCACTATGTGTGTCCTGATTTATTCTGTGTAAGTATAATGGAGTCAGATCTCGTTTAACCTTCTACTGCCAGCGAAAGATAGAAAATATTCTAAAAACATATTTTGGCTCTAAAAAGAACACTTAGTACTAGAAAAAACTAATTAATTTTTAGGGTAAGTTTTAGGCTTACCACAACCGGCAACAGCTATTATGTACTCACGCCACACCACTGCAAGGAATGATTAGTGGCTTATCAGATGTGCTGCTGGTGGAGGAACGTAGAATTTTTTAGAGGGATAGGGTGCGAGCAATGATCAAGTGTTTAAGAGAAAAATACAATAAAATTCTGTTTAAAGGAAAACTGACATCTGGGGCTGTTAATAAGGTGCTATAGACATACGTCTTCGATGGAGGAAATGCTGTACTGGAATGCTGTATAGAACGTATGCTACTGCCACACTGCAATGCTACATACAATGTACTGAGCTGCAGAAATTAATTCGCCCGATACAGGGAATCAGGACACGACACTGGTAATGATGTTGTCAAACACCAAACAAGGCCAAATTACTACTTTATATTCTTCTACTTGAATTACCAGGCAGTTCCGAGAGTAGCAGTACGCTAACGACATACTTGTTTGTAACGCGGACACGAACTTCAATTAGCTGGACAACCGAACCCTTAACAAGCATCCGTCCTTTACTCATTAAATGATAAAATATCGGTATGGAGAACCATACATGACTTCCATATTCTAAGATTGATATTTAAAATCATTTTCGAAATGAAATATTACCATAGAAACTACTTCTTTCTACTTACTGCTTCAGCCTTAACCACAGTACTGTGGTCACTAACGTATACCACCTCACGTTATCGCACTCGATTTTCACTGATGATGGAAGTCGATGGCATTGCCGAAATGTCTGGTTTTGTAGAAAACATTGGACTACGGCCAAATATCCCGGGAAGGAATTTTAACAAAAACTACTTCTTTGTTGCCGATAACGTTGTACACATATATATCAGTGGCGAAGTTACATGGAGGCAATTGAGGCAATGCCTACCCTAAAAAATTCTGTAGAATAAAAATTATAAATACGTATGAACTACATAACGTAAAGATTATACATTGTTACTGTGACTGTCAAATTTATTAAACCGAAACGTGCTTTATTGAGCGACCGCTAGATGGTGACAGGTGAGATTCGGCATAGTTCGTTTAAAGCGAATGAGGCAACCTGAACTTGCCTCAGCGTTTTTTGTATACATCGTATGTAAGCAATGTAGTGGTGTGATAGGGAAGTGTAGGGAGGGGGGATTGTCCCGCGCTGTACACATAGAGCGTTGAGGCATGCCTCACTTCTGTGGTCCAAACAGTTAAGTTAAAGCGCCTGTGTTGTTTCTAAGTGTTTATTTTATGCGGTTATTAAAAGTGTCACTGTTATTCCGCTGAACTAACAGATGATCAAGATTGTTATTTGAATTATTTGTAACATTAAACATATATATAGAAACTAACCAAGTTTAAAAATTTGAAGTTCAATCAGTTGTATTATTGTGTATGACTAATACAAGGATTGTTCAATAGACACACGTATAGAGCTGTAAAGCATTTTTTATTCAACGATTTTAAAAGAAGTCTCCAATAACATTAAGACATGAGTTCCACTGTTGCGCTAACCTGTAGATTCCCTGCTAGTAAAATTCTTACGGCTGTTTGTGGAACCATTCGGTTACAGCAACTCTACCTCAGCGTCCGATTTGACCCACCGTCCTTTTAGTGATTCCTTAAAAAAAATTTAGGATAAGATTTTTGCCTACCCATTCATTAACTACTAGCTTCGCCAGTAAGCAAATTGATGTCCATTTTTTCGGCTTGCACGCGTTATGTTGGTGTGGGTTTCGGCACTTTCCATTTAAAAAGCGTGCAAACGTAAGAAAATAAACATGAGTGAGGCCAGAAATAACGTGAATTGTGTGTTTGTGTCTTACCTGCCTTTTTATTGCCGTATTAAATGAAAAATATTATATTACATTAAAATTAAAAAATTTTAATTTTATTGCCTGGCAACAAAATTATTTTATTTTTAACAATTACCATTGTTTCAAAAAGTTTCAATAAATTTGCAAGTACTTTACTCTTGTTAAAACGTAAAAGGTTGCAGGTAAACTACCCCTTCCCCTTAACCAATCTTCACCAAAATCGAAAGTCCTTGAGACCTCTACAATTCAGGGATGTATGCAAAAAATTATTTGATTCTGTTTGAATTTGCGGCTGTTATCGTTTGCCATAGAAAATACGCTTTTTAAAAAAACGGTGCAGGTAAACTACCCCTTCCCCTTAACCGATCTTCACCAAAAACAATAGTTCTTGAGTACTCTACAAATCAGGGCTGTATGCAAAACATTGTTTGATTCTGTTTGAATTTGCGGCTGTTATCGTTTGCCATAAAAAATACCCTTGTTAAAAAAACGTTGCATGTAAACTACCCCTTTCCCTCAACCGATCTTCACCAAAAACAATAGGTCTTGAGAACTCTACAATATAGGGCTGTATGCAAATAATCGTTTGATTCTGTTTGAATTTGCGGCTGTTATCGTTTGCCATAGGAAATACCCTTGTTAAAACATAAAACGTTACAGGTAAACTACCCCTTTCCCTTAACCGATCTTCACCAAAAACAATAGGTCGTGAAAAGTCTACAAATCAGGGCTGTATACGAAACATTATTTAAGTCTCTTTGAATTTGCGGCTGTTATCGTTTGCCAAAAAAAAATTTCCCTTGATAAAAAAACCGTTGCAGGTAAACTACCCCTTCCCCTCAACCGATCTTCACCAAAAACAACAGGTCGCGAGTACTCTACAAATCAGGGCTGTATGCAAAAAATTATTTGATTCTGTTTGAATTTGCGGCAGTTATCGTTTGCCATAGAAAATACGCTTGATAAAAAACGGTGCAGGTAAACTACCCCTTCCCCTAAACCGATCTTCACCAAAAAGAATAGGTCTTGAGTACTCTACAAATCAGGACTGTATGCAGAAAATTATTTGATTCTGTTTGAATTTGCGGCTGTTATCGTTTGCCATAGAAAATACCCTTGTTAAAAAAACGTTGTAGGTAAACTACCCCTTTCCCTTAACCGATCTTCACCAAAAACAATAGGTCTTGAGAACTCTACAATTTAGGGCTGTATGCAAATAATCTTTTGATTCTGTTTGAATTTGCGGCTGTTATCGTTTGCCATAGGAAATACCCTTGTTAAAACATAAAACGTTACAAGTAAACTACCCCTTTCCCTTAACCGATCTTCACCAAAAACAAAAGGTCTTGAGAACTCTACAATTCAGGGCTGTATACGAAACATTATTTGATTCTGTTTGAATTTGCGGCTGTTATCGTTTGCCAAAAAAAAAATTTCCCTTGATAAAAAAAAACCGTTGCAGGTAAACTACCCCTTTCCATCAACCGATCTTCACCAAAAACAATAGGTCGCGAGTCCTCTACAAATCAGGGCTGTATGCAAAAAATTATTTGATTCTGTTTGAATTTGCGGCAGTTATCGTTTGCCATAGAAAAAAAATCTACAGACACACACACAGACACACACACAGACACTTTTCGGAAAACGACTTTTTTTCATGTTTTGAGTGTAGTAGAATCAGAATCTGCAATAATCTCGAACACGATTTTTTTTGCCATCACCATACTTCCATTCCTTAAGGAAATATGGAAGTAATAATATTAAGCTCGAATTCAGTTTCTCGTTTTAAGTTTTTACCTTCATGTTCCGTAAGAAAATGGAAGTACGGTGATCGCGAAAAAATCGTGTTCAAGATAAGGGCTGATCCTGATTGTACTACCCTCAAAACTTGAAGAAAAGTCATTTTCCGAAAAGTGTCTGCGAGTAGAATTTTTACTTCCATATTCCTTAAGGAATGGAAGTATATGGTGATGGCAAAAAAAATCGTGTTCGAGATTATTGCAGATTCTGATTCTACTACACTCAAAACATGAAAAAAAGTCGTTTTCCGAAAAGTGTCTGTGTGTGTGTCTGTCTGTCTATCTGTCTGTCTGTCTTCTGTAGATTTTTTTTCTATGGCAAACGATAACTGCCGCAAATTCAAACAGAATCAAATAATTTTTTGCATGCAGCCCTGATTTGCAGAGTACTCGCGACCTATTGTTTTTGGTGAAGATCGGTTGAGGGAAAGGGGTAGTTTACCTGCAACGGTTTTTTTTTTAGCAAGGGTAATTTTGTTTGTTTGGCAAACGATAACAGCCGCAAATTCAAACAGAATCAAATAATGTTTCGCATACAGCTCTGAATTGTAGAGTTCTCAAGATCTGTTGATTTTGGTGAAGATCGGTTAAGGGAAAGTGGTTGTTTACCTGTACCGTTTTATGTTTTAACAAGGGTATTTCCTATGGCAAACGATAACAGCCGCAAATTCAAACAGAATCAAAAGATTATTTGCATACAGCCCTAAATTGTAGAGTTCTCAAGACCTATGGTTTTTGGTGAAGTTCGGTTGAGGGAAAGGGGTAGTTTACCTGCAACGTTTTTTTAATAAGGGTATTTTCTATGGCAAACGATAACAGCCGCAAATTCAAACAGAATCAAATAATGTTTTGCATACAGCCCTGATTTGTAGAGTACTCAAGACCTATTGTTTTTGGTGAAGATCGGTTAAGGGAAAGGGGTAGTTTACCTGTAACGTTTTATGTTTTAACAAGGGTATTTCCTATGGCAAACGATAACAGCCGCAAATTCAAACAGAATCAAAAGATTATTTGCATACAGCCCTAAATTGTAGAGTTCTCAAGACCTGTTGTTTTTGGTGAAGATCGGTTGAGGGAAAGGGGTAGTTTACCTGCAACGTTTTTTTAACAAGGGTATTTTCTATGGCAAACGATAACAGCCGCAAATTCAAACAGAATCAAATAATGTTTTGCATACAGCCCTGATTTGTAGAGTACTCAAGACCTATTGTTTTTGGTGAAGATCGGTTAAGGGGAAGGGGTAGTTTACCTGCAACGTTTTTTTATCAAGCGTATTTTCTATGGCAAACGATAACAGCCGCAAATTCAAACAGAATCAAATAATTTTTTGCATACGTCCCTGAATTGTAGAGGTCTCAATAACTTTCGATTTTGGTGAAGATCGGTTAAGGGGAAGGGGTAGTTTACCTGCAACCTTTTACGTTTTAACAAGAGTAAAGTACTTGAAAATTTATTTAAACTTTTTGAAACAATGGTAATTGTTAAAAATAAAATAATTTTGTTGCCAGGCAATAAAATTATAATTTTTTCATTTTAATGTAATATAATATTTTTCATTTAATACAGCAATAAAAAGGCAGGTAAGACACAGCCTGGCTGTTTGGCTGAAATTGATTTTAAATATAAATCTAAGAATATGGAAGTCATGTATGGTTCTCCATACCGATATTTTTCTATGGCGAACGATAACTGCTGTAAATTCAAAGAGAATCTAATAATTTTTTGCATAAATGCCCAAGTTGTAGAGGACTCAAGGCCTATTGATTTTGGTGAAAATTGGTTAAGGGAAAGGGCTAGTTTACCTGCAACGTTTTATGTTTTAACAAGAGTAAAGTACTTAATTTTTATAAATAAAGTATCATGAGAAGAAGGTCATTATAATCCACTGTAGAAAGGTAGATGAAATACCTATAAATGAAAAATATATCTTTAGTGATATATCTATTTCTATTGCTAATGAAAAACTTATTTTCCTTTCTCCAATGCCAACCCCTTCCTTGTTTAGTGGTCGAAACACTGATAAATTCTAACGATGCCCATTGTCCGACACCTAACCCTTCTGATAATGTTCACGTACGAAACTCAGATTATCAGTTTTAAGCGTATAAGTAACATCTCTGTCTCGCTCCTCTCCCAATGTCAGATCACTTTGTTACACCTTATGTCTCTTTCATATTTGTCTTTACTTCCATTACAGCTGCCTTCTGGTAAAGTTCAGTACAAATGTTCTACCCATCTTCCTTCTTTTCACTCTTTCTTTCTAGCTTTCAGTAGTATAATATTTATTAACCTGTCCCACGTCAAAGGCATGTATCTGTACTCTGTCTAAATGTATACAACTTATTCTGATTGCCTTTCCACTATGTACTTCTCGACAATAAATATATTTCTAAGCATCTTTAGATACGTGGAAAGATCGTGCTTTAATTGCCGAGACATTCTTCTTCTTCTTCTTCTTCTTCTTCTTCTCCTTCACCTCCTCCTCCTTCTTCTTCTCTTACTCTCCTCAACAAGCAGTTTCGCGGGCCTGCGACTTGTGTCGTTCTAGAACTAATCTCGTTTGTTCTTTTTAATTTGTTTCTCCTTCCCTGATCTTGACCACATTACGGTAGTACACTAGAACGTTTGTAATGTAGACAGTGGTTACTTTCTCGTCTTCCTACAGTTATTCTCATTTTTTTTCTTTTATATTACCTCCATTCTTCTTCTGGTTTACTGTAAAAATGATTCTACAAATTCTTACAATTTTTTTATACAGCAAGGTTAAAGTTTTAATACTTCAAAAGGGGAAGAACTAGGTTTGTATAAACGGAGGTTTTATTTAATAAGTAAACACACAGAGACACAACAGAGGCTGGCTGTAAGTAACAAAGCATAGCGCGAGCGGTAAAGATAAAACGCAAATATCTCCTCCGTGTTTTATCTTACGACAATCTCTCGATTCATATCTCGCGCGCAATCGTAACCGTTTTTTAAGATTAAACTGCGTACAGCGAGGAACCCCCCTCTTGTTACGGTAAAATTTAATGAATTCTCCGGATAATTACAGGGTGGCTGTAGACACCCGATGCCCTACAAAACATTCTAGTACCCGACCTGCTAGCAAAACACGCCGGCTTGCTTATGAACAAAGTTAATGTTGGACATTCACATTTAAAGATTCAGCATAAAACGATTATCAGTTTAAAATTGTGAGAATTGTAAAGAAACATTCGCACGGAATGAAGAAAATAAAGATGGATTTGTAGAGATATTGTGCTTTTCATAAGAGAACATAAAACAAGAAAAGCTTACAGCAAGGGCGGAGCCTGTATATAAGAACACTAGAGGCAACGCAAGGAGACAAAACAAACCGGACTATGAAAAACCCCAAAACCCATAGTTTAAAATTGTGAGAATTGTAAAGAAACATTCGCACGGAATGAAGGAAATAAAGATGGATTTGTAGAGATGTTGTGCTTTTCATAAGAGAACATAAAACAAGAAAAGCTTACAGCAAGGGCGGAGCCTGTATATAAGAACACTAGAGGCAACGCAAGGAGACAAAACAAACCGGACTATATGAAAAACCCCAAACCCTTCCACTCTTATCAAAAACGGAAATTCTGAGGCCTCAAACTGACCTCTTTCTTACATAATTATGTAGAAATATCGGTACCCAAGGTTTTCACGGCCGGTGTCAACTGTGTTGAAATGTAATTGACTTCTCTGCGGCCTATTAAGCCGTGGTCTACTACTGCCGCAAATGAACAGCCGTTTCAGCCTCACCGGTGGACGCCATCTTCAGTGTAAAAAATACTCGGAAACTGGCACGGATCTTCACTAGTTAACCACAGCAGTGTATCCAAAGAGTCGTTTGTATACTGAAGATGGTGTCCAGCGGTGTTGCCGAAACGTCTGGACCACGGCCTAACAGCCCGTAGAGAAGTCAATTACATACGTAAACTGTGTTTTATATCACACTCACTGTCCACAGTGTACACAATTACTACATTTCTGCAGAAACATTAGCGGATAAATGCGATTCTGACAAATGTAACTTAATAATTAAACTTAATTTGTTTTTAACATTTTTTCGTTACGTCCACTGTTTTCAAACATCACTAGCCTCATAACAAATCACTGTTCATATTAGCACGTCTGCGAACCAACGCCTACTTTCTTGTTATACTAAATTCTGATCAAAGCGCAAATTAAAATAATCTTCTTGCCATTTACTGTACAAAATCGGTATGGACAACCATGCATGACTTCCATGTTATAGCATTTATATTTAAAATCATTTAAAAATAAATTGTAAAATCTGACAAGATCAACAAACTGAAATGAAATATTTCCACAGAAATTACTTCTTTGTTGCCGGTAACGTAGTACACATATAAAAGTTACTCTCACCCACTTCAACTATCACTTTCATTTATAGAAAATTAGCCCCTCCCCTTCAAATATCCTTTTCATTTATACATATTTCATCTACAAGTGGATTATTACGACCTTCTTTTAAGAATGCTTTATTTATCAAAATTAAGTACTTTACTCTTGTTAAAACTTAAAACGTTGCAGGTAAACTACCCCTTCCCCTTAACCGATCTTCATCAAAATCAAAAGGCCTTGAGTGCTCTACAACTCGGGGACATATGAAAAACATTATTTGATTCTGTTTGAATTTGTGGCAGTTATCGTTCGCCGTAGAAACAATTCTACACACAGACACTTTTCGGAAAATGACTTTTCTTCATGTTTTGAGAGTAGTACAGTCGGAATCAGCCCATATCTCGAACACGATTTTTCCGCCATTACCATGCTTCCATTTCCTTACGGAACATGGAAGTAAAAAGGTATATTAAAACGTCGAGCACCGGATGAAATTACATTTTTCAATAAAACTTGTTTGTTTTGTAATTCGTGGTCACTGTTAACGATTCACTGTTTATCAGATGTAGAAGGCAGTGAGCGCATACAGGTTCGTTTTCGTTCTCTCATTACTTTTCCATTACGTCCACGAAACGTGTTTTATCGTAACATTTCGCGCAGCTGTACATAAGCAAGGCGGCCGCCTTAGGGAGAAATTTATTCCGGACTAACAGCTTCACAACATAGGATACACAGCGTTGTATAACCAACCCGTCTTGCCTCTACGTGTAAATGTATATTTTGCCCCGTTCACAGCAGCCATACACATTAATGCAATACTTCGAGTATCTAAATAATCTACTATTTCTTCGTCTATACCAATAATCCTCATATTCAATCCACTTTCATAAAAACTAAATAATTCAACGGACACCGTACGCAACAATTATGCACTTTATAGAAGGTCAAATGTACGTAATGGGGTTTGACAAGGTGCGCGCGACGGTCAATGGGTCCTTTCCGAGGGTTTATGCAAAGTGCGCGCGGCTGTCAGTTTTGATAGCTCTAAGCCAGACGTAAAAAAAAGGAGGGCCGCTGATTTATAATTTGTTATGTTGTTACTTTCGTTGTTGCATATACACTAATAAAGCTGAAATTAGTACTGTAACTATATGGTTTGTTGTTAGATTCAAGAATTAGAAATTTGGCCGTTGGAAGTGCTAATATGGAAATACTTGGAAGTTATACGTTAAAACAACACTTTGTTACAATACCTTTAGTATATTGTTAGTTTGCATCGTTTTTAAAGAGCTTATACTGAGTCCATTTGGAATTGGTGCCCGTCCATTTTTCACGGTTTTTAGAACAGGAATTTTGTCTTCCTAAGACAACGATACATCGGAGAGATAAATCTTGTGGTCATTTAATATGAAAATTAATCTTTAAATTTATATTATTATTTCATAAAAAGCATGTTATTTCATATTTATTCCATACACCGCGCTTATGGCGAAAAATAGGTAGAGAAATTAATCAATCTAGTCCAACGAAGTGTTCTTTAATGTTTTGTGTAACATATCTATAATATTATTACAATTACTTTCGACCTGACGAGCAGCCATGGGCTCGTTCAGCGACAAAACACTTAGAATTTATAATACTGGCATATTAATCAAGGGGTGGGCATTTTTTAGGACAGGCACTGTTACGCTCAGTGACAAACGGCTGTTTCAAACGTTAATGTTTATGTATATTAGTAGCAAGTCCACGTCTTTTTAGTAACTATAACTCAACAGCAATTTAACGAGTAAGACAAAAATATTTAGATCCCAAAAGGCACCCCGTTTATACTGTCCAAGTAGCGTGTACGTGAAACAGTTTTTGTTGTTAATGTATTTCAGTTTAATAAAAAAATTTAATGTTTGACGATCTCGTATGAGGGGAATATAGCGTATGTCTAAAGATGGAACGATCGTTTCCAAACGCGTAACCTACTAGAAGTCACAAGGCGTAACTGAAATAAGAGAATATATATTAAGTAAATAAGATGCTTGTATTCGCGCGCACCTTGTATAAACCCGTACGTTATATAATATTTTTTGGCTGAAATCAACGTTGTGTTAACATTAATATTAAAACTACTATAATACAAATCATGGCATGCTACTCTGCAAAGAGGGTGGGATCCTCTATAGTAGAGGTGAAACCACGGGCGCACGCCACCATAAGAGAATGAGCGACGAATCTATTGTGCTAGTAACATCGTACTAAATGAAAACGTAGCGCTGTTATTAAAAATTCTACTCCGCAAGTCTCCGAGTCAGTTTCTTTTTTATATTTATTTATAACCAATCAGAAAATACATTATTTAATATGATCTGTTGATTAATGAACACACATACTAAATGTACAACTAGATGCAAGAAAAGGTGTTGCATCCAGCGATGTTACCTCGTGGTCCTTAAAGGTCGGAAGGCCGAAGTCTTTTCAATCTTGTGTCGATTGCAGGCTGTAGCAGTGGCATGATCAGCGGGTTACGATGGTCGTACGTCTTGTACGGTGTCTAGGGCCACGTTCGTGAATGACTTTACGGACGTATGGAATGTAGAAGTCAGTATGCAAACTGTGGTTAGACACACACCACGGGGCATCTGCGACAGCTCGTAGGATTTTTGACTGGGATCGCTGTATGATTGCTATGTTAGATCTGGTGGCGTAGCCCGAATGCTCGATTCCTTAAGTCCATATGGGTTTAAGGACAGTTTTATAGAGAAGTTGTTGTCTATACATTGAATACATTTTCGAACTATCGACCAGCTATTTCCTTATTTCTACTTGCGTTTTATTTTCTGTTTTATGTGGCGTTTTCAGGTAAATTTATATTCTGAATAAAGGCATTGAAAATGTTATAAGAAAATTTGATGTAGGCTATACAACACAAATAATAGAATACAGTAAAGTACATCATCAGAAGATTGAACACCACAAAAGGAGATGGTGTGAACGCTTGAACCGCATGCCTGATATCTGTCTACCCGCGGATGCCTTGGGTTATCACCCTACTGGGAAAAGAGATGTCGGTAGACCGAGTAGGAGATGGGTTCTGGAACAGGTCTAAGGCCTAGTCCTTGGAGTGGCAGAGCATATTTTAAGGAATTTGCACTAGGCGGCACCAAAACAGTGTGTGTGTGTGTGTGTGTGTGTGTGTGTGTGTGTGTGTGTGTGTGTGTGTGTGTGTGTGTGTGTGTGTGTGTGTGTGTGTGTGTGTGTGTGTGTGTGTGTGTGTGTGTGTGTGTGTGTGTGTGTGTGTGTGTGTGTGTGTGAGATATTTAAAATTATGTAATTTGAATTTTTTTGACCATGATCATGTTCAATCTTTACTCGTGAAATTAACTGTAAAAATAGACACAAATGCTTTAGACTTTAGGAAAATTAAAAAAACACCACAAACTCTCAAATGGATTCATTATAATTAATTATGTAATATTCAATAAGTACATTACAGTGTGGTGTCCATATTACTACTACATGGAGGCCTGTTACAAATTCAAATGCTTTATCACTTGTACTTAAAAATATATAAAGTACTGTAATTAGATATATATACACAGGATGAGATTGGCTAAAACTTAAGCACTATAAGTTTGTTTAATTTTAAGTAATTTTTTTAAAACGAAAAATCCATAAACTTTTCATATTAAATTGCTTTACAACTAAATAAGGTAGTTAAGAAAGAAAAAGGCAAAAGTATGCTAGTAACAAAATATTTCCTTAATTTACATCAAAGGTACAAATTTAAAAAATACAGTCTTTTGAAAAAAAATCTTCTTGATGTAATTAAGACACCTACCACTAGGCGGCACGGTACTAAGTCCTTCACTAGGCGGCACTAGTGCTGCCTAGTTTATTGAGTTTATTGCTTAAAATATGCTCTGTGGAGTGGTGGTGATGATGATGATGATGATGACAGTAAAGTACATTTTATTTGAACCAAAATCTGACCTTTTCACACTGAAAATCCAATCAAATGAAACTAAGTTAGCACACATCGATCGCATTCACGAAATACCACGGTACAATACCGACTGTAAGATTAAACAACAAAACTATTCCGCCATTTTGTTAACAAAATGCATTGCGTAACAATACACATTTTGTTAGTTCCCAACACAGATAATTAGATATCCTTCACTCCACTTTGCGAACTGCCCGGGCAGTTGCAGTGGGGCGACGCCCTGCTTGCTTTTCCGTGAACCCCGTCGTTAGTTACAGCCAACCTTACGTATTTTTATTTAGAGAATACAAATTATCGTTGAAGACCATCAGTAGCACAGAGCAATATTATTTTACACAATAGTACCTCACAGTATAAGACTACACTACGTATTGATATGTGATAAACAGGATAACAGATAAACATTCTTCTTCTTCTTCACCTTCTTCACTTCAAGGATTAGGCTAGCAGCCTGTTCCGTCTTCACAGCCACCGTTTTCTTGGTCTGCCTGTATCTCGTTCTCCACGAGGCTTATACTGGATTATCTTTTTTGTTTTTTTTTTCGAGTCACCCATTCTATTTATTATGTGTTGTATCCAGTTTTCTTTATTTTTATCATTTATCGAGTATATATTCCGCTCTTGCATTATGTCTGCATTTCTTATGTGATCTCTTACGGTGCATCCTTTGACTCTCTTTACGAATTTCATTTCAGCACCTTCAATTCGTTTAATACTGGTGCCGCCATTAATTTATAAAATTTCAATTCTGTATCCTTTCGTACTTTCTTTCCCAGAGTCCTGTGGATTGTGCCTCACGTCCTCTGGTATCTGTTTATTTTTATTATCGATATAGTTTTCATATTCATAGCTTACGTCGCACTCTAGGTAGCTATAGTGGGATATTTGGCCACTAATTTTATTGTCTATTACTATTTTGGAGCGTGCTTTAAACGCCATTATTTTAGTCTTTGTCGTGGAAATTTTTAAATTATATTCATGGAAAATTATACTTATTTGATACACTGCTTTTTGTAATCCATTTTCGTTTTCTCGTAGGATAACTTGAGCGTCAGCAAACAGCAGAGTGTTAATGGAGACATTATCGGGAAGTAAGTAGATTCCAGGACCATTTCCTTGTTACCATCAGACAAACATTCCTTGCATAAACATGAAAAGGAGGTCTTACAAAGTGCCCACTTATGCAGCAGTCTTTTTGATACTATGGAAATGTAACAGCTCCAACGAGACGAAGCATCAATACGGGGAGAGAGAGAGAGAGAGAGAGAGAGAGAGAGAGAGAGAGAGAGAGAGAGAGAGAGAGAGAGAGAGATAACAGAAGTGTGCTTAATGTGACACGTATGTATGCGTCCGTCCGTCTATCGCACACAATAATGCTTGATTATTGACTGCGTGCACGGAATAGCAATGACGACTACAAATGAAATCTGGACAGTGGAGCGGACAAATTGAAGTCCGCAGACATCCTAGGTAAAGTGCAGAAGTTATTTGGAATATAAATAACGTTATGGAGAACCATACATGACTTCCATGTTCTAAGATTTATATTTAAAATCATTTTCGAAATGAAATATTTCCATAGAAACTACTTCTTTCTTCAGCCTTAATCAGTGTACTGTGGTGACTAACGTATACCACCTCACGTTATCGCACTCAATTTTCACTGATGATGGCAGTCAATGGCACTGGTTTTGCAGAAAACATTGGACCACGTCTACGCACCCCGGGAAGGAATTTTAACAACAAATTACTTCTTTCTTCCCGATAACGTAATACACATATAAAAAATGATTTCCTCCCCCTTTAACTACCATTTACATTTATAGAAAATTACTCCTCCCCCTTCAACTACCCTTTTTATTTACAGATATTTCACCATTTTTCTACATTGGATTATTATGTCCTTCTTTTTAGGATACTTTAATTATCAAAATTAACTACATTACTGTTGTTAAACCATAAAACGTTGCAAGTAAACTACCCCTTCCCCCTAGCCGATGTTCACCAAAATCAATAGGCACTGAGTTCTCTATAACTCGGGCATATACGCAAAAAAGTATCTGATTCTGTTTGAATTCGCGGCAGTTATCGTTCGCCATAGAAAACATTCTACACACAGACACTTTCCGGAAAACGAATTTTCTTCATGTTTTGAGGTAGTACAATCAGAATCAGCCCTTATCTCGAACACGATTTTTTTCGCGATCACCATACTTCCATTTAATTACGGAACATGGAAGTAAAAAAAAAAATACATTTTTCCAATCTAGTTAATAGAAATTATTTTACTGCTTCCTGGCAAACTTGGTTTTATTTTTTTAATATCAGAATATAAGGAACGTCAAAACTGAAAGTTTTAATAGAAAATATTTTTTAAAAAGACAAGTTTTTTTCCTATGTGGCCAATACGGTTTGCATCTGTACGATTAAAACTTCGGTTCGTTAACCGATGTGACGTCTTTCTAGTTTACAGTTATCCGGCCACACAAGAACAAAGGCCGCAAACGTTCTAATTATTGAACGAAAAAGAAGTAAGGAAGGGACAGAGATACGAACGACGGGAAGCAGCAGAACCGGATAAAAATGGAAGGCATAGAGGAGGGCGGAACCGTGAAACAGACGATTTTACAAATATTTCCATGAGCCATCGTAACTGACATTTCTTCATTGTAACAGAATACTTCATATGCTTTCTGGTTACTCCTAATATAATGTACTCAAAATGTACACAATTCACCACTGCGTTCGTCTTTTAATCACGTCTACGTTTAATCACTGTCACCATTAACTCGTAGACAACGTTAAGTCACGTACATATAAAGTATACACACGTTACTTATTCGACTTAACATCCGTATAAATTACTTCTCAACGTGTCTGTATTATTAAGCGTGCGTATGAACAGAACAGAACTACGCAGTAAGTAATTAGAATAAGACACGGCGTACAGCCCAGTAGGCGCGCCTTTCACTTTCCGTGTCAAGGGAGATATCTGACATTTGAAACGGCTACGCACAAAAAATCGTTGTTTACATACTCGGTTAGTTACAGTTTCCCGCAGCGCGCGCATAATTTATACAGAAAATGTCAGGCGAATTTGAATGCACTCATATAAACCACTACAAATAGTTACAGTTTGTTAAGCTATAATCATAACCAAGATTTGTTGTAAACGACAAGGACGACTGCAAATTCTAACATGCACACACGGTTGTAGCATAATTATTTGTTTATTACTCCGTTAATCAATAATTACGGAATAATAATGAAACGCAGAGCGTCGTGAATAAAAACCAGATACGCCTAATTGCCAAGAGTGTGCTACAGACGATGAAAATCGCCAGGACAAACAAATATTCTGAAAGTGACGCCAAGGCTGGAAAACACACGCCAGCGCGCGTGCGCACACCAGAACAGAGTGATCTACAGTATCACGTGACTGTAAATAGTTTGTATAAATGGTAAATAGTAAAGTAATATAACATTCTTATTCAAGAATACAAAGTAAAATATCGGTATAGAGAACCATACATGACTTCCATGTTCAAAGCGGCAAGCAATTACGCTCTAGTGTTTTCTAGTAGCGTTGATGACGCGTATTATGGATTATTCTGGAACACTTGTGCTATCTATTTAAGCAACGACAGCTGCCGCTTAGTTTGAGTTTTAGTGGCGACTTATTCCAGTGAGGTTCGAAGTATTGTGGCGAGCTGTTAAGTGTTTTATTGTGCGGGACTCTATTAGTTGTCATTATTATTTGTGCGGACAGATTAACTTGAATTATTGTACGAGTATAATCTTGTTGAATAACTTGTTGACTACAAACTGTTAATTGTGAAAATTATAACTGGTATTTATATTAGTGATTTCATTAGTGTCTTGTATTTTGTTTTCCACTGCACCATACGACGATCAAGGAGACCGTCGCGTCGTAACATATGATGATTATTACATACCAATGTTATTAGAGAATTTATTTTTATATTATAGGTTCCTAATATTATTATATTCTCTAAAAAACCTTGATTCCAGACTTTGATTATGATGCATGCACACTTATATGAAAGGGCAAACGTGTTTTTATTTTTAGTTCTGTTTGTTAAATAAAACACAATTTTAATTTTTTTTAAAATCACCTTAATTATTTCATCTCACGACAGGCCCTCATCATCACTACAAAATCAATCTTTATACGGGACGTATGTTTGGAGGTTGGTCAAATCCCACAGCCTGGTCGGGAATGTAAATGTATTAGAGATACGTTCAACGCACATACACCACAGAAAGTAACGTCGGAAATATATAAAATTGAATTCGCAACGATTCTGACGTAAGTAGAACACAGTGTAAGTAACAACTGCCTGGCAAAAACAATAACTAAACGAGGTAACAGACGACGACAAAAACGGTGGACAGAGAGTAAATTAAGTAGTAACTCGGTGGACCTGGCTTGTGACACTTCCATTTGTCTCTACGCCGCCGACAGGTGACAACGGAAATACAACTAAACGTTAAGCACACTGCAACAATTCCGCCCTCTCTCGTTCTTTATTTCCTCGTCGTCTGTTTTAGTTTGCACAGAAATGCTACACAGTTTTACTTCGAAAACGAACACAACCGTTTAGAGAATTCCAATTTTCTTGCAAACTCTGTACTTGTTAGTGGTGTACTACTTGTAGAAAATGTTTTTAGTGTACTACGATATTGTGTTCACTTCTGGCGACGCGATGTTCTCCTTACTATACTATTGTTACGTTGGTCTCACGGATCGTCGTATGGTACAGTGGAAACAAAATACAGACACCAATGAAGTCACAAGGTTTAATTAGTCACAAATAACAATTCGAAATCAACAAGGTACTCTCTTACAATAATTTTTAAATTTTTACAATAAATAAATCAATAAATTTATTCTCTTAAGGTAAATTTGGACACAAATAATAATAATTGACAACCATTACAGTTCCGCACTAAGTATAACACAATAATCACTTTCCACTAATCGCAGCAATCATTTGCTCCGCACTAAAGAAATTGCCCACTGTAACTGACTGACTAAGCCGGGCGCTGTTGCTTATATAGGACCCCGCAAAGGTTCCAGAATAATTTTCCATTCTTTTGGCGGCGCGTCTGTATAATTTGCGTACTTATAAGTGCTGGAACGATCTGGAGGCTATGTGAGTGCACGACCTTGAAAAAGACGCACGCTGGGCTAGTCGACAAACGCGTCTCTCGACTTCTCGACAACGTTACATAATTGTCGCAGCACTGTTATCAAAATACTGTTATTACCAATCTGGGTGACAACAGTTACCTAGTTATTTTGATACTGTTATTATGAAAATCATACTGTTATTACCTGATTACCACCCCATGGTAGTGTCACATTAGCACGAGAGACCCGCGTACAAAAATCGTATCACTTAGTCGCAGAAAGCCTTGGGTACCATACAGCCAATTTGTGTACCACCTAATACATATTTACAAACGTCTTCAGAAAACATTAAGAACAAAATGTACGACGGTCTACAGGTATCTCGTTTCAATTTTCCAGGATGAGATGTACTTATGAGTATGACAGCGACATCGATATAAGAATAAACAGATCTGAAATGATATGAGGTACTGTGCACAGAACACTTGGAAAGAAGACAATAAAAAGACAACAAGTAAAATTCTATAAAGTAATACTAAACATGACACAATTTTCAAGGAACTCAACATTGAAAATACCCAAAAAGCTAATACATACACCACAACAGCAAACAATAACACCAGTATAAAATACCAAAAACCAACAGGAAACCATAACAACAACCAACCAAAACAAAAATACTCCACAAGATATAAAATAAGGAAGGCTGAGGATGGGAACTATATGATTATCGAAACATTACCAAACAAGGGAGGAAACATCTTGAGGTAAAGAATGTGTAAACATTGAATAACACGTACAGTTGCACGTGTTATTCAAAATACGATATTTTACCTAAGAAATTAATATAGCCTTTTAAAAAATATTATATTTATCACAACGACGTATAATTTACAACAGTAAGTATAATTCTGAAAAGGGAGCACGCGGGGATCACAAACCGAGTTCGACAACAAAATAAAAAGTTATACTTATTTAGTTCTAATACTCCGTTTAAAATTCTATTCCCATCAGAGTAATAACATTTTATAAGGCAATATAAATGGAGACCTGTGAAAAAAATCCTTTCATTATTGCAATAACTAGCTCAAAATAACGGATATAAAAATGAAAACTATCGTTTACCTTAACATCCCTTAAGAAAGCGAGTTAAATCAAATTACAAGCCAGTAAAAACCCCTATTCATTGGGGCTCAGTCAAGTAATGTTCGCCCATTAATGTGTTTATAGTTTTCCTTAACGATAATTGGAGGATCTGCCGCTGCACTTCCCAGAAGAAACTTTATCTCACATAAAACCCGACAATTAAGCGCGAGAATTTATCTTTATGTGTGACCTTGTTTTAACCGCACCGATGCAATTACGGAGAATCACCCCCCCCCCCCCCATCCATTACTTACCAGACTGCCTGCCGCCGCTCGCAACTGAAAATAACTTGCCGTTATTATGTATTTCATACTTCATCAGAAATAACAGCTTTTCACGTGGGCAAATTATTACATTTGTTAAAATATTAATTTAATTCAACTGAAAACAAATGTACAATTAAAATAGAATTAACTTATATAAGTCATCATTGTCACTTCAAGGACTAGGCTTTAGACCTCTTCCGGCAACCATCTCCTCCTAGGTCTACCTTTGTTGGTCCCTGGTACGCCGAGCAATGCACTCCAAAGGTTGTGGTGGCCAATCCCTTCGACGGAGTGGATCGGTAAGCAAACGAGAGATAGGGGTTCTGTCAGGGCAGCCTGGGGGTATCCTCGGTCCTAGCCTGGCAGAATGGTGCACATCGGCACCAGGGTGTGCATCTAGTGTGGAGCCTACAGTAGGCCAACGACTGCACACATGGGCTGAGTTAGTATACTGCGATCGGGCAGAGAGGGCTCGTCAGCTGAGGTGAAAGCAAGTCTCTAGGGGAAGAGCAGCCCGAAATCAAAGTTCCTGGTCCTCCGGTTTGGGGGTTTTACAGCAGGCCAGTAACCTGCTTACGTAAAAATATATGTACTTACACAACTCATACGAGCCTAGGAAACCGGATGGAAAATACGGCAAAATGACCTAAGCTAATGCAAAAGTACAAATTTATAGAAGTTATAGAGTGAAATATTTTTAATTTAACCTGAATGTTTTATGTTACTTCCCATCTGACTCTCGCCACACGTTTATGCAATTAGCAAAAGCACGAAAACGGGTTTACACTACTAGAGAAAATTCGGTGATATGGACACAAAATCAGGAAGACAGATGATGCGTCAATTTTGAGAAGGCTGGCAAAGTGGAAAACACGGAAGAAAGGAAGAGTTAGACTGAAGGTACGACGAAAAACCAGGTAGTTACGGAGCCAAGAAGTACGGGGATAAGTAGGAATGGAAAGATAAAATGAAAGATAGAAGGAAACAACGCAAAAAGCAAGAACATAAAGTCTATTGATGTGAGAAGGCAAAAGAAGAAAATGTAAAGAACAGCCACAAAAAACAGGACAAAAGAATTGAAAACATTACGGAACTACATTTTCAAACACAAATACTCAGCCTTGTAATAAAATAATAATAACGATGATGATGACGACAACAATAACTTTCTTCGACCCTGTATACATTCTATAACATTTTCATACTTGTAATCATTAGCAGAACGCGTGAAAGCTACAGGTTTTTATTAACTCTGTAAGGTCGATTCACAATATGAATATGTTTTAAGAAGGAGCAAAATTCCGACACAATTAATATGCATTTAATTCACAGTGGAAAGAACTGACAAGTACAGTGCGAATGACGAAGACACTGCTTATAATGTACTTATGAGATTTCTGACTAAAGGAGTACAGGGAATGGACAATACATACCTTCGTGGTTTTAGTTTACTGGCACTCCGCAGTTCGGGGACAGTTATTTCCAGGCAAATAAATACATTAAGTGTCTGGTTTATCGATAATAAATAATAAATAAAATAACTTTTTCGTTTATCGATTTTGTAAGACATCACCAAATTCTTGGATCTTAAAAATCGGATATGATGTTTAATTTCCTTATTTTACTCCAGCCATTTTGTTCGCACATAGTTACAGTTCACTGAAAGAGTATCTTCAAATTTAAAAACTACTAGAAAACAGCGCTTTCAGTTTTCTAGGACGAATATATTATTTTACCTTAGACACGTTATTGATTCGTATGCAGTAAGGAAAAGCGACAAAAACGGTCGGTGAATGACGCCGAATATTGTATATTCATATTTGTGAGCGAAAAGTTTCTGTATTACTTACACTATATAGCTGAGTACCGCTTGGAAACAATTGCGCACAAAACTTTCGCATTCGCTAAGAATATTCCAGTCTCACTCGTGACTTAACAATGTCAATAATATTACTGGTGCTTACAACAATACTATCTCCCCGCGCCAAAGTGTTTCCATTTAACTAAGCGCGCCAAGTCACCCCCTTCAGCACACTTCAGTTCCTTTACTCAATGCAGCAGTAAGTCGAAGCACATTACGGGCCTTTTAGGTCGCCGAAAAGGCGCACCATTTTTGAACTCGATCGTGGCTCAGCGTTAGTATATACCGATATAAACACATCACCGACGCCGCACAATAACTCTCTACATACGGGGATTTAAAACTTGACATTTTGGGGGGTATATAATAAAATTGACATTGTGCGTTACGATTTAATGTTTTTATACCTCGAACAGAGACGCGTAAAGTAAATAATTCAGAAGAGGTTGAAGTACTGAACCGTGTGAACATTATTTATGTAAAATCAAGTAACATGTATGTCAAAAATCGATAAATTCTTATAGTCGCTCGTAATTCTTCAAGGATTAGGTTATATAAACCTGTTCCGGCACCCATCTCATCCTCGGACGACCCACGTCTCTTCTACCAATGGCTTTATAGCGCAGTGCCGCTTTTGGCAATCAATCCTCTGTCATCCTTTGCAGATGATCCCACCATTGTCTTCTGTAAATTGAAATAATTTCATTTATGTCCTTTGACTTCGAGTTCTGCTCCGATATCATCACTCCTTATTGTATCTTGCAATGTATAATTTATAGCATTTCGAAGAAACGAAAAACGTATACATGCAACAAAAATCTTAGTTGACAGACGTATACTCCACGTTTCAATAATAAAAAGATCCCTTTACTTGTACACAACTGTACCCCGCTTTGTCTAACCACAAATAAGAAATATATATTAACCGAGTTTTAAGAAAGCGTTAACGGGATGAAAGAAATAAATCTCTTCGCGGCAAGGCCGCCCGCACGATACATTAGGAAAAAACCGGTGGGTGCGTAGTAAATCAATGGCAACAACAATAACGGATGGGGTTATTGTTTCAATGGTTGCAACGGCCCCGGGTCACTGCAGTAAATCACCCGACAGCAGAACAGGAAGGAAGGACTTTGTTACGCGCGCGCGCGGCGGAGGCGGCAGCAAGGAGATTCATTACGGATGGCTACTGTACTAAATCAATAACCAACCTAATTACAAGTAAAGCTTCACGATCCGACCCTGCCTCTCACACGACTTTCCAACCAACTAAATTCCAACACAGCCATGATTTATAGAGACCAACACATCGACACTTCCTATGACAATATACACGCGGATATTACAAAACACACAAAGCACACACACAATAATGTACAAACACGATTTCGCTTTGCTTGACGATTTCTGTGCAAACACAAACAAACGCAAGCACAAAACAAAATGCAATACAAAGTTACAGTTACGATATATTTAACAGGAAATTACAGAGAAAACTATACGATGAAGTAGTTTATACCAATTTATACAGCCATATACTACAACTTGAATCCTACATAACTGACTTCAAATTTTTGATATGGGTAATAGAAAGAAGTCTTTGACAGCCCACTAAAAACACAAAGGTCTGTAACCTAAAATGGCTGGATTCAGGAAACCATAGATTGTTTAGTTTCCTAAAAACCACCTCAAAAGAGCTAAATTTCCTTGTCATCATCATCATCATCATCATCACGCATTATTATCATCATCATCATCATCATCATTATCCTCATCACGCATTAGGCTGCACTGCCTGTTTCGGAAACCATCTCGTCCTCGGACACCCCACACTACGACACCCCGTGTGTTTACAATTCAAGGCAAGTTTGGGAAGACGATGTTGCTGCATTCTTCTCAAACGCTTACACCAGTTGGCCTTGTATTCCGTAATTCTATCCTGTAATTTAACAATTTGTAATTCTCGCCTTATCTGTGCATTACTTATTCTGTATCGTAACGTGCACCCTTTGACCAACAGAAATTTAATTTCTCCTGGTGTAACCTTCGCTCTGTCTCTGTGAAAGTACTCATGTCTCACTCCCATACAGCGCCACTGGTACAGCCATAGTCTTATAAAACTTAAGCTTAGTGTCTTTCCTAGTTTAGTATTTTACGGTTCTATGGATTGTCACACACATATGTTTAAAGTTAGTATTTTTATTTTCGACATCACAATCAACTGCGGGAGATATTTCGCATCCAAGATAATTAAACAAATTTTCTTGTCGTGACTAGAAATACGGACCTAGTCTGCGATCTCTTCGGATTAGTCTGACCTCCTGTGACATGTGACTAGCACCATTTACTACTACACATCGTTCCAAACAGGCAATACACTATTTAATTGCGTTTGTTTGTTTTTGATCCACTTCTCCACGCCCACGGCAACTTCGAACTGTTCGTCGAATGAAAAGTGACGATTCTTAAAGAACAGGTGAACTGCGCGGATGAAGTAAACGAACTGTTGACACCCTGTAAGGATCAGAGAATAAAAAGTATGACCTCTAGCAGCGTCGTAGCTCGTTAGGTAAACATGGCCTGCCACTCACTTTAAGAAGGTCAACAATAAAACGCATAGGGCTATACCATTTATAAGAGTATCCTGGCAGCCGGCCCAGTTCCATACAAGGTAATCGATTATAATCAGGAATCTAAAAGCTGTTGGACTATATAGATTACAAACAGGACCGCTCTCACACTTACCGAGTGTCGCATACGAGAAATTGTCCCTACACTCGCAATAAAGACATACACACACACCGTAATATTAATATATTAAAATACAAACAATACACGGCTTTAACAATGACTGAACACAATACGGTATTGGTTTGGCTTTATTTAATTTTATTATTATTACTATTAGTATTACAAAATATGAACGCACTACTTCAAATACTTTAAACATTTTATAATTTAAATTTGTTGTAATGTGACCTGAAATCAAAGCTAGACTGTACAGAACATTAGTAAAACCGGTTCTGATGTACGGAATTGAAACATGGGTACTGTGACACAGGGCGGCCTGTTTCGACTTGCATCTTTTGAAAGGAAGATACTTAGCAAAATTTATGGACCCATTAGGGAAGTGGAGAGTGGAGAATAAGGTACAACA
Organism: Magicicada septendecula; assembly: GCA_034769895.1. NCBI lineage: Eukaryota > Metazoa > Arthropoda > Insecta > Hemiptera > Cicadidae > Magicicada > Magicicada septendecula. The sequence goes on along the minus strand of CM068375.1, from coordinate 399,129,366 downwards.
GAGACCTCATGAGTTATACAGACATCAATTAGGATAGCTAGGCTGAGATGGGCAAGACATGTACAGAGAACGAATGGGGAGAATGTTCTTAAGAGGATTATCAAATGCACACCAGAAGGAAAGAGAGGACGTGGAAGACCCAGACTACGATGGATTGATGGAATTATACAAGACGTGAAAGTACTTGGAGTGAAAAATTGGTGGACATTGGCTAAGGATAGGGAAATCTGGAGGAAAATCCTGAGGGAAGTTGAGGCCCACGGTGGGCTGTAGAGCTACTGATGATGATGATGACAAGTTTCTAAGAACTACTGCTGTCACGAGAAGCAGACTCTACTTTGTAAAACACTGATACGCCGAATTCAAAATCATCATCATCTTTACGGTACGGCATAGGCTAGGTACTGCCTGTTCCGCCTTCAAACATACTCCAGCCATGTCGCTATGTCGTAGAACTAGAAAAGGAATGTAAACTGAATCTTGACATATTTTTGAACAAAGCCAATGAAAAATAATAAAAAAATGTGGAGTGAAAAAGTACAAAGAGATTTTCTCAAAATTATTAAATACCGGGCTGTTAGGGCATGGTCGGTTGCTGTAAAATCTCGACATCGTCGACAACGTTTCGTATCCCACCCTCGCGTATCTCCTTCAGGCCGCAAAAAGTGACAGTGTTCAGAAAACAGTCACGGCAGATCTTAGGCCGAACGTCATCTTACTTGCTTTTACCTGACAAAAGCAATATCTGTCGGGTATCGTTCGGCCTCAGACTGTTTTCTGAACACACTGTCGCTTTTTGCGGCCTGCGTCGGATACGAAACGTTGTCGATTGATGTCGAGATTTTACAGCAACCGACCATGCCCTAACAGCCCGGTATTTGATAATTTTGAAGATACTGACACCGGCCTCGAGACCGTAAACTCGAGACAAAGACATTTCTTTACTGCACGGAGTATGAAACAATCTCTTTATTCATACATTCAGAGAGTCATTAGAATCATTCTGCCAAATCAGTTTGTATTCCAAAATTCGCGTAGTAATTCTATAGAGGTATTTCCGCCATTTCACTGTTTCCTATCAGTGACAGGAGCAATTTTCGATTCTAAATAACAGAGTGTTAACAAATCGATGACGGAAACACATAACTTATAAGAAAGACGATGGCATTAGAAACGGACGGCAGCGCGGTAAACAAACAGTACTGACAAGATGAATGTGGATCGTGGATCCGCGTCCTGTTGACATGACGAGTCTAAAATTAACCTTCTCACGTTACAGAGGCCGCGGGATTACTGACCCGCACTGTTTACACGTAAGCTGCTCACCGCTCTCTGTGTTTCTCTGTCTCTGCTACGTTCTGGATACACTCGTTAGGATAACGTTTTACAACAACACCAAAGTTGTATATACACAAGTGATACGTTCTTGTGACTGAAATTTACAAACAATTTGTTTAATGGACAGAACGAGTATACAACATGCCATTTCAGGGCAGGTATCCTATATCCTGAGAACTAAGGTATCCTATAAGAACTAAAATAGTCGTGAATAATCAGATTTTGGATCAGGTTAGTCATTTTAATTACCTGGGTTGTAATATCACATATGGAACTGATGTTGATTGAGATAGTAAGTTAACAAAATTTAGACGCATCTGTGGAACGATTCATAGGTATCTGAAAAATAAAACACGGAAGGATACCCGAATGAAGTTTTATACAACTTTGTCTGTCCTCCCATTCCTATATGCTGGTGAGACTTGGACTCTTGGTAAAAGGGACGTGTAGAGGATTCAGGCAGCCGAAATGAAATTTCTAAGAGGGACGCAAGGTTGTTCACTCTAGGATCGTAGAAGGAACGATGATATTAGACGCAAATTAAACATAGTATCGTTGCACGAGAAGATTGAAGACCAAAGAAGGAGACGGTGTGAACACTTGAATCGCATGTCTGATATCCGTCTACCTGTGGCTGCTTTGGGTTATCACCCTAATGGGAAGATAGATGTCGGTATATCGAGGAGGAGATCGGTTCCGGAACAGGGCTAAGGCCTAGTCCTTGGAGTGGTGGTGATGATAATGATGATGATGATAAATATACAAATAAATCGGCGAGAAAATGTCACACAGCACTTCCAAGTTCATTAAAAATGTTTGTGTTTCGGATCTTCTTAGAACATCACGGGCTTCTGTAAAACGGAAGAAAACGGCTGAAGTAAACCACTCACAGCTTCTATTTTACAGGTAACGTGACTGTGTCGATTAAAAATTATCGCTTCACACGATAAATGTCGTCTAAATGTTGGTTGGTTTTAAATCGGGTCCACATACGTGTTTTTTTTTTACACGAAATCCATCCAATCTTCCTCTCAAAGGCACACAGAATCTTGTGTAAGTTTAGTATGCTATGTCCGATATGTTATGGCTGTATCTGTTCACATACACAGTACCACGTTCTGCTTACGTTCCGTGTACATTTGCGAGACTCTTCGAAGTGCGTAAGCACGTGAGCTATTGCCCTTCGCAAAGTTGACTCTTCACAAATTTGTTTACGGAAAACTACTAATTCACTATATAACAGAACCTACAAATAAATCATAATTCTCTAGTCACGAGATGACGGGTGGAAAATTTTTCTAATCGTCGCTTTAATCCCCATATTCAGTTATTATACTTTTTACTATTCCATTATAAAGTTGCTCTTTATTTTCCTTAATGACGTTAATGTCCACAACTTACTGTTTAGTAGGCCACAGATGTTCTTACCAAACTGTTATTCTGTTTTATTGCACTTTCCAACAATATTATCTCAGACCCTCACTTCATGCATTCTTCCGTCAGTTTTAGTGACATGTAGTTGAAATCAATCATCTGAATCTGGGTCAGTCACTACCTTCTTCTTCTAATCCTCTTCAAGGATTAGGTTATATAACCTGTCCCGACACCCATCTCATCCTCGGACGACCCACGTCTCTTCTACCAACGGCTTTACAATTCAGTACCGTTTTAGGCAATCGATCCTATGTAATCCTTTGGAGATGATCCCAAAATTGTCTTCGTAAGTCGTAACGAAATATTTTTTTATTTATGTCCTTTACTTCGAGTTCTGTTCTGATCCTCATTCTTTACTCTATCTTGCAATGTACAATTTGAAGTCCCGCGTTCCTTTTTTGTCATGACCCACGCCCCACTCGCATAAATCAATGTGGGTATAAATTGTCTTATAAAATTTTATCGTTGTGCTGGTCTTGTTTTATTTCTAAGCAATTTTTCAATCACTACCTAATCGTCTGAAAAATACAATTCCCATAAAATGGTATCAATGTAATCTTCATGATTTTTACGTTTCGTATTTCAATTTTTCAGCAAGACTCGTTTCTTCTTTCTTGTACTTTTCTCTTCTTAGACTTTTCCTACTTTCTTGAACTATTCTATTGTTCTTGTTTATTCAAAAACAGACGTTGTTACGTAGTTTATTTTACTTTTCACTAATCATACTGATTCCGTATCAGCGAAATAATAACAAAATATGCAGACAGACATGATCAGAGGATTCATATCCATGATAACCCAATAATGCGACACGTGGTGGAAGAAGCTCCACACGTCCTGAGGCGACTCAAAGGACAGAAGCCACATGATCTGGTATCCCAATTAATATATGTATAGATCCATAAAACTCTAAGTGAGAGAAAGGCAGAATAATCTTGCGATTCGCCACTGGGCTTCACCCCATCACCCGTGAAGGAAACATGAAGGAGAAGCTGCTGGATGAGCTTGCTCAGTTGTAGCATTAAGGGAGGTGTTTTTAGTAGGTTAGAGTCCCACACTACTACGAACTACGGCGTTCCTAGTGTCTATAGAGATTTTTACCTACACTCGTAAAAAAAAATCCACCGCTTTTACAATATTTTTCAACTCTCTACTTTGTGCTTAGCTTCTCTCCAGACACGCTGGCTGTCACCCCAAACCGATTCGTCTCCTCCAAGTCTCTCCAGGCATGACCAGTTTGGTTCCCCATCGGTTTGTAATCCAGCGCTTCCTCAGTTACATTTGTACAGAATGACCAACCGAGTATTTACACTTATTCCTTCTCTTTGTTTTTAATATCAGTTGTTCACTAAAAGATCCAATATATCTTCATTATGCTTCCATAAATAAACTTATGTCCACAACTTACTGTTTAGAAAACCACAGCTGTCATCATCAAACTGTTATTCTCTATTATTCCAATCCCCCCCCCTTTCCAACAATATTACCTCAAACCACGTGCCACGTAGTTGAAGTCTTCTCAGTCTGCGGTAATCACTACCTAATCGTTTGAAAAATATGATGTCCATAAAATGGTATAAATCTGGGGAATCGTCATGGGTTTCACGTTTCTTATTTCAATTTTTTTAGAACATCTTCAAGACTGGTACCTTATTTCTTGTACTTTTCCTACTTTCTTTTACTATTCTCTCGTTCTCGTTTATTAAAACCAATCGTTCGTAGTACTTAATTTAGTTTTCACCTAATCATATTGAATCCACCGCTTTTAAAATATTTTCCCACTCTCTCTACTTTGTGGTAGGCGCCTTAGCTTCTCTCCAGACCGTTGGCTGCCACCCCAAACGTATTCATCTTCTCCAAATCTGTCCAGTTGGGTTGCCCATCGGTTAGTAGTCCGGCGCTTGCTCTGTTATATTTATAGAGAATGACCAACCGAGTATTTACACTTCTCCATTTTTTTTATTTTTAATATCAGTTGTTTCCTAAAAGGGTCCGCCTATGATGTCTTCATTACGCTTCCACAAGTAATTCTTAATAAACTTTTGAAATTTGAGTTTGAGTTCCTTCTGAGTTACTACGCTGGTAAAACAAAAATACTTGAAGTAATAATAATCGAGTCGAGAAGTTAACATTATAATACAGTTTCGGTTCACACGACAACGGCGACGGATAACCGGCCGTTATCACTACTCGCAAAACGCTGCAAACGATTCCCACTGAACACGTCTTTATTAATTAATAAAAAAAGGTTTTAACGCTTCGCAGCACTGAAATATAGCTCGTTATTAAGACAGAACAATTAAATAAAATTAAATTAAGGGCGCAAACACCTGTTGCCGGTCTCCACATGCAAGCTCGCCGCCCGATAACATCGACACGCTTACCAGATAACACGCACACACTGCCCGGTAATTATTTCCATTTACAGTCCAAATAACATGAGCGAAATTAACCTGTTGGATTCGTTTCGCCTTTTTTACAAAACCAAGTCATAACTGAGCAGCTTCTACCAACTATCTCGCTGAATTCGAATAAATAACATCTTCTACTTCTTCTTCTATAGCGTTACAATTCGCAGTCGAACCTTAGCCTCCATAATCATCCGTCTCCATTTTTCCCTGTCCTTGACGATCGTCCATCGTTTTATTTTAAGCAAATTATCAGCATCCCTCGCCACTGTGTTAATCCAGCGTGTGTTGAGTCTTCCGAGAGGCCTTCTACCCTCTATTTGACTAAACAGTACCTTTTTAGGTATTCGGTCGCCTTCCATCCTAATGATGTATCCTGCCCATTGCAATCTATGCAGTCGGATGGTGGTGGCCAGATCATTGTGTTTATATAGCTTGTATAGTTCCTCATTGTCACGCATTCTCGATATCCAACTGACTTGGATTGGTCCATATTCTCCTTTCAAAGGTATTGACTATGTTAGCGGCTTGTTTGTTCAGAGTCCAAGTAGTCTCGCTGCCATATGTTATCACCGGTCTAATCATAATTTTATATAATGCGACCTTGGACTGACGGATATTCCTTGTCTTGAATACAGTTATCAACGATTACTATTGCGGCCTGTAGGCTATATGCTCTATTTGCGGCCTGTATCCTTTTCCTTTTTTTTTAGGCGATTTAATTACGGCTAACGCCCCCTCTCGCATCCTAGCTTCCACTAGCGCCGGTCTAAACAGTCCTGTTCTGTAAGTCCTCTTGCATTCACTGCATCTTCGACGTCCATTTTCCATGAATGTTTAGGTCTTCCTTTTTTTCTTCTAGAGGGTGGAGTCCATTCCCATACCATCCTTGGCCACCTCTCAACCAAAACATTATTTTTAGGTGCCAAAACCAATTCAGTCTTCGTGCTTCTATTGTCTCTATAATGTCAAGGTCGATTCCCATCGCTTGTCTTATCTCTATATTTCTCACTCTATCTAGTCTTGTTAGTCTACAGCACCGCCGCCAGTAATCCATCTCCATACCTCTTATAATGGATTTATTTCTTCTATTAATTTCCCACAGTTCTGCTCCATATAGTCATATACTTTCGACTATTCTGATTTTATTGTTTTTTGTAATTCGTGGACTCCAAAGCAGACTGTTTAATTGTTTTGCTGCTGTCTTAGCTTGTCCTATTCTTACTTTTATTTCTTGGTTGCTGTCACCATCCGATGTCATTGTTACACCCAAATACTTGAAGTTTTTAATATATTTTATCACTTTTGTTCCTAGTTTTAGGTACCTTGACCTTCACCGCCTACTATAAGGTATTAAGTTTTTGAGGTATTTATTTCGAGACCCCATTTCGCATATTCTTCTGCTAGTTTCCTAAGCATATAACTTACATCAAATTCGTTCTCTGCAATTACAGCCTGATCGTCTGCAAAGTGTATTGTAAACATCTTGTCACTTCTAACTGGTACACCCATATTAGGAATTTTTTCTCCATGATGTTAGGGCTTCATTTAGATAGATCTTAAACAAAGTCGCAGCTATGCAATAGTCCTGTTTCAAGCCCTTACTAATAATTATCTTGTTGGATATCCTTTTCCCTATTTTAACTTGAGCTCTCATATGTTTATATAGTTGTTTAGTTGCTTTTATATACTTCTACTACTTATTCCTTGATTCTGCATAGCTCTCCATAATACTGCAAGCGGCACGCTGTCATATGCTTTAGTTAAATCGATAAATACAATACGGGTTTGTAGGCTGTGAGCCATCCTTTTCTCCGCAACTTGTTTGAGTGTAAAAATACTATCAACACATGACCTACCAATTCGGAATCCGTTCTGCTCTTCAACATCTTTCATTTCTTGCTCGATTCGATTTTTGAGAATCTTACTATATATTCTAGAAACAGAATTTGTAACATTAATTCCTCTATAATTAGTGCAGTTTTGGGGGTCCCCTTTTATATATATATATATATATATATATATATATATATATATATATATATATATATATTGCTGATATGCGGCGTTGTCCATTCTGGTGGTATCTCATCTCTCCTAAGGAACAGGTTAAATATATAGGCCAGTAATTACATCAAAATTTCAGGTCCATGTTTGAACAACTCGTTTGAGATTCCTCCTGGTCCAGCTGATTTATTATTTTTTAAGTTATTAATTACCTCCCGAACTTCTTCTGCAGTTATTATGTTTTCTTCGTTATCATATTCTTCTTCACTCTTATAGTCTTCCTCAGGTAAATTTCGTTCCTTTTCCTTATTTCGTTTATTTCTTCATTATCTTCTCTCGTTCCACATCCCAAACCGACTAACTGTTTCCAGGTCTAGTGGTTCGATTTCAAACTGTTCAGGTTTTCTGGTTTGCCTTTGAGTGGTGATCATAACTTTTGTTTTACCTGTAGTCTATTCACCATAAATAAAATAGATCGTATTTGTTCTCAAAACTGCAGAAAGGCCTTTTACATACATTGCACTATCCGCACATGCCCCATTCCTGTCGTTTGTTCTTATAATCATTCTAAGGGTACAGCCACACACAACCCTGGTAGCAGAGAGCAGAGCAGTCAGGAATGATTCCTATGGTCAACATATAAAACGCGACTTCGGAGCAGGTAAAATCCTCTTCAGTCACTGAACAGCAATAGAATGTCCTGATGTTAGGTAAAAGTGCGACTTCAAAATTTCCTATTATTATCACACCGACCTTCGACACATTGTAGGTTTAAGTTTTTACTTTACAAACACCTTTTTGAATAAAAATATTTTACTTCCTACAAAATGAGTGTGAACAAACTCTTTGAGCGTTGCCATCATCAGTACTGAAAACGGGTCGTGCATGTTGTATTTTGAAGAAAAAAAGGAAAAGAAGACGGGATGTTCATCCTATTTACTATGCACGATGTGTAGACAGTGCTTCAATCCGTTGTTCCTTCTTCAAATTAGTTTTTATAATCTTCGTAAGCAGGTTCCCATAGTGCTCTTCTGTTCTGGATTTCGTCAATGAGTCTTTCTGTATTAATGAGTTCCATATGTAGAAAATGATTTAAGAAAGTCACACTACGACGTGAATATCACCGATCACTTGGCACAGCTGCCTCGCCGACGTACTGATGTCTGAAAGTCAAACGATACAAAACTCGCGCTGTTGCATAAACGGAACCATTACGGCCCAACTCGTCCCATTTTTTTATCTGATGCGTCTCCTAGGACACGACGGTATGTTTTTGAGTTTGGAACGATAAATTTATCGTACGACAGTGCATAAAACGGCCCACTTATCTTTGTTCTTCTAGAAGTCGTACGATTTTTTATCGTACATTATCGTACGATATAAATCGGATGCATACAAGAGCCCTAAACACTTGCCGAATTCCGAAAAACGCGCGTGCGCGCGCGGAGCAACAGTAAGTCTGTCTACATCTAAACATATACAAAAGTCATATTCAACATGACGATTAATACCGTAACGTTAAATATATCTGTAATAATTATTTTCAATGGCTGCCTGCCTCCGCGGTAGAACAATTATACTACAAGAGTACGGGGCTCGGGCCAAAAGTGTACGAATATAAAAGCCGTATGGTCCTTTTGAGAAACTGACTGGGGGGCGGGGGCGGTAGAGTCGTCGGAGATTTCGCAAGCGATAATTACCGTCATTAAGTGAAAATGATGGAACATTAACCGACCCTTGCGGCTAAATGGCGGCGTCGTCATGTCTCGTGATTAACTTAGAGCCGGGTGCGACAATATTGCTCCTACTAACCCTTGTCGTCATCACATCAGAAGCCACAGGTGACATGGATCAAGGTCACACCTGGCAAGACACGCACAAACCACACTGTACAGACGCGCACCACATCAACATTTCTAATCCGTGATAAGAGTATATAGATCGGTTTAGCTTGTCTGAACAAGCGGGTTATTTACAATATTCAGCTTGCAGCACAGCTGCGCTAAACTTGTATGAAATTATCAATGTTGAGGGCATGAAAGCGAATAGGTATCGAAGTCTACTTACTTCCATGTCCGACCACTAATCTTCCCTCGTCACGCAACTCCTCGCTGTCCTACCCACTACGTTAGTCTAATGTAAATAATACTGATCAGTTCGTCGTTTACGAGTGTAAACAAGTCAATCGAGATTTCTAATTTTCAGGTGTGAAGCAAAGGCACGAGAAATATTCTTCTTTATTTTAGCGGAGATCTGTTAAAAACAAAATGCTAAAGCCCCTCTTGTAACGACTGAACGTGTAATCCACTACTTCTGAGGCAAAATTTCTCGACCTCAGCTACACTAATTTGTTCTTTTGACAGTCTTCCACCGGCAAGTCGTATAACTCCATGAACGGCCCAATACAACCGCTGCCTACAAGCTCAACACCCGCTTCAGCCGTTTTCAGAGATGCTCACTAATCTGAGGCTTCAGTCAATGCCTGTGAATCTTGGGCCGGGCTTGGCGAACTTGTCGGTAAGAATTTTAAAATCACCATAATCATATAATGCTGGACCACGTCCAAAAACTTTGAATTTTGGAAAATGAACAACACGGCATTCAGAGTGCGGTTAAAATTCCCTTTAATTTGATACCCTACATGGATTCTGATTTTTTTTTAACAATGTTGACCCCCTTACATTTTTTACCTCCCGCCTTTCCATTATTTTGAGGATCAATCTGAAAAAGAATAGGGTTCTGTAGGTAATATAATATCAACATTTACGAAGGTCGGTTAATGCGCTCAAAATTGATCGCGAGACATACCCCCAATAGACGGACAAATTCCAAACGGTCAAGTTGAAACTGAAGACTCTCTTCGCTCGTTCAACGACTTTTGTTCATTTTTATATAGGCCTAATGACGTGTGAGTGAAAGGTCAGTTAATCCAACTGATAATTCAATTTTACGTTTGAATTGTTTTTTTATTATTATTTTTTTGTCACAAACGTTTTTATACGTCCTGTCACTCGACAAGCTCAGACTCCTCTGTATTTCAGTTTTACTGACGTGAATGTGTTGAATGGACGTGTCTACGGAAGCCAACACAATCGACACTTACGTATCGATACGGGCACACGCGTACATTGTAAATGTGACGACACAATAATATGGCATTCAGTTTTAAATTAACCGGAACTTAGACGGAGATAGCTAGACAGACAAATTCCAAACGTTAGCGATGAAAAAGACAACTCAGTTCGCTCGTTCGACGATTTTAGTTCATGTTTTATGGGATGTATAATGACCTGTGTGTGTGTGTGTGTGTGTGTGTGTGTGTGTGTGTGTGTGTGTGTGTGTGTGTGTGTGTGTGTGTGTGTGTGTGTGTGTGTGTGTGTGTGTGTGTGTGTGTGTGTGTGTGTGTGTGTGTGTGTGTGTGTGTGTCTTAATCTAACTGATATTCAACTTTACGTTTGTACTCTTTTTAGTCTTAAATGAATACTTTTTTTATCACATACATCAACAAGCTGAGACTCCTCTGTATTCAACTTTTACTTCTGTGAAGTAAAGAACAGCAGTTTACCTAGAATTTGGCCTGGGAGAGGATCGGTGGTCGAGTCGGCTTCATACAAAAGAAAAAACAAGTTCAGAGTAATCCACATTACTATCTTTAAAGTGGCTAAAAAACGCGTGATAAAATCCTGAAATCAGTCCCATCAAAGTAAACGGTAATAACACTATAAAAATACAAATTATTGAAACATTATTTGCGAGATTTGCTCATTGACTGAATTTATTTTTTATATTTCATATTTCAAAATTATACACTAATACTGTATAATAAACCTGTTTGTATATTTAAAAAATCGGTAAGGAGAACCATACTTGACTTCCACGTTCTAACATTTATCACGTAAATCTTTTACGTGAATTCGGTCCTTAATTTCTAAAAAAATATCCCTGCCTTGTAAATCGGAGTTTCATGTTTGACAAATTGAAATTAAATATTTCCATAGAAACTACTTATTTGTTGTCGATAACGTAGCACACATAATAAAAAATTGTCCCCTCCCCCTTCAACTATCATTTTCATCTATAAAAAATTACCCCTCCCCCTTCAACTATCCTTTTCATTTATAAATATTTCATCTACCTTTCTACAGTAGATTACTACGACCTTTTTTTCAGGATACTTTATTTATCAAAACTAAGTACATTACTCTTGTTAAAACGTAAAACGTTCCAGGTAAACTACCTCTTCACCTTAACTGATCTTCACCAAAATCAATAGGCCTTGAGTCCTCTACAACTCGGTACATATACAAAAAATTATTTGATTGTGTACGAATTTGGGTCACTTATCGTTCGGTATAGATCAGATTCTACACACAGGCAGTTTTCGGAAAATGACTTTTCTTCAGGTTTTGAGGGTGGTACAATCAGATTCAGCCCTTATCTCGAACACGATTTTTTTCGCGATCACCGTACTTCCATTTCCTTACGAAACATAGAAGTAAAAAGAGTTACTATTACATTAGCGTACACAGCTGAAAACAAAAATTAAACGGGCTAAAAATTATGAGACCAACAAAAAATTCGTCAACTTTTTTCGACACTCTGGGGGGGGGGGGTCCGGTCCCGTTTCACCCCCTCCTAAGTATAGACGCCCCTGGTATTGAATAACGTGTCGACGGAACCCATCACAATCGACACTAAAGTATCAATAAAGGTATACGTGAACACTGTAAATATGACGATACAGTAATATCAATCATTAGTTTTGGATTAACAGCCGACTAACAAACTGTCGCAATATCGGAATGAACCAATTAAAACAGCGGTACAAACAATGGAGGAAGGCCAATGTCCGGCCGTACGCTGTATGCGGGTTCAGCAAGGAAGTGGTTGTTTTTATGTGAGACATGGTTAGTCCCAGCCAGCCAGACATGAATGATTCCAACTCTACGCACGCACTCGGCAGCCAGTCTCACTGCTTGGCGTGTCTGCGCTACGCTATTCGACAACACACAACACACCAGTTTTTATTTCGCGAGTATGAATATTCTAGGACACATTTCGCAGAGTTATAGAACACATCATCAGAAACCGTGCATCAGGTCCTATAAAAGTGCATCAGGTCCATTAAACATAAAAAAAAATAAGATCAACTACCTGCAGAAGTACTTACAACTTGATTTATATTAAACAGAGATATTATTGTATGTAGTCTACGTTCAATTGTTTCACTACAACATATCCGGCGGCGACACAGTTCAGTAGTGGGGGGGGGGGGGATAGCAAGAGCAGAGACAATGACACCTATTGTACGCATTGATGTTTACTAATACACTGTATAGATCGCGTGCTGCATTCACTGAATTCGGTCCTACCGCTGCACCAGTGGGGGGCAAGAACACTGCGTACGCTATATAATATACTGTACCTGTACAAAGTCTGACTTTTCTGCTTTGTTATAGCTTTTGTTGCTTTAGCGGAGCATATTTTGCGTTAAATGGTATAGCTCTGTCATTTTATCAATTAATGACTCCAAAGTGGGAGGTTTTTATTAAGTTCTTTTCGAAAATAAACACATTTGTTTCACTGTAAGATTTCAGTATTCTGACACATTATTTCAGTTTATCGCTAAATTCTGATGCGTTCATAAATACTTATTTATGAACATTTAATGCTGAATCAAACGAATAAAGAAAAGAATAAGGGAAAAAAGAATAAAAGACATGAGCCGTAATCTTTAAAATGTTTATTGCGTAAAAGAAGCTGGCGTATACGCTTGCCATGGTCGTTAAAGTGTTCATTTACCAATGCTTTAAAAGTGTTCATTTACCAATGCTATAATTGGTAAATATAATTACCAATGTAATTTATAATTTACATTAAATTTTTTTATTTTTTTTAATTAGCTACGTATTAACTGTATAAAAATTGTTTACATTAAACATTACTAAATAATACAAATTTATTTAACTTTTGGCAGATACCAAGCTTAGAGACGGCAGCTGCAGCGGTTCTTTCCTTAGGAATATCATAGCAGAAGATTTTATAAAATAATGTACCTATTAATTTGATAAGTTTCACTTCATGGCTGTCTTAAGAAAAATCATTTTTTTGTTATTAAGTTTACTGTCAGATATAATCAATAAATTATACATATAGCCTATTTTGCAATCTTTAAAACGTCTCAAACTAAAAGTATTAACATTTTCAGTTAGGAAATTCAATTCAGCCAATAAGTATCTTGTAAACAAATGTTTCAATAAAAAAATACGCGTTACTGAAGCATTGTTTAAAGATACTTATTCACTGAATTAATTTTCCTAAATTTTCTATTTCGAACGTATACTCCAATGCTGTGTAATATACCTGTTTGTATATTTAAAAAGGAGCTAACACTATATTAGCGTACACAATTGTGAAAAAAAAACATCCTAAAAATTAAGAGATTAACAAAATTTGTTAACTTTTTTGACCCTCTGGGGGGGGGGGCGTTCATCAACATCATCAACAGCATCTGTAAGGGATTAAACCAAGGATGGTTTGTTCCGGTCTTAAACAGGCAAAGTCTAGAGGTGGTCACTCCAGCCCTTCCTCGGACGCCCCACACCTGTCTCCGTCCCTTCGGCCTATAGTTCCATAGTTGTTTGGGAATGCGGCAGTCATTCATTCGATTCAAAGGTGGTGCCACCAAAGATGTTCGGCAAAGATCTCCCATTCGACCCCCCCCTCATGGTTTCAAGCAATTTTTTATCACAAGGATTTATCATCATCTTCACGGATTAAACCAATGATGGTTTGTTCCGGTCTCAAATAGGCAAAGATCAGTCCAGCGCTTCCTCGGACGTCCCACACCTCTCCGTCCCCTCGGCTTACAGTTCCAGAGTTGTTTGAAGATGCGGCAGACATCAATTCAGCAAAGATGTTCCCACCAATTCAGCCGATACTGGGCGATCCTGTCGAGTATACTCATAATATTCAGTTCCTGGCGTATATCTGTGTTTCTTCTATGATCATGGAGAGTATACCCTGCCAAGTGCCTTAGAAATCTCATTTCAGCCGCTTGGATGCGATTGGCCTGGCCTTTCGTAAGTTAAATTCTCAGGCCCATAAAGAAGTGTGCGAAGAACCATCACCTTGTAGAATTTTTGACGTGTTCCTTTACACTGTGTATACTGTATGTGTATCCAATAATTTATTGATACGTCGAGAAAACGAACTGTACCAAGTGTGTGTGTGTGTGTGTGTGTGTGTGTTTCAGCTTGCACGCCACGTACGCACACGAGTATACACAGCGAACAAAATAACAGTACACATGTTTCACTTTAACACTAAAAACATCCGTTGTTAAGTTTATTGAGGATTTATTAGACAAATTAATTACTGAAGTAGTGGTGGGGTGGGGGGACACAAGTAGCAGTTCGTGCGTCGCGCAATTACTGCGGTTAGCCTTTTATCGCACTACCACTTACGCCGCACTCAGTTGCCTCGCCAACAAATGATTCTTCACAATAAGCTTTATTTAATAAAACGGCACGCTGTAAACAGTACCATTACCGTCCGTTATTTACGAACGTCCCTACGAGAAGACGAACGCTGTACGCTTTACAATACCCCACAGCGTTAGCCCTACGTATTGCAACACCGGATGTACACAGTTTTAGAGGGACAGTGTTTATGAAATTTGTAGTTCTAATACTAAGTTAATGATCGTCAGACAATAATTCATTGACACCACAAGTCAATGCGGGCGGAAGCTGCTAGTCGCCAATACACATAGTGATGAGAAACTTTGGGGGGGGGGGGGTTGAGACTGCTCCTTGTTAGGACCAAGCTCGGGCTGGTCTGCGGCAATGGTAAGGAGTTTGTAGGGAGACGCACGCCAGTGCAGGTCGGCCGTTGAGAAGGTGGAGGCACGCAGAAGTGCATGTGGGAGTATTTGTGTGTCCCTGTGTGAAAGAAGAGGCAGACGGAGGCGCCAATAGTAACTGTTTGTTTATTTATTTTTCAGGGCGGCCAAGAGAGGGACGAGTAACGCAGGTTGCCAATGCTGGAGGGTAGCGACAGTGAGGCGTCAAGGTCCGCGGGGGACACGAAGTAGTGAGTTAAAGAGCTGGTAGTGAGGAAATACATTATAGTGAGATCAAGAAGGTTGATGGCTGTTAACTTTGTGTATTTTGGGATTTATGAGCTGCTACATGATGCTATTTCTCTGACGCTGTTGATAGTTGTGAAATAATGAGAAACTCGATCCCTTAAGCCCTTTTTTACTTCTATGTTCCGTAAGGTGATCACGAAAAAATCGTGTTCGAGATAAATGCTGATTCCGGCTGTAATACCCTCAAAACATGAAGAAAAGTTATTTTCCGTAAAGTGTCTGTGTGTAGAATTTTTTCTGTGGTGAACGATAACTGCAGTAAATTCACACATAATCAAATAAATTTTTCCACATGTGCTCGAGTTGTAGGGGACTCAAGACCTGTTAATTTTGGTGAATATCGGTTAAAGGAGAGGGGTAGTTTAACCGCAACGTTTTACGTGTTAACAAGAGTAAAGTACTTAATTTTGATAAAAAAATATCCTGAAAAGAAGGTCATAATAATCCACAGTAGAAAGGTAGATGAAATATCTATAAATGAAAAGGGTAGTTCAAGGGGCAGGGGGTAATTTTCTATAAATGAAAATTATAGTTGAAGGGGGAGGGTGTAAATTTTTATATGTGTACTACGTTATCGGCAACAAAGAAGTAGTTTCTATGGAAATATTCCATTTCAATTTGTCAAACTTGTCAAATTTTTCAATTTATATTTAAAATTTTTAAATATAAATCTTAGAACGTGGAAGTCATGTAAGTATGGTTCTCCATAGCGATTTTTATGCATCCGATTCATATCGTACGACAAAATATTGTACCATACGTTCTGCTTCCGATTTGACTCCGAGTTCTGTTGTGCGTCAAACATATCGGAAGTGGGTGTGAACAAGCTCTTTCACCGCTGCCATCACCAGTATGAAAATGGATCTGTGCGTGTTGTATGCCGGTTATCGGTTCATTTTGAATACAAGAAGGAAAATAAAATAAGATGGAATGTTCATCCGATTAACTGTGCACGATATGTAGACGGTGCTTCATCCATTGTACCTTCTTCAAATTCCTGTTTTTATAAACTTCGGAAGCGGGATTTCGTGTCCTCTCCTGTTTTGGATTTCGTCAATGAGTCCTCCATATTTACAAAACAAATTAAGAAAATCTCACCACAACGTGAATACCACTGATTCACAACCGCGTCGCCGGCGCTGGGCAGCAAGGTTGGTAGCAATGATGTCTAAAAGTCATACGATACAAAACTCGCGCGAGTGCATAAACGGAACCATGTATCTAGACAACTCGTCCGACTTTTCATCTGACGCGTTTCCTAGGATACCACGATATGTTTTTCAGTTCGAAACGATAAATTTATTGTACGACAGTGCATAAAACGGGCCACTTGTAACTGGTGTTCTACATGTCGTGCGAGTTTTTATCATAGGTTATCGTATGATATAAATCGGATGCAAAAAAGGGGTCTTTTCCGAAATGGGCGCACCGTCCGTTCCTACAACGTAACTTTACGGATACTGCACTGATCAGTCTTCTTCTTCTTCTCCTCTTCAAGGATTAGGTTATATAAACCTGTTCCGGCACCCATCTCATCGTCGGACGACCCACGTCTCTTCTACTAATGGGTTTATAGTTCAGTGCCGCTGTCGGCAATCGATCCTCTGTCATCCATTGCAGACGATCCCACCATTGTCTTCTGTAAATTGAAATAATTTCATTGTCCTTTACTTCGAGTTCTGCTCTGATATCTTCATTCCTTATTCTATCTTGCAATTTAGGCTATAATTTAAAGTATTTCGAAGAAACTGCATTTCAGCACTCTGAGTCTTGCCGCTTTCCTTTTACTTCCATGTTCCATAAGGAAATGGAAGTATGGTCATGGCGAAAAAAATCGTGTTCCAGATAACGGCAGATTCTAATTGTACTACCATCAAAACATGGAAAAAAGTAATTTTTCTAAAAGTGTGTGTGTGTGTGTGCGCGCGCGCGCGCGCGTGTAGAATTTTTTCTATGGCAAACGATAACAGCCGCAAATTCAAACAATCAAATAATGTTTTGCATATAGCCCTGAATTGTACAGGACTCAAGACCTATTGTTTTTGTTGAAGATCGGTTAAGGGAAAGGGGTAGTTTACCTGCAACGTTTTACGTTTTAACAAGAGTAAAGTGCTTAATTTTGATAAATAAAGTATCCTGAAAAGAAGGCCATAATAATCCACTGTAGAAAGGTAGATGAAATATCTATAAATGAAAAGGGTAGTTGAAGGGGGAGGGGGTAATTTTTTTTATAAATTAAAATTGTAGTTGATGATGGAGGAGGTAAATTTTTATAAGTTTTATATGTGTACTACGTTATTGACAACAAAGAAGTAGTTTCTATGGAAACATTTCATTTCACTTTAACAAATTCTATATTTTTCATTTTAATTTAAATCACGTATGAGTGAAAATATATACTGTATATCGTTCCTGGCAGGCAAGCATATCTCAATTATGTAATGTTTACTTTTCCAAAGTTTTATTATTGTGATTACCGCAATAAAAAGGCCGGCAGGACACACACATACAAAATTCGCGTTACTTACGGCCTCACTCATGTTTATTTTCTTACGTTTCCACGCTTTTAAATGGAAAGTGCCGAAACCCACATCAACACAACGCGTGCAACCCGAAAAGATGGACATCGATTTGTTTCCTGTGGATCGCTGGGCAGTGTTGTTGTATTAAAGCAATTAATACAATCTGTGTATTTATTTCTATTATGATATGAGAATTATAAACTAATATGTACATGTGTGTATGTATGAAAAATATATAAATATTTTTCTCCTTTGGAAAATTGTTTGCCCCTCCTTGAAAATATTTTGACCTCCCTGATGGCTGGTTATTTACTAGCCTGTGTGGAATATAGCGTTATGACTTGGATCAGAATGGTGGGTGTTAAACAGGAGACACAACGTATTAAGGAAGAAATGTTTTGCTGAGAAATTTATAATTATACGGGTGAACAGAATAGTCGTTCAGGAAATCAGAAGACAAATGGAAAGAAAAAAATCAAGACTCGATTTTTTAAAATAAAAATGACTATAGTATTGACAGGAAAGACTTTGATAACACTATAGATATCCCTCGGCCCCTCGCAGCGAGAGTCCAATTTCATTACAGAAATCAGATCGCAGCTACCTTTAGATAGCTCTTCGTTCGACCTATAGACATTTTATCCCAAAGTACAGTCCTTCCTCACGAAGGTTGAGGATAGTCTTAATCCACCTGACATGGTGGTACCATTTTAGCTGATACGTAATTTCTGCAGAACTCAAGCATCCACTTATTTAATTAATATTTAAATGATTTTAAATATAAATTTTATGACATGGAGGAAGTCATGTACGGTTCTCCATACCGATTTTTTTGCATGACCCACGCTTCACTCGCATAAATCAAAGTGGGTATTGCAGTTGTCTTATAAAATTTAATCCTTGTGCTGTGTCTTGTTTTATTTGTAAGATTTCTATCACAACTCGTACCACAAGTATTCCTAAATTTATGTATCTTCTCTCTTATATCACATTCAATTGATAGCTTACTGCACAGCCAAGATGTTTGAAACGGCTCACTTGTTCTAAAGTGCTGTGGTTTATAACTATCTCCACAGATAGCACTGATCACATAGATTACATACAGATTAACTGATAGATTACATTGATCAGTAATTCCAGTTAATCACTCACTAAACCGATTCACTCAAATTATTTTCAGCTTGTGTTAACTATATTCGCTACAAAACGATTGTCAAGTTTATGGGAAATTTTCGACGCAGCATTGTATATAATATTCAAACACTTTTTCCTACGGTCTATTTCTTGATGCATATAATATATTTAAAATTTATAATAACTTTACTTCAAGATGTTTTTTCCTTATTTGGAACATGCTTCGAGACGCTTTCTGTTTGTATATTTGTAAATTTTCCCATATTTTCATTGTGGTGCCTTTGTGTGGTATGTGTTTATTTTGTCATTTTGCTTATGTCTGGGAATTCATGTCCAGTCTTTACTGCATGTGTGGTCAATAATAATTACAATAACTTTACCTCAAGATGTTTTTTCCCTTATTTGGAACATGTTTGGGGAAACATATTGTTCCCATCCTCAGCCTTCTTAATTTTATATCTTGTGGAGTATTTGTGTGTTGGTTGGTTGTTGTTATGGTATCCTGTTGGTTTTTGATATTTTATACTGGTATTATAGAGTGTTACTGTGGTGTATATATCAGTATTTTCGATGTTGATTGCTTTGAAAATTTGGCCACACATCCAATAAACACTGGACATGAATTCCTAGGTATAATCAACATGACACTAATAAAACACACTCCACACAAAGGCACCACAATGAACATATGGGAAAATTTACAAATATACAAACACAAAACTAACTAATACCTGGACAAATACAAATCAATTCAAAACATGATACAATTTTCAGAGGACTCAACATCGAAAATACACAAAACACTTAATAAATACACAATAATACCAGTATAAAATACCAAAAACCAACAGGAAACCATAACAACAACCAACCAACACACAAATACTCCACAAGATTCAAATTAAGAAGGCTGAGGATGGGAACAATAAGTGTCCCGAAACATGTTCCAACTTGAGGTAAAGTTATTATATATATTACACACACGTTGTATCTCAAGTTCACACCGCGTAGAGAACGGTGCGGGTGCTCAGACTTCCTGTCGCACGAGTGTTGGACTCTCTCACGGGCACAAATCGTGAATATTCATTTATTATTATTATACCACTGCGACACGCCAGATCTGCGGACAAGATATCAAGACAATTTGCAAACAATTCCCGCATTAATAACCGTCCGACTGGTAGACGACGCAAATAAAGAATATATACGTGCGAATAACCAGGTATCCATTGTATGAATCTCAAACGTATTGTCGCAGATCCAACGACTCGACTGTAATTTTATTACGATGCTAACACATTTAAGTAAACAAACTACGTTTATGTTATAACAGTGACCTACATAAAAATACATTCACAAGATCGGAAAATTGTGCAGCACAGTTCTCTGCGACTTCAGAGTAATTTAAAGACAACACGACTCGATGCAATATTATGTGCAAGAGTCGGGCCAGCCAATCGTCTGGATGACCCGATTGACCGACTTATAGATAAACGAAGTTTACCGAGCTACCTCGAATGTAGTAACCCAGATTGCCTGAGATTACTACGTTCAATCGATTACGTTACCCGACAACAACTAATACAATGACCGACGATATCGCCAAATTCTTTAAAGCATATAACCCCAAGAGACGAAACGGTTGGATCAAAATATGCATACAGAACACATGCATAGAACGGAACAAGTAAGACATTTGAACTATCTTGGACATGACATTACTTATAATCAAGATAGAGATATAGAAAAAAAAGTGACGAATTTCACAAGAATGTGTGGAACGATCTGGAGAACGTTGGGAAATAAATGTAGAAAAGAAACCCAAATAAAATTTTATAAAACAATGGCACTGAACCTACACTACTGTATGGTTCTGAAACTTGGGCCATAAAGAAAAATTATGAACAGAAGATAAAAACAGCAAAAATGAAATTTCTAAGATCAGTTAAAAGGTGTATCAGACCTGAGAGCATATAAAAAATGAAGAGATAAGAAGTGATTTAGATATTTTTGCAGTTAATGAAAGAATTACAGAATACAGAAGAAAATGGATTCAACACGTATACAGAATGGACGAAAGTAGAATATCGAAGATGGCGAAAGATTACAACCCTACAGGCGGAAGAAAAGTTGGTAGACCTAAGAAAAGGTGGTCTGTGGAATAAGAACAGCCCGCTAAAGCCTAATACCGTTAAGAAGATGATTATAATGATGATGGTGATGACATCACTGATAAATGCATCATTTAACCAACGCTCTACTGTACTACATAATCGCAGATCACTATACCACATGATTGAAATAAGACGCTAAAACACATTTGTTATGCTGAGTACATCCGCTATCCGTGTTCAGTAATACGCCTAAGTTATGCGTAGGCACGTATTTGTGTGTGTAACTGCTTCTTTTGTATGTTCTTGTATAGATTCGTCTAACCACAGCGCATTCTACTCAAACCCTAAAGCAGCAGCACACGAAATGGTATCATAATGTACTGGACTGGGTCGACTGCTTGGTTCTTTGACCACGACTTCCGCGAACGCATTCTTCTCCACGTTTCTTAATAATGTACTTGGCTTTCTCCAACCGTACAACGCTCCCGCTACGCCACTACTGTAACTGACTACATGTACTTTCCTTCATAAATACCGTTTACATCTAGATTACGAGTTTAATTCGTTGCTTCCTTTTCCACTGACAATTGTAATCACACTATATAGGTTGATCGTAAAACATAATGATAGTATATAAATTTTATTTTCAGTTTGTCCTGCGGTGAAACTGTAATGTGCTTAATATGATCTTTCACTAAAACTGAGTTTGTTATTTTAAACTCCAATAGAGTCCAATCACGTCTTCAGTTCCCACCACTTTGTTGGACTCACAAGATTAGTTTATATTTCTATAATATTGTTTCATAATTCAACTACAACAGCAAAAACATTTTAATAACTGTTAATATCATAACATCTTTGAAAGATGGATCTTAAGACGTTGTGTATGACCCGGTTAAAGAAGACCACGAATGAAGAATCAGAAATAATCAGGAGTTAGATGAGGTCTTGAACCACGAAGACACTGTAAGATTCGTAAAGGCTGAACGAATATAGTGGTTAGTTCACCTTGAGCTCATGGATGATCAGCGTATGCCAAGGAAAATCCTTAGGGCGCAAGTCTATAAAACCAGAAAGAGGCGCCTACCTAGGATATGATGTGCTAGCATATTCTCAGAAGAATGGATGTGAGAGATTACACTGAGATGGCAATGAATAGGACACTTCGGAGAAGACTGGAGATTGGTGTTGGAAGCCAGGGCCCAAGTTGGGCTGCTGTACCGAAAAAAAAACTGTTGACATCATCGTCATCGTCGTCGTCACCATCATCATCATCACACCCAGGAGTGACCATCCTCCCAAGGGTATGGCGCATGCCCCCCCCAAATTCAGTTATCCCCTCAGGCCACCTGAACGGCGCCCGGCTACACTGAACCCTTTGCGAATAAATTTAACATTTTATGAATAATTAAAATAAGGAGGGTTATTACAAGTTTTTTTCAAATAGTCTTATTTATTTGCCCCCCTTTTCATCAAAAATGCTGTAAAAACATGCCCCCCCAATTTTGATGGCGCAACTTGCGCCATGCACCCCCCCTTCTGGGCACCACTGATCACACCATCCCCAACAGGAGCTGGAAATAAATGAAATACTGCTTATTCCAATTTTGAATCGACCTACTCGACGCCAAGTCTTCCGACATCCAGACCTGGCAACAGATTTTGTGTAAACAAGATCTGTTTATACAACATCCATGCCTTGTGTACATTATCTTATTTCATTAGCTTACAATTAATTTGGTACTATTGTTCTATACAATTTATAACTTAACTTTTTTATGACTACGTCCAAGGCATGCATGAATTGTTTTTTTGAACTTTGGTGCTTATTTCTCAATTTCACGGTTACCTCAGTAGGAAATTATAGTACTGGTTGTTAGTGAATTCAATTAAAAATTACTAAACTTTAAAGTGATAAAAAACGCATGATAAGATAAAGCAGTAGATAACGTTTCCAAAAAACAGGCCCATTAAAATAAACGGTAACGACACAATAAAATACGCGTTATTGAAACACTGTTACAACATACTGAATGAATTGATTTTCCTATATTTTATATTTCAACCGTATAAGCTAATGCTGTGTAATAAACCTGTTTGTATATTTAAACCGTATAAGCTAATGCTGTGTAATAAACCTGTTTGTATATTTCAACCGTATGAGCTAATGCTGTGTAATAAACCTCTTTGTATATTTCAACCGTATAAGCCAGGCGTTCTCAACCTGGTGCTCGCGAGCACTGTAGTGCTCGCGTAACTAAAAATGGTGCTCATGATGGATGTATAAAAAAGTGCTCGCGAGCAACAGTGACCCCTAATTTTCAATTATGAACTATATAGCCGGCCGTACAGCTGTTGTCCACCAACAACTGAGTATAGCAGAATACTGTTTGGAAACCTTTGTTACTTCTAAGAGCACTACTTGCAATGGTTTCCGGAATTGTCCGTAGTTTACAAGCCGATACCGACTCTATTGTTTGCAGCTTTAAAAGGCAGAGACAGCCTACGAGGGGTTTATTACTGTAGGCGCCAGGTTGTCTCATCTTGTAAATGGGCTGTTAAACACGTACTAGTACCCTCAAAAGAAGCGGTTATTCAAAATATTTTAATTTTATTGCCTCTGAAATTCCTAAACTTGGCAGCTTTAAGCACGTTCTCACAGAAATAGTCACGTAGCAATAGTAACCAATCAATTTTCAGATTTTAAATAGAAATTTCGAAATTTGCCAATGAATGTTTCTGCGTAGACATTTCCACTTACACGAGCGACATTTGTGACTGGAGTGACATAGTGTAGCGGTGTACACCAGTTTTGTGACGTATTTTGGTTGTAGTATTGCTGTTCTGTTATTTGTGAAATACGCGTAATTATTGTCAGTTTGCAATTTTCCTTTCGCCTCGAAGTGTGTTGTGAACGTTCTTAAAAAAGAGATATGGATAAATTTGTAATACGAAAACGTAGTGAAGAATCGATACCTAAGTTACCTTCTTCATCAACCCAAGATTCCAACAAAAGTAGCGAAGAAAAAAGAAAGAAACTGTATTCTTTTCAAGGTAACTGGGAGACAGATTTTTTGGTGGTCACTAATGACGAGAATACCGGAGTTATTTGCGTTTTGTGTCATGCACCTTTATCGGGTTTCAGAAAAGCAAATTGTCAAAGACATTATGAAACTCATCATAGTGCGTTTTCTGATCAATATCCCACGGGATCAGATGCAAGGATACATAAAATCAAAGAGTTAAAATCACAACTCCAACGTCAACAGAAGTCTTTTTCATTTAATGTTAATAGTTCTGTTAACAAACTTTCAACCGAAGTGTCTGTATCTGTGTCTCATAAACTTGTTCAGCATGGGATGCCATTTGCAAGTGGAGAAATTGTGAAGGAGTGCATAGTTTCCGCAGTGACAACTCTCGCTGAAAGTATACCTGAGAAATACAGAAGTGTTTTGATTAATGCGGCAAAAAATGTGCCACTTAGTAATGACACTGTTGCCAGGCGCGTTGACCTCATCGCGGCTCAACTTAAACAAAAAGCACTCCAGAAACTTTCTGAATGTAGTTATTTTTCTCTTGCTGTTGACGAATCAACAGACATTGCTTCTGTAGCACAATTGGCGTGCTTTGTACGTTGTATAGATAATGTGGGAATTGTAGAAGATTTCTTTTTAACAATTTTACCGCTCCCGGGTACAACTACGGGGCAAGACATTTACAACGCTGTCGCGAATTTCCTGAAACCTAATGGCATTGACTTATCAAAGCTCGTGTGTGTGGTTACTGATGGCGCACCTTCCATGGTAGGTAAAAATAAAGGATTTGTCGATCTTCTGAAAAATGATGAACATTTTCCTCCCTTTGTTCACTATCATTGTTTAATTCACGTTGAAAACTTAGCCAGTCATCTTATATCTGTTCCTGAAATTTCAGAACAGTTAAAACTGATAGTTAAGTTGATCAACTTTTTGGTTTCTAAACCCCTGAATAAACGCTTACTAAGTCTTCTTGCATGATTTATCAGTGCCACATTCAGAACTAATCCTACATGCGGATGTTCGTTGGCTAAGTCGCGGGGAAGCAATTACAAGGGTCTGGAAAGTTTTCGAAGAAATCAAAGCATTTATTTCTGCCAACAATTATGTCACTAAGTTTCCAGAAATATTCGGGGATGATTTCAAGATCAATCTTGCTTTCATGGTAGACCTATTTCAATATATCACCGAGCTGAACAAACGTCTTCAGGGTCAGAAAAACACAATTTGTGAACTGAAAGAAATTATATTTTCCTTTCGATCAAAGTTACAAAGATTCCTCGGGACGGCAAGTAAAAATGACTTGGTTCATTTTCCTAAACTGGCACATACACTCTCGAGTCTTGGTCGTCCCCACTCGGAGTGTCCTAAAATTGTCGTTCTGGCAATTCAAGATCTGTTGAAAGAGTTTGCTAACGTTTTCATGTACTCGAAGAAAGTGAGCCGTTGTTTAAAATGGTGCTCAATCCATTTCAATTCAATGTGGACTCTCTCAGAAAAATTCAGATTATTCAACAGCACAAACTTGCTCGCGCGGAACTTGAATTATTAGAGCTCCAGTCCTCTCAAGCCTTAAAATATCTTTTCGCAAAGGAAAGGATCACAGATTTCTGGGGTGCAAATGATACAATGAAATTTCCGACATTGCGAAATGCTTCTCTCAAATGCTTGGCGATGTTTGGGACAACCTACCTGTATGAAAAATGTTTTTCATTAATGAAATACATCAAGAACAAAGCACGATCAAGATTAAATGACTCACATTTGGAGGACTGTTTACGTGTGGCTGCAAGCGACTTCTCCGTAGATATTAGTGAAATTCTGAGTAACATTCAGGGCCAAGGATCTCATTAGCCTGGTGAGTGTATTTATTATTATTATTATTATTAAATTTGCAAGGTACTCTCCCACTTGCCCCGGAGTATGAAAGGTGCTCTCAATCACAAAAAGGTTGAGAATCCCTGGTATAAGCTAATGCTGTGTAAGAAACCTGTTTGTATATTTAAACCGTATAAGCTAATGCTGTGTAATAAACCTGTTTGTATATTTCAACCGTATAAGCTAATGCTGTGTAAGAAACCTGTTTGTATATTTCAACCGTATAAGCTAATGCTGTGCAAGAAACCTGTTTGTATATTTCAACCGTATAACCTAATGCTGTGTAATAAACCTGTTTGTATATTTCAACCGTATAAGCTAATGCTGTGTAAGAAACCTGTTTGTATATTTCAACCGTATAACCTAATGCTGTGTAATAAACCTGTTTGTATATTTCAACCGTATAAGCTAATGCTGTGTAATAAACCTGTTTGTATATTTCAACCGTATATGCTAATGCTGTGTAATAAACCTGTTTGTATATTTAAAAAAGAGCTACTACTATAAACAGCGTACACAGCTGAAAAAAAATACAATAAAACAGCCTAAAAATTAAGAAATTTAAAAAATTCGTCGACTCAACACAAGGACTAAATTTTATATGACAAATGCAATACCTACGTTGATTATTGCCAGTGAGGCGTGGGTCGATAACATAAAAGGAAAGCGGCAAGATTCAGAGTCGTTTCTTCGAAACACTTTAAATAATACATTGGAAGATAGGTTAAGGCATGAAGATATCATAGCAGAACTCGAACTAAAGGAGACACAAATGAAATTATTTCAATTTACAGAGGATCATCTGCAAAGGATGACAGAGGATCGATTGCCGAAAGCGGCACTGAACTATAAAGCCATTGGTAGAAGAGACGTGGGTCGTCCGAGGATAAGATGGGTGCCGGAACAGGTTTATACAACCTAATCCTTGAGGAGAAGAAGAAGGAGGAGGAAGAAGGAGAAGAAGAAGAACAACAGAATTCGTCATCTTTTTCGCCCTTCTGGGGGGAGGGGGAGTACGATCCCGTTCGCCCCTCCGTAAATACGCCCCTGCCATAATTACGAAGAAACTTTTATTGTAAAAACACATTTAAGGTTTAATTCTGAAAATCCTGTACGATTACTGTAATCGTTCCACCAGTTCGTTTTGATCAAAGTGCGCACGGTAACAGGACGTTGCAACAAAATACGGAACAGAAATAAAGGCAGAGAAGTAGAGTAATTAAACGCGGTCACATGCACACGTCACATCTACATGCTGCATCTGCGACTGTGACTACTTGACACTCACAACGGATACTTGAACTAGTTTCACTAACAGCTGTGCACCCCGTCGTCGTCGGCGCTTTGTGCTATTGCACCTACTCCTCTCCCGGCCACCACAAACACTGCTCGCTGTGGATACACACACTGCAATACATCAGTCTCGGTCAAATTTAGCAACAAAAGTTAACTTAACCTCCTGTTAGTGTATACGACTGGTTCCCAACCGGTGGTATGCAGTGCCGGATTTAAGATTTTTGAGGCCCTATGCCAAGTTTCCTGAGTGCCCCCCTCCCGGCTATTTTGATCCCCTTCAATGTTTAAATTATCCACGGCCTTATTAATGGTCTGATCGTCTGCAACCTCTACTGCATAAGTACTTGGAACATTGAAGTCAGTTTCTGATACACAGTTAACTGCAGCGCTGTCGTTAGAAACCGGCGTAGTTTTAACAAAATTTATCTAGTTTTTGAGTTTTTTTATTGTTTCCAAATGAGCTTCCTCTTTAATTTTTTGTATCTTACGTTTGTAGGTTCCACTAGTCGTGTCGATGTTTATGTTCATGTTCATCATGAATACGTTCAGTGTACAGATTCAATTCTATGTTCATAAAGTTGTCACACTAATAAATATCAAAGAAACAACACGCTGCCCAACACACAAAGCTAAAAACCTTCTTTACATTCAAAACAAAATAAAAACATAATCCCAAATCGCAAACAATGAAAACAAACAAGGGTGGTACCACGGTTTTCAACGATACCAACATCTTAAAAATAAGCGCGCAATATTTAAATAAGAACTGCATTTTGTTAAGATTTGTATCATTAACAAAAATTTATCATTTAATTTCAAAAAATCATACTTAATCAATCAAAGTGAGTCCTACTTTTAGAAAAATACTTCTGTTAAAGAAAAATATCTGTAGATTGCGGCCCCCTCTGAGCCCGCGGCCCTAGGCCGCGACGACCTAGTCGGCCTAGTGGTAAATCCGGGACTGGTGGTACGCAAGAAGACCTAGCTAGGAAAAAGTACTTACTTAAAAAAAATTAAATAAATAAAAATTTTATGTTCAAAACAACAATAAATTTTCATCGACGTAATTTAAATTAAAAAAAAAAATAACAGCAACAATTGTCACGTTATTTCCTTTTTAATATGTTGTTACTACCAAGAAAACCTGTAAAGAAAGTATTTAACTGTCTTTTGAAAAAAATATACTTTATTTTAGCATAGAACCAACCTGAAATTCTATGCATTAACCATTTATAAATTCTATTTATTAGATTTAAATAACCAGGGATAATAAGATATACTATTCACGTTGTCTCAAGTTCTTAATTGAGAAAACCCCAATAACCTTTCTTTAACCTCTGGTGGTTCGCGAAAGACCAAAGTGGTGAGCGCGTCCGGAATACTTACTGTCTTACTTCTTATAGAATACCTGCCCTGAAATCCCATCGTTTTTTTTTAGGGAAGTTTACCCCAAAATATAATGAGGTTTTATAATCAGATAGCTCTTATTTTCTTCAAATTACTGTAATCATTTCGATTTTCCATTTAGCGTTAACAGTAGAAGCGTAATTCGCTGCCCGACGAAGCGGGAGCTGCAATGAAAAGCGCGTTTGTGCGTGGCCAGTTCTCTCGTAAGGCGCTCAGCTGCGCCTGTGGCGACCTCTGTTGTTCATAGTTTGACGCGTAAAGAACAACACTGTACGTGACCTGACATACGTTATTTACAGAATGTTGTATACTTGGTATTCCAATACAGCCGGTGAAGAATGTGCACGCAGGTTGTTGCAAACAAAGAGATCGGATCAGGTTCCGTTGAACCGTAAACTACATTGTCTAGTATTTCGCAACTAGAATTTGCTCCTGCGATGTACCTTTCGCAGGTGCGAGTTTGTTTTTCCTCGGGCTCGTGTTGAAGTATGCCTATATGTAGGGTTTTCTTTACCATACCAACGCAGCATTACTGGTAGACTGCAGCTTACTGTGAGACATTACTGTACTGTGACACACCGCGACAAGTCAGCTGACAAACAGTTTACTTCGTTGTGCAAAAAGAAAGTGTTTTCTAGTAGTGGAATATGTGTCACTGCAGTTATTAGAGTATAGTTCAAAATTGTCAAACATTTTTCTTCATTATCCAAAAAGAAAGTGTTTTCTAGTAGTGGAATATGTGTCACTGCAGTTATTAGAGTATAGTTCAAAATTGTCAAACATTTTTCTTCATTATATAGTTCGTTGTTTGCCTAATTCCGTTTTTATAAAACAAACCGACAAATTAATCTCTTCTACTCAAAGGCTGACACATCTGGCATTCAGAAAATGAAATCGCCTTTAACTTCAAGCGAAGCTTTAACTTACTTAAACCTTATGACCTAGCTTATGAGTTTTAAAACTTAAAGATAATATGATTTGATTATTATACTTAAAGATACACAGACATGATCATTGTACTTAGAGATGTTTATAATGAGAGGCATAGAAACTACGTCTATCAAGTCGTCTTTCATTTATAATTAAAAATCAAAATATTAACTATGAAGCCAGAATCACAACATAAAGCGCATATGAAATGACGAGATAGGAACGCGTCCACGTGTTCTCAGCTGCATTATGGAGTGAGGAAAGTCATGTGATTCAGTGAGCCAATCAGGTAGCGCGCCACATTACTACATTACTATCTTCCGTGAGGCAAAAGTAAAATAATTCGTTCTTGCCTCACTGCTGGACAGTAATGTAGTACAGTAACCATCTTCGACATGTTCGCTCCTATTCAAACCTATACATTTGTTATGACCTGACTGTCGTACAGTACAGTTATGTCTCACAGGAAGCTACAGTATGCTGCGTCGGCATTTTCGTACCCTTAATCGTTAAAAATTTCTTTTGTACACTGACGCTGAAATAAATTCAACCCTTCCACTCCAGACGACACATACGCCACACACAAAGGATAACATGCGTGTCTCCTTTGTCGTAGTCCGAAAGTAGTTCACACATTAATTTAACCAAGGGTAAAGTGTATCTGTTCCCATGTAGTAGCCTATATGCATTAGGAGGACGAGCAAAAGTGTTGTACGAGTAACAACTGAAAATAAATTGGAAGCCATTTTGTTTTTAAAACCTACGATATTTCCTACTCGTTACATGTACATCTACACGACAAAACTCTTGAAACCTTTCAAACTGGCCCAGAATCGTTTAAAAGTAAGCACTGAAGTTTGTCCGAACAATAAATTTAATTATGGCAAGTAGTACGATAAGCCTTTACAGTAGACAGATCTCCCAATTTCTAAACAAACTAACCTTTTTTTACATATAGATGACGCGTTTCAAAGCATGGTCAGATCATAAAATATCCCTCGTAGGTGGTCATCATCGGTAAAAATGCAATATCAGTTGCACTGTATACGCGTCAATAGGTTAGGGTAAGTTAGGTTTGGTCGGCCACTCGTGAATAGGTGCGCACGCACCTACTGACGCGTATACAGTCCAAGGATTTTTAACCGACGACGACCACATGTAGTAACGTATGCAAGCGAGACATGAGTGCTTAAGTTGGAAGATATGAAACACCTTGGTGTTTTCGATAGGAAAAGTCTGAGAAGAATTTATGGACCCGTGTGGGACGGAGAGATGTGGAAGATAAGAAAGAATCGTGAGCTAAGAGACCTTTGTGGAGAAGCCGACATAGTTGCGGCAGTGAAGGTGCAAAGGTTGAGATTGTTGGGAGACGTGGTGAGAATAAGAAATGATCGAGGCCCAAAGACGGCGTTGGAAGGAAACTGGAGAGAGCAAGGAGGAGAGAACGTTCGAGGAGGAGATGGTATGAACATGCGGAAGGCGATTAGAGGGAGATGCGAGTGGCAGGTTGGAGGGTAAGGCTCTGGACAGAGAAGAATGGAGGAGAATCATTGAGCACGCCAGGGTTCTAGAGAGACCGTAGTGCCAGAAGAAAAAAAATAATCGATGACAACTTCCTACAAGGGATATTTTATGATCTCATGATGAAGCGTGTGCTTTAAAACGCGTCATCTATATATACAAAATAAAAAGAAATCACAAGGCGAAATAAAAAAGTTTAGTTTGACTATTCATACAAGTGACTTGGGGATACCATTGTAAACTTTGCATGCTCCGAATTTCTGTTTAATGTATTATTTATTTACATAACTTATTACAGTATCAGTATTGATTCTGTAGACGTCAGACCCCCTGTCTGAAATATCTATTTCCAAACCTCTGCCTTCAACCACTTCATCGAAAGTCCCCTTCTCTTATTAAGTTCGTACTGAGGAGCGCGACTGTTCGGGGGATGAAGGGAGGAAATATGATCTTCTGTTTCTGTCGCATTCAAATTCATAGCTGGACTTTGAAAACCAATTCTGTTGCAATGGCTCGTCTCAAAAATCTATTGCACCGGTATTTTGTTTACCAGAAATTGTGCAAGTAAACGAGCAACAAAAGTGATCGATCTTGGGGCGAATCACGCGGAGATTATACGAAGGAGATTACTGTGCGAGACTCTATTACTTGAGATTATTACTGCGTATGCACAAATTCAACTTGAATTATTGTACGAGTATAATCTTGTTCAGTAAGTTGTTTATTTCAAACTGTTAATTGTGATAGAATAACTGGTGATCAGTGACTTAATTGGTGTCTTTATTTTGTTTTCCACTGTACCATACGACGATCAGTAGACCGTCGTAACAATATTTTAAACCAATGTTATGTTAAGGTATAAATACACCCGACGACACGTGTACATGTTTTTGCGTTATCCTGATTAAATAATAATTTGCTTTAAGTGATATCTTCTTCCCATCAGAGCACACTTGACTTGGCAATATGAATGATTGGGCTCGAAAAGTTAGTCTGTTTTGCTCGTTAGGAAAACTTATCTTGTGCTAACAGGGGGGGTTACATAATTTCACTATTGGGAAATTTCCGCCCACGGCCTACTTAATGGGCTTCTCAGTGCCTTTCTCCTTATATTTACCGTTTGCTTCGCTAGATTATATTTCGCCGTTGCGAGGAAAGCAATTTGTTTACACTAGTTTTTCACTTAGTTACAAGTTTGTTGCATCACTTCTGTCCGAAAGATTCGATGTCGTTCGCTCAGCTATGTTTGAAAATTACACGTCCGTTACGGTGTACAAAAATTACACGTAAGTACTACGTATACTGTCTCCGTTCTTAGTTCAATCCTGACGTAAACAAACCCACGTGGCAAATCTGAAACGCTATTGGTCAGGGGCGTTGACACTGTTCACACAGTAATGTACTACGCGCATGTGCAGAATCTCTGTATAGTCATGTGAGAGTGTCATAAATAATCTTGCCACTTAAATCGGAGCACGTGGATTTAAGACTTCCTCCTTATCATTGTATTCTGAATCGTATTGAATTAATATGGAGCCAGTTGAAAGGATACGTTGCCCGTCACAACACAACATTAGCTGCTTGATAAAACAATTGATAGAGAAGGCGGTAAATGAAACAATGGCGGACACGGGGCGTCACTGTGTGTAGCATGTAATCAAGAAAGCATAAGACGTGAGAATTAGCCCACATTACCGACTTCGTTGTGGACAGTCTTATCAATAATAAGACTGACTCAAGTGATGATAGAAGTTCCGACACAGATATGAAAGGGATTGACTTACTCTCTGACAGCAACTAATATACAGAACACTAGTTCTATTTTATATACAGCTTCTATTTTCTTTTTAAATTTACGTTTTCGTTTTGTTGCGATTTTTAAACGGTTAATGGAAAAAACCCATTAACTGGTGTCATAAAATATTTCTCTGTCGGTCTGACAACAGTTCACAAATTTTACTTTGGTCAGGACAAATTATTACAATTTACATGTGTTTATACAGTACCAACATTATATATACCCTGTTTGTACTCCTTCTGTCAGAGTGACACGCCTCTAATTCAAGCAGCAAACAGTGTTTCAGATGTGCCACGCCTGTTTGTTTACATCAGGATTAAACTAAGAATGGAAACAGTATAATTATACGGCGAGGTCCCCTAAACATCGTCTATCAAAGAGAACCTAATGGTAATCAGAAAATTAAAAAGCCTGAAGTAACAGCAACATACGTATAATCTAATGACGATATGGATAACTAAGACTTTGGTCAACCCACTCTTCCGGGCTCGAATCCAGAGAAGGCGACCTCTATATATACCCGTAATGGATACGTCCCCCCATTGGAGTGAAGAAAGATCAGAGGAATGAATGGTTCGATGACGACTGCAGATTAGCAATAGAAGAAAAGAACACTGCGAGGAATAAAATGCTCCAAAGGGAGACGCGAAGTAATTTTGAAAGGTATGTTGAACTACGAACGAGGGCACACAAAGTATGTAAGAAAAAGAAGATGGACTGGATTCAAACGCAATTTCAAGAAATAGAAGAGTTAAACCAGAAAAATGAAGCCAAGAAGTTCTATCGTGCCATTGATAAGATGAAGAAAAATTGTCAACCACAAATATTTGCCTGCAAGAACAAAGAAGAAAATATGATAACAGAGGAGCAGATGGTACTACAAAGATGGCTTGAATATTTTGAGGAGATGTTGAATAATGACATGAGACGAGAAAGGAGAGAGGTTACAAGAGAAAACCCAGGCAGAGAGGAGGACATTTAAGTACCAACAGTAGAGGAAGTGGAGGATGTGGTGTGTAAAATGAAAAATAATCGTGCTCCGGGGGAAGACAATATTGTTGCTGAGCTATTCAAATATGGAGGACACTCTGTAATAATGGAAATACATAAACTAATAACAGAAATATGGGAAACTGAAAGCATGCCGGAGAAATGGAAAACAGGAATAATATGCCCTATATACAAAAAAGGAGATAAAATAAGGTGTGAAAATTATAGAGGAATAACATTACTCAACGTTGGCTACAAGATATTTTCGGGTACACTGAATGAGAGATTACAGAGATGTGCTGAAGAGATTATTGGAGAGTATCAGTGCGGATTTAGACAAAGAGAAGTAGAGTGGACCAATTGTTTGCAATCAGGCAGATGATGGAAAGGTTTTATGAACATGACACGGACCTGCATTTCTTATTTGTCGATTTCAAGCAGGCGTTCCACAACGTGAATAGGCAAGAATTATATAGAGTAATGAGGGAATTCGGCATAGTTAACAAACTAATAAGATTAGTCGAAATAACAATGAAGGATACAAGGGCAAAGGTTAAAGTGATTAATAGGATGACTAAAAGCTTCAGTTTCAGTAATGGAGTAAAACAGGGTGATGGTCTTTCTGCGGTACTGTTTAATTTGGCGTTACACAGTGTTATAAAGATGGTCGATCAAAAAGGGACAATATTTACAAAATCTAGCCAAATATTCGGCTATGCGGATGATATTGCAATTGTTGCAAGAAATGCAAACAAAGTTAGGGAGGTATACGAAGTGATGGAAGTAGAAGCAACAAAAATTGGACTAAATGTGAATGAGAACAAGACAAAGTATATGATAATGTCGAAGTCTGCGGATAGAAGAGAACCTCGTGACCTGGAAATAAATGGGAAGCGCTTTGGAGGCGTGTCAGGCATTGAATATTTGGGCACTACAATATCGAATGATAATGACATAAAAAAATGCATTAAAGAGAGGATAAGGTATGCAAATAGAGCGTATTTTGCAAATATAAATATATTTAGAAATAAAAATATAAGGAGAGAAACCAAGCTAAAAATATATCATTCACTCATAAGACCTATTGTTGCCTATGGCTCAGAGGTGTGGACGATGACAGTGGAGGATGGAAAAAGTTTAAGAATTTTTGAACGCAATATCCTACGAAAATATATGGCCCAATGAGGGAAGGGGAGAATTGGAGAATACGAAGTAATGCAGAATTGCAACAACTGGTACATGAGAGGGACCTTGTAAAATTTATCAAGTCAAAGAGGATAAGATGGTTGTGGCATGTGGGGAGAATGGAAGAGGATAGAATGAATAAGAGAATGATGCAGGGAAGACTCTATTGCGGAAGACGAAGGGGACGGCCAAGGATGAGATGGTTGGATGAGGTGTAGAAGGATCTGATGAAGTTGGGAGTTCGAGGATGGAGAGATAGAGTGGCGGATAGAGATGACTGGAGGCGGATTGTTGAGAAGGCCAAGGCCCACCAAGGGCTGTAGAGCCGGAGAAGAAGAAGAAGAAGAAGAATGGATACGTCCCCAGATTCTCACACGTACATGGGACATAACGCTTTAAACTATGCAGATATTATATAAAGAGATATTATTAGGCAGGGGTTTCAGTGGTTGGACCGTCATACAAGCTTTGCTAATCTGGTTGTATTTCTAGTGAAATGGGGTGTCAAGCATTCCATGAACATACATGAGACGATCTGCCTTTACCAACGAAATGGACAGTTCAAAATAATAAAGAGCCCTAAAATTGAAAATATGAAAAACATGAGAGCAACTAAAATCTCAGCGTGGTTCGCTTACTGTCGAGAGTAAGATTAAATAATAAACAGGTTCCACACATATGGAGGTGTTTAGCAAAGTGTGAAATAACCATGAATCCGGTGAACAAACATATAAACACTTTAGGCAGTAAAGGCTACCAATTAAAAAACTGAAACAAGAGAAAGGCCATTTCCAGGACAAAAAGCGACAAATTTTCCTGATAAACAAAAATAGAAAGTGTTAAAACGATAAACTGAAAGTAAATAGATAGTAGCGCGCGAAGATGGGCAACACTAGTGACTAGTGAACTTATCTGACCGAAGCGGCGCGGCGAGACGGTGAAGCTTTTAGACCGTGAAATTACAATCCACCGCCCGGTTTCAATCAGTGGAAATATTGCTGCCGGTGCTGCTTATGTCGACAGCGCGTACTTGTTTTTGAGAGCAGAAAATTATTTTAAATCAAATTCACAAAGGTAGAAAATCCTTTTATAGTTTCCGTATTATAAAAGTCTTCTCGAGTTTTTTCGGTTCTGTTGAAACCTTTGTTCGCTTACGACGAAGTTCCTCGTCGTCTAATATACTTTTACGGAGAGTTTCTGTAGTTTATTAGATTTTTATGTTAGCTGAATATATTGTCGAAAACTAGAGCACGCCCGTACACCGGTGTATTTTTTGTGCATATTTTATATTATATTATATTATATAAGGTTAGTGAAACAATCAGCGACTCAGCGGGTGGGGTAGCACGTCTTGTTATTTGTAAGGTGTAGTTCAGAGTCAGTTGTATATAGTTTTATCATCAACTTGCCTGTAAACGTCAGGTACTGTTGTCTATAAACTTCACTAAAAAAAAGAGGCTATAGAGGCACCCTCACGTCGTCTTGATAAGCGAACTAGGAACTATGATAGTGCAGAATGCGTGCAATACTTTAATTAGTTATTAATTACTGTTCTCAAAACGAAAGTTGTCATAGAAGAAACCAAGTAGTATGAAGCTAGACTTCTTCAACATTTGAACTTAGAAATGTATTGCGAAATATTTTTCAAACCGAATATTTACCGTAAATATATCTAATTTAGCTTCGCATTTTCTAAATAATAACCACCAGACAGACATTCTAAATATGAAGTTAATTAAAAAAAAAAAACACAAAAAGGTCAAAAAATGAATATTTGGGAAAGTCTTAATATTTACAAACACAATAACAATAATTTACTAATTAAAGAACAAACTCGAATTAAAACAAAACAAGATGATCTATTTGAAATTATAAATTTATTAAAATAAATAAAATTTAAACATTTAATTTTTCCGCTGTAACCGTAAAATCAGCTGATTAAGTAAATAAAAACATTAAAACAATAGACAATATAAATCGAAATAAATCGATTATTCGCCATTTTGGATTAAATCAAATTTGATTATTCGTTATATGGTTGTACGGTAGCTTTAGGCTATGAACAGTAAATACACTACGATAGAAAATTGAGATTATAGGTACCAATAGTAAACAATAAGTGTGTGTATGTTATTATTATAAATACATCACATTATCATTAGTGATTATTCGTTAGTTTCTGTATTGAAATCAAATTATTTCGATTATTTGGTAATTCATTTACAAAGCTCTGCAGATACTGATCTGTTCAGTGAAACTAATTAAATTTACCTCAAGATGTTATTTTTTTTCCTTTTTTGGAACATGTTTCGGGTACTGTCTTGTACCCATCCTCAGCCTTCCGGTTTTTTTGTCTGGTGAAGTACATATGTGTTGTTGGTTGACTATTATTATTGTGGCTTCCTGTTGGCTTCTGGTATTTCAAATTGGTTTTATTGTGTGTGATTGTGGTGTATGTGTTAGTTTTTTGTGCATTTTCAATGTTGAGTGCTTTGAATATTGTGTCATGTTTTGTACTGATTTGTATTTGTTCAGGTATTAGTTTGTTTTCTGTTTTATGTTTGTATATTTGTAAATTTTCCCAAATGTTCATTATGGTGCCTTTGTGTGGTATATGTTTTATTAGTGTTACATTGGTTATGTCTGGGAATTCATGTCCTGTGTTTATTGCATGTGTGGCTAAATTGGATTTATATGTTTCTGGTTTTTTTGTATGCATTTAGGTGTTCAAAATAACGTTTTTTCAGCTGTTTTTTTGTTTGTCCTCTGTAACATTTATTGCAATCTTGGCATTCAATGTTGTATATGCCGTTAGTTGTTGTATTATCTTTGTTGTGTGAGCTATTTAGATTTTGTAATTTATTTTTATATCTGTGTTTTTAAATAGTTTTGTTAGTTTTGTCATTTTATTATTTATGTATGTGAATGTGGCCCATTTTTTGTTGTTGTTATTATTTATGTGTTGTTCAGTTTGAATAATACATAATTGTTCAGTTTTTATTTTATATTTGATTTTATTTTCTATTTTGATCATATATATATATATATATATATATATATATATATAAATTTGTGATGTTTTCAATTTGTTTCTTCTGCAAGTAGTATAATTCGTATATTCTTTTTAACACCTGACGCACGTTTCACTGAAAAATATCAGTATCATCAGAGGCTTCTAAGTAAATTAATAACAATCGAAATAATTCTATTAATATAAAATTAACGAATAATCGAATTTGTACCGATTTTAATGTAAAATGACTGGTAATCGATTTAGGTCGATTAGTTAACGATTGTTGTAATGTTTATTTTCTTCAGCAGATGTTTTCTCGGTTATATTTGAAAATTTGTTGTTTATATTTTATTTTATTTTTTTTTAGTAAATTTATAATTTTAAATAGATCGTCTTGTTTTGTTTTTATTTGGGTTTGTTCTTTA
This sequence comes from Magicicada septendecula, assembly GCA_034769895.1. NCBI lineage: Eukaryota > Metazoa > Arthropoda > Insecta > Hemiptera > Cicadidae > Magicicada > Magicicada septendecula. The sequence goes on along the minus strand of CM068375.1, from coordinate 399,090,779 downwards.
ATTAATAAATTATTGTTATTGTGTTTGTAAATGTTAAGATTTTCCCAAATATTCATTTTTTGACCTTTTTGTATGTTTTTAATTAATTTTATATTTTTAATGTTTGGAAATTGGTGGTTACTATTTAGACAATGTGTGGCTAAATTAGATTTGTAAATATTTGGTTTTAAATATGCATTGCGGTGTTGAAGGAATCTATGTAGTAGTTTTTTCTTTGTCTGGCCTACGTAAAATTTATTGCAATCTGGACATTCTATTTTATATATTCCATTTTTATTGTGAGTATTGGATTTAGTTATAGGTTTTATTTTATTAAAAATTATATTATCTATATTATAAGATATTTTTAAATTAGTATCTTTAAATATTTTATTTAACTTTTTAGTTATATTTCCGTAATAAGTGAACGTTGTATATTGTATATTATTATTAATAGGTGAATTTTTAAATGTAGTGTTCTTGGGAATTTTATTAGTGATTTTATGTTTAATTTTATTTTCTAATTTATTAATAGTATTTATTTTGTATCCATTTTTAACTGCTATTTGTTGGATAATATTTCTTTCTTTGCTTCATTCTGTGTTATTTAATGGGATCCTAAGCATTCGGTAAATCATGGAATTAAATACTGCCATTTTCTGTTGGGGAGGATGATTAGAAGTATTTGGTATTCTAAATCAGTTTGAGAAGGTTTCCTGTATATTGAGTATTCAAAATTTGTTTCATTTTTCTTTACTGTTAAGTCTAAATAATTTAATTTATTATTAGATTCTTCTTCTAACGTGAATTTTATTTTGGAATGTAAATTATTTATGGAGTTGAATATTTTAAATATAATTACTACAAGAAACGTCGAGTTACTTATATAGAAAATTATATATATATATATTGTAGCATGACAGAAAATCCATCTTATTATAAGTCAAAAAATAAGCAAGAATAGGATAAAAAACTAAACTGGCAAAAAAAGAAAAGTACCATAATAATTAAACAAGAACAAAAGTAAACTGAAATCTTAAATTCAAAGAAGTCAAATTCATTAACACCAACTTAAGTGATAGTCCAACTTATAATAAATATACCCAGGTAGAATAGGAGCAGTTAAGAAAAAACCATATATAAACAAAACCACCGAATAAAGAAATAACTAGTAAAAAAACAGTACCAAAAAGGTATAACATAGGAAAGGTACAATACAGTAGAATAAAAACTATGTAAATAAAAAATAAGTAAAAATATTAGATATATGATGGAAAGTGTACAAAGATAATTTATTTTGAGTGTGAAAAAGTGACTAACAATAATCCCATTTAAGTGATGTTCCTTATTCCCCAATGACTAGATAAAATGACTAGAAATCCAATTTGGGAATATAATGAATAAAGAGGGAAACCAGGGTAAATCCCTAAATTAAAACAAAAACAGCAAAGAACTGAATAAAAATTAATTTTAAGAAAATATTTAAATAAAAATAGATTTGTTTGTTATGTTAGCAGTTCATTGAACTCATAGTTTTGAATGCTTGAGATTGGATTTATTTTTCAATTGATATCTTTATTATGTTTGAATGGTATCAGTTTATCAAAAACATTATTGTAATTGAGTAATATTGTAATTTAGTTGATAAGATTTTATTAGAATTGTATGTCAGAAAGGGTATTAGCAAGCTGAAAGAATAATAAACTTTGTAAATGAACTAACATAAAAATATAGGCCAAATTGTAAATCTCAACATTATAAATTAAAAGTAAATAAGAATTAAACTAATTAAATGAATGAAATTTGTTGAATGTAAATCACTAACCATTTATAATAAATGTAACAACACTTGGTGAAAAGAATGAAGGAATGTATAGGATATTATTAGAAAAAATGAAAGTGTAATGACACTGGAGTCTAAAGAAAAGCCTAAATTGAAGATAGTATTTAAATTAGAGAAGTAAATCATAAAATTACTACGAATTAGAGAAACCAAATAATAAGAATTCAACCAATAATCTTATTTAATACTAATGGGAATATAACATAGATTGTAAACCATTTAATGTGGGAGAAGGTAAATTAATTAAGGCCTACAACCAAATATACTACAAAGGTGACTTTTGAGTTAAAAGATACTATAAAATATATCATGTATGGTCTTAAATTATTCAGAATCAAATAAGGAATTTGATTAAGTAATTGGAATTAAATAATAATAGATAATAAACAAAATGTAATTAATAAGATAATGAAAAATTCAATTCTTTTGTACAAAACCCAAACTTGAGGCTTTAATCAGCTGACTGAAACAATGTAAATTTACGAATAAATCAGCCAGGACCTTTTGTATGATGAAGAAAAAAACTGGGAGTTAATTGTTAAACGTTGAGGTGAACACATCAAAACGAGAGAGCTCAAAAAGATGAAAAATATAATTTGAAAAAAAAATTTTAAATATGTTTTAATAACACTAAAATCAAATAAAAGAAATCCAACCATTGCATGTAGGAAGATTGGAAATTGTGATCAAGAATCAAGATATTAGAACAACCCAGGCACTAATTCAGAATTTGCCGATGTGAATATTGCCATTACATTACCGGACGAGATATTTGAACGAGGTCACTTTTAAACACCTATTGCCGAACCAAACAACGGATCACTTATAAGGAATAATCACTCTAAGACGAAGAAAATTAATCACTACTAGTATGATGAAGGACACATAAAGAATCAATATTTATTTGGAGGAGAATCGACTTGAGAATCTTGGTGAACTTCGTAGCAAGAAGGTGGCCATCTTTAATCCTATACCCGAGCGTCAGCTGTGATGACGTCAGCCTATGCCTAGCTGTTGGTTCGAACAATTCAATTTTTAATAACATTTTTATAATAAATCTTATTTCTATTTTATCATTAAGAACTGTTTAATTGTAAGTATTGTATCTTTCAGCATTACCCTTTCTCTGACTTTTTATAACAGTTAAAAGAACCAATTAATTTTTAAACGTTAATAGTTTAAATAACATAAACCAAACGACCTGAGATAGAGTTTTCGAGCTGTGAAACAGTACTTCGATTCAAAGTCGATTAATCGCAACAAGGTTAATAAATTCATTTAAACATTCCATTTTTGAGTTTTATTACTTTGTGGACATATATTTAGAAGAATTTCAGGTAGCACTTGAAACCTGGACTTCAAGGAAGAAGAGAATAACATCGCAAAGGAGTACCATTACCAAACATCCAAATTCCACTAATCGATTATTATATTTCATAAACTATTTAACGCGTGAAACAAAATTATAATAAACAACCACAGAAAATAAAATAAGAAAGGAATTAATATAATAACGAGGGATAATCTATTAAATAATAAACTGATAAATAATGAATAAATAAATAAAAAATAAACATTTTTTTATTAAATTTAAACAAAATTTTTACACATTCATAATTATAATTTTTTGTAACACCAAAAAACAGGATCCGTTACAAAATTGGCGCTAACAACGTAGGGCTTAAGAAACACGAAAGGTCGGCTTATAAAAAATAAAAAGATAAAGTAAGGATTTCATAACTAACGCAAAAAATCCGAATCGTTACAATATATATAAATTATATATATAATTACAAGAGACTACAAAAAACGTATCGAGTCACGTACACAGAAATTATATATAGAGACAAAGGCGCTCTTGCAGTAATTTCCCTTACGTCTGTTTCTTTTCAGATGCGTACAATGTCTTAAAATTTCCATATAAAATTTTAAAAGAACGAATGTAATAAGTTTTTTAAATATCCGCTTAGAAAGCTGATGTATAAGTAATAGTACTTAACAATTGATCCCTTGAGATTTAATCGTAATTACAAGAAGGACGTTGTAAAATTCAGCGAACACACAGGTCGAAGGGACGTCCGGTCAGTGAATCTACTACGTATGGAGTAGCAGAACGGTCGCCATGGAAACGCTCTGTTATACATCTTATGCTTCTCTTTATAAATGAACGCCCCGTATTTGTTGTGACACATCGAGCGGCGCCCCTATACAGCGCGTCTCTATTCGCCCTTGTTTCCAAAATTAAAATGACGGCAGTGAATTGCGGGTCGTCTGACATCCCGTTCCTAACACTCTGTTTATGTTGACAGTGTGAAATATCACATAATTACACGAATTGTTATCAGAGCCCGTTAGCATCATCACAATTTGATAACAGACTATATCTTCATAAACAGGACAGAAAGTCTACAAAATTCAAACAAAAGAATCGATGAAAATATAAACTAACACATAACAGAAAACGTAATTACAGGAACAACAAATGTAAATAATCCCGATTACCAAAAATAACTTGATAACAAATGAACAGACGCATACACTGAAAACTGTGATCCCGCGCAGTGAATTTCTTTAAAACGTGAAGATCAGGCGACGTAAGTTTAAGTACGTATGCTTAGTATTTAGGCCTTTCTTATGGATCCGATTTATATCGCACGATAAGTTCTGCATCCGATTTGACTCCGATTTCTGTCGTGCCTCAAAAATATCGGAAGTGGGTGTGAAACAAACTCTTTCAGTGCTGAAAATGGATTCGTGCGTGTTGTATGCCGCTTATCGGTTCGTTTTTAATAGAAGCACGAAGAGAAGATGGGATGTTCACCCTATTAACTGTGCACGATATGTAGACGGTGCTTCAATCCATTATCCCTTCTCCGAATTCCTGTATTTATATTCTTCGAAAGCGGGACCACATAGTTTTCGTCAATGAGCTTTTCTGTATTAAACTTTTCCATATGTACGGACAAAAACAAATTAATAAAACCAAACCACGACGCGAATATCACCGATCACTTGGCACAACTGCCTTGCCTACCCTGGGCAGGAAGAATTGGTAGCACTCTTGTCTGAAAGTCATACGATGCAAAACTCAATGCGCGAGTGCATAAACGGAACCATTACGACCCATGTATCTAGACAATTCGTCCAACTTTTTATCTGATGCGATTCCTAGGACGCGACGATATGTTTTTGATTTCGGAACGATAAATTTATCGTACGACAGTGCATAAAACGGCCCACTAGTTTCTGTTGTTCTACATGGCGTACGTTTTTTATATCGTAGGTTATCGTACGATACAAAACGGATGCATAAAAGCACCTTATTTATGTGATACAATTAATAAATGCCATGCAGCTTAATTGCCGAAGGCTATAGCCTGACAACTTTGAAAAAAGCCGTCACCGATTTCAATACGCGCAGGGTGAAGAAGTACGTCTCTTCCCTCTCACAGTTTCTCTGTCTTACTGCCCCGTTCCCTTCCTAATCAAAGATACGCTGTACAGTTCGCATACGGTGTTTAGCGAGTGAATGATCACTTCCACACAGTTGCCTTATGTCACGTGACTTTCTCCTATAAATGTCCCAAGTGTGTCAAAAATGTTTGTTCTGCGCACGGCGTTTTCAAGATTGTGTGTACACCGTTTCCGTTCTTAGCTTAATCCTGATGTAAACAAACAAACAGGGCTGGCACATTTGAAACGCTATTTGCTACTTGAATTAGAGGCGTGTCACTCTGACAGAAGCAGTACAGACAGGGTACATTAAATTTGTGTGACAGTGACAGATCGGCAGTGAAATATGGCTTTTTTTTATTAACCGTTTAAATATCGCAACAAACAAAAAAGTAAAGTTTATTTAACACGAAAACAGAAACTGTGATAATTAATTACCAGTGTACTGAATACTATCAGTTACTGTCAGAGATTCGATGCCTTCCATATCTGTGTCTGAACTTGTACCATCACTTGAGTCAGCGTTATTATTGATAAGACTGACCATTGTCCACAACGAAGTCGGTAACGTGGGCCAGTTGCCATAGCTTATCATCTTCCTTGATTATATGTTGCATACAATGATACAATGACACCACTTGTCCTCCGTTGTTTCATTTACCCCCTCCTCAATAAATTGTTTTATATCAAGCAGCTAATGATGTGTTGTGACGGGCAACATATCCTTTCAATTGGCTTCATATTAATTCAATAGGATTCAGAATACAGTCATAAGGAGGAAGTCTTAACACGACGTGCCCCGATTTAAATGGTAAGATAACTCTCACATGACTATACAGACATTCTGCACATGCGTGTAATACATTACTGTGTGAACACTGTCAACGCTCCTGACCTATAGAGTTTCAGATTTGCCACGTGGGTTTGTTTCCATCAGGATTAAATTAAGAACGGAAAAAGAGTATACCTATACCACAAGAATTGTTGACTTATGTGACTTGTACAAAAGTATTTAAAAGAACTTCTTATTGTTTTACCGTCTCTCTGGTGTCGATTTAACAATACAATCGATTGCTATTTACGTGCAACTTCCACGTAGATAGGCTGGCGTATCTTCCACGCTTTAGCCGGGCATGTTTGGCTTTTTACAGATTAGTCCGGCTACATATAAGCATTGTTCGGACTGTCCGGATTTTGTTAGGCTTTTTGTCGGACAAATGTGCACGTAGTAGCCTATTATAATAAAAGTATAGCACATTTTTATGCCTGAAAAACGTACTAGACATGAAAAAAGTGTACGTACTAGATTTTTATTTCCTTTCCTTTCCGTACGTTTAGACCTTCTATGATATTACCGTTAATCTCTGCATTATCGTTAATCTCCGCAAACTGCTACCGTCAAATCAAAGAGGCAGCCGTAAACTACTCGTGAATAAAGAGCCTAGCAGTGGCCATGGTTACAATTTATAAGAAAATGTAAAACATCTTATTGGGCTACGTTTATCTCTACGTCGGCGTTGTATTTCTGATCCCTTTAAACTGTTTAAGTGTTTCGTTAAAAAAAAATTAATTTATTTAATAATAAAAGAATGGAGTCAAGTCCACGTCCCCGTCATGTCCCCTGGGACCTTCTGTAGCCATACTGTAGCTACAGATGCTAACGGACCTATGTGAATCGGTGGAATGGTAGAAGAGATCTCAATGATCCAACAGCAGGACGTGCGGAAGAGTCTTGGAGGAGACCTCTTCAAAAACCTGGGTTCATCTGGCTCCAGATGATAGCACCCAGTAAGGGTCTCTGTCTAGGGTTACAGGAGAAACCCGGTCAAAGGTCTCAAAGGCGGATGAGGCATCTCAGTTCCCAACGGCAGAGAGAGCGGAAGAACCTAGTGGAGTAAACGACGAAAATCATTTCGGACTAACAATCCAATGTTATCTCGGAATTTAATTCCTACTTTTGCACACTATAGTATTTCAAAAAAATAATATACACGCAGAAGAAGCAATTGAAAGAGAAGTTTTTCGGGCAACAGTGTTAAAAATGGAAGGAGTCCAGGGTAGGAGAGACAAAAACGCAGGTTCAAAGTGGACTGAAGACAGGAAGAAGAAACACAGTGAAAAGTAGAAAGAATATTGGAGAAAAAGAAAAGAACAAAGAATAAAGAATTGAAATTGGCATGTGGTCCTTAGATGGCTGATAAAAAAAAGGAGTTACTTCGATTTCCTTATAATGATGATTACAGAGCTTTTCTTTCTTTTCAATTCATATCTCTTATTATGTTGATATATGTAATGATAATAAACTATCTTATGTATGAAACAACAAGCTGATGCCGTTTTATTTTTAAAAAATGTAGTAGGCCCAGAGATACGCAAGCACCTAATATCGGAGGAACATAATAAATGTTGCTTTTTAATGTAAAAAACTGCTGTCCGACTTTCCGGGTAAAATGTCCGGCTAAATTAACAGCTGTTTTATGCTTTTCTGATTTTTGATCTGGCAACTAGAGGTGGGCAGGTATACCTATAACAGGTATTTTGGAACGAATATTTTCTTGGAACGGTTATAACAGTGACTGAAAAATTGAAATACCTGTTCCGATTCAACGGTAACTGAAAAGCCGAAATACCAGGTTCCGATTACTCGCGGCCTCGCAGTTCCGAGTCGTGGGAGCCCCAACGAATAAACAAGTAAACGAGTAGATGAGTACAAAGCCACTTTTTGGTGCTGAATACTTGATCCTGCGCATGTGCCGATTGCCATACAAGTACGAAACGAAGCAAAACAGCGAGGTTCACAATATCTCTATGCCAAAGAGACGAAGCTGTTTTTAATAAATTAAAAAAATGCATACTGATGTTACACTTATTCTCGTGTGTTATCCAGATATATAATGCAGATTATAATAACAAATTATATATTATACTAGTCACCAACTTGGTAAATTTCGAAAAAGCGAATTACATTGTGTTATAACCTACAGGGTGGCTGATAGGCCATATATTACTTTTTGTTAATGTGATTTTGGAGATGATTTCACTGCACATCTCACGTAAATTTTTTTGACATTCTTTGTTGTGCTATTACGTGCGCTCTAAATTTCACTGGCTGAGTTTCGCAACTGATTTATCTAACGAAAATGGAATCAACAATTTAATATTAAGTCTATGTCAATTTGTTTACTCCTAGTGAAAACTTAAATTAGTATTCCCAAAGTGAGATAGGCCTGTAAATTCTCTTGTTTCTTAATTTCTTTTAAATAGTAACAGTTTAATAAAGTCACACTGAAAAGTAACACTGTTAATACTTTTAGCTTCAATTTATTGCTTATACCAAATTATATAATACAGGTATATGTATAATAGGTATCTAATAACAGGTATTTGTACGTGTTATTTAATGGAACGGTTTACTTCGTACCTGTTATTTTGAAATACTAGTTTAGCACAGCTCTAGTGAGTACAGTCAGTATCTTAACTTAGTTACGTGGTTAACAATTTGCTCTCCCAGCAGTTAAATATGTAACCGCAGTACAATATGATAAGCGACTGCAGTTGGAACTGAAATAACGAACCGTGACGTCATCAACTCTTGTCTACGTCGAAATACATTAAGAACGCGTGTAGGTGCGGATTCCTTTCTTTATGAAACCACGCACGATATGGGGATTCCTTTGAAACTTATAAGAGTTAACGAAGATGGCCATGAGATTCACAAAAGCCAAAATTAAGTATGAGAATATGCTGAGAGAGTCATCAGCATTTAATAAGGGAATTAAGCAAAGTGTTGGGTTATCGGCCATCCTCTTTATTATTGCGCCTAGTTTAAAATACTAGTTTAGCACACCTGTACTGCCAACCCTATACACCTAGACAATGTAATTCGACAACACACACACACACAGAGCGTTTCCTTACTTCACAGACGGAGTTCAGTGACCGTATAATGGATAGTATTGCCCTACATTTGTAGCGCTATAAACAGATCAGGTATCGCGCGCCATTGCAGTAATTCCAGTCGTAGAAGCATCCACCTATACCATGTACAAAATAATTTATCTTTCTTTGTACCAATGAATTCACTTACCGTCTGATATACTGGCCATTCGGTAATGTTCACGGTCATAAACTTATCAATGGGAACGACGTCATAGTAGTAGCTTCTATTAATGGTCATGTGCTGGTATCTCATCTCATTGAGAAGGGAGCACAGGTTTCCGCGTATTTTATTCATTCAGACCAAAGTGCCCTCGTATTGGAAATCGTTGTAAGCGAACACAGCACAGATCACGGTTTCGTAACTTACAGTAAACAAGATTTTTGTGTGTCTAAATCACTCAATAAACCCTTAACAAAGTAAGTTAAAAAAAAAAAACTTCAATACTGTACATGCTCTGCAACTCTATGCTACACGATCTTGTGGTGTCTTAATTTTATACCTTTATAGCTTTAGCTTTACTACTTTTACTGCTATTTATTACAGCGTTTGTTCTTTTTGTAGTATTATGTGTAATTCATGTCCTTGCATTACTTACCTTGTTCAGTTTTATCTCTCTCTCGCCCGTGTTTCTTGCAGTAGATTATCACATAATTATTTCTGCAAGTATATTTTTCTTCTTTTTATTGCTATATACATGAAATATATAGGCTATATATATATATATATATATATATATATATATATATATATATATATACAAATTTGCTCATTATCTATTATGAGCCAAAATTACAGTTATCCATGATGAAAATGCAATTATAATAAGAACATGTTAGAAGACTAATGACTTAGATTTTGTAACTTAAACTGAAGTGCCGTGTTAATCTAAAAGAAAGTTTTGCTATATCAAGCACATACCCTAATCTGGCGTAATGCGATACACGCGCCCTCGACCGCCTATAAAATCACATTTGGTGTGTTCAATAGTAAAGCAATAAGACATACAGGACGGGTACAAAAACAAAATTAATTTTTTTGTTGCAGGTGTACTGAAATCCAACAACTGCTTGCTTGATTCTGGATATTACATTCTTACCGTTGTGTCAGGTTAAGACGAAGAAATGCGTGTTGAATTACGAATGTCCCCTGTTACGCCACAATCACATTCGTATTTATGATTAACTGTTAGTAAATGTATTGTGCTCGCTACAATGTACATATACTGTATATACAGCACTTACACGGTCTGGCGCATACAGTTGCGTCGACGTATGAGTGTGCGTAAACGTCACGCATCGTTTCTGTACACAATGGACAATACTACGCCAACGAGAAGAATATGAAATTTAGAGTCCGCTTAAGGTAATTTCACACTGCAAGTCCAGCCATACCATGGACATCCAGAACGTCCAATCCGTCCACTGGATGGATGGACGTGCGGTGTGAAATGACTAGGCATTAACAACTTTTTTATTGGAATTTACACAAAACGCTTAAAAAAAAGTCATTTTTCATCAACACCATTTTCAGATTCGTTTTCTTCGAAATTAATAATATATAAAAACACGCTGAAATGCGCATGCAGGATATGTGTTGCAATAGGTGGATTTTGCATACCTATACAGTATTAATGTAACTGTTAGCATATGATAGCATGTTGCAGTGAGAATTTGTTTAAGTAAAGACTGCATGTTGAGACATTGTATAGAAGACAATAACATACGTGTCAAATTTGTTAATTTAAGTCAATTTTTGACAGTAAAAAAAAGTAATTAGTATTGTGAAGTAGTGGGAATATATGGGTAGGCATACGGCGAGTGCACGTGTGCGGGTATGTATAACTATGTTACGGAATAATAATAAAAAAAAAAACAGATTAAATTAAATAACTTAGATAAAAATAAAATTTATGACATGAGACTTACACCAGAATATGCATAAAATAAAAGACCAATCGAAAACAATGAGAAAAAGAAGACTATTATTTTTTGGACATTATATAGAATGGACGACAATAGGTTAACAAAGCATATCTTCAAATATCTGTGGGGGAAGAAGTCAACATCAAGTTGGATTAAAGAAGTCCAAAAGGACTTAGAAAAAAAATAATATAAACGCAGAAGAAATTTTGAAAGAGAAGTTTTTCGGGCAAAGTGTTAAAAATGGAAGGAGTCCAGGGTAGGAGAGAGAAAAGCGCAGATTCAGTGGATTCAAGACAGGAAGAAGAGACATAGTGAAAAGATACAAGAATATTGGAGAAAAAGAAAAGAACAAAGAATAAAGAACTGAAATTGGCGTGTAGTCCTTAGATGGCCGATACCAAAAAAGACCAATCGAGTGGTAATATTTGTTAAAAAAATAAAGAACTAAATATATGAGTTTTTTATAAAAAAGTTTTATGACCCCAAAGAAAAGTAATAAAATTAGACAGGTTTTATTTTGCAAGTTTAACTATGTCCGTTTTTTGCAGGAAGAACGTTACCGTTACTGAAGCTGTAAGGGTGAGGGAATATTTCAGCCGATGAAATTGGCCAAAATCTTAGCTGAATTTGATCTTCATAGGATATAATCCGGTCTCGCTCTGAACTCGAAAACGCGTGGTCGATGCTACTTGTTTAGACGTTAGGTCTACAAAAAAAACGACGAATTCAAGTCAGAAAGTTCGCGAGTAAATTAACATCGAGTGCTATTACGGTCGAGAACAAGACTGTCCGCATAGGTATTGAAAGAACACTTCAAGTTAGCTGGAATAGTATGTACTTTTATACACAGTATAATATAAGTCACTATTAAATATTAATTCACCACAGTTTGTAGAAGTACCCAACCCGAGAACGACACTGAACGCCAGAGAGCAGGAGGAGATCCCGACGGTATCCAAAAGTAAGACGGTAGCCGCTTATCAGGACAACATCGACATCGCACCGTCCACCGTAAAAGGGAAGTGAAATTATTTATATAAACTCTATTAAAAACAGTCATAAACTTACAGTCAAAAAGAACTTTTATAAAGTAAAATTTTATGTAATTAGAATATAGCAGAAAATTATTTGTAGTTTGTAAAGAATAGGTCAACAGAAACAGTTAATTAACTTTATTTGTTATCAGAAAGGGTTAATTAATTTTATTTGTTATCAGAAACAATAGTAAAGTATTAGTGCAATTTAAAAAAAAAGCGAATCTTTAATAAAACCGAAACATTCCAGTATCTGAGTACTGAGTGCTATGCGATCTTTGTACATCGCAATATATAAATATATTACAATATAACTTTTCGCTGTAAATTTGTGACAGGAGTAATCGTAATAATAATAATAACAAAATGTAATAAGGTTTAAAATTATTTTAAAATTTATTAATCAAAAATTTCTTATTTGGTTGCGATTTAAAAATAGACTATCATTATTATTCGCTTGTGTGTAGCCGTAGCACACCCTAATTATTAACATATAAGTGATAATCTCGTATTACACAGACATAATATACAATCTTATACTATAATAAACATTTGTAATTATCTAATATTTCTCTCAGCTCTGCTCATTACTGTGATAATGATTAGATTATCTAATCTCTTTCTAATAATCTAATTTCTTTTTATTATACTGCATATGAATTGCTTTGTTTTCTAATAAAAATGTACTATTTACTTTTATATTAATTTAAATATCATTGACTAAGTTATTGATTTAAAATTAGAGTTTCATACTTTTAAACATTACTCTAATTACTATACAAATAAATATTTACATTTTCAAAATTTGTTAATTCATCTTTAAATTAGATTGTCTTTCTTTTTACATCGTTAATTATATTGTCTTTATGTGAGTCTTTCTTTTACAAATACATGGTTGTTTTCACCTTATTGTCGTGGTAAATCGGCAGCGTGTCCTCTTCGGTCCTAGGTCCTCGATCCTGGATCCTCCTCTGTAGTCGTGTAGTCCTGGAGTCATTGATCCTCGTCCTTCGGATCCTATCCTCGTCCGTCGCCTCGTCCCGTACGCTGGATTCTATTACATGTACTTGGCTGCTCCCTCGTCTCCTGCCATGGCCTCAGGTTGCAGGTGTTCTCACGAAAGTGATGAGTAGTCGTGAAGAACCTCCGGCTGCTAATGTGGTTGATCGAGAAAAAGTTGTTGTCTCTGGGCAGAGCCTCCGGCTGCCACGGTAGTTGTACGACAAAGAGTATTAAGTTAGCGCGTCTCGTGTATTTATACCCTAGGGCGCAAAAATCATGTTTCGACAATATTCTGCATGTCAGAGTCTGTCGTTGGCGTCCCTTTTTAAACATGATTCTTTTCACACTTAATTCGCTTGTCTTCGCGATATGCAAAGTCTTTTGCACATTACCCGATATTCATCTTGTCGGTAATTTTTACGTGTTCACTGTGTATAAACAGTTTCTCCCTATCTTAATTAATATAAGTTTTATTTATATTTATTTTCACTATAATCGCACTTTTTATTCTTTTCACATTATTTTTTATACACATGTGAGTCTTTATTTTATATACACTATGGCATATTTGGTTTTGTGATATTATGCACACATTCTTTACAATTTAAACAATTTCATTTAATTAATAGCGTTCATTAAGGGTGACGCTTTGCAGGAATCGACAAGTCTCACACACACACGTAAAATACATGTGTACACACAGACACAGCTGCGTGGCGTGATAAACCTGTCCCAACATGAATTTTGGTTGTTCCTTTTACAGTTCAGATGGAAAGCTGAATTATTATTGCTAACAATATGAATTGTTTATTTACTTTAATTAATTATTTTAATTACTTTGTGCAATGCACAGCACCCTATACATTTGTACGGTTGCATTATATATATGATTAAATGGACTACTGGCAGACAGCTGTATAATATTATCATTTTATCTGGACAATACTTACGACAGTTGAAGCAGTCAATACGATAACATGGATGTAATTGTGTTTTCTTCACTTAAACTGAATCGGACTTACCTGAAACAAACAAAACACAAAAATATTACTTTAATGTACAAAAAAGTTTATAAGATTAGTCACAAGAACTATCCCGTCAAAAATTAAAAGTAAATTATTCTAGCGCACTGTTAAATAAGTCCAGATGGCGCACACTATTCTACAGGTACGTAGACAAAACGTTTGGGGTAGTATATCAAGTCAGCGCGATCCGATCGTTCCCAACATGGAGTAACAAGTAATCACACAATCGGTATCATTAAGATTTTTTCTGCTGTCTGTTCGGTTTTTATTTTATAACAAAAATTATCTCCCATTTGACCAAGTGTCAGTTGTTATCCCTGACAACAATAAATTACTGAATTGTTCAATATAGTTCAATTAGTTGAATGTAATTCAATTAGTTAAAATAAATAACTATGTAAGTTTTTTAGTTATCTTTGTCTAACTCTCACGATTACGTCAGCGCAAGCTAGACTTACTCTTATGACTTTTGTAGAGAACATTTCTCTAACTGCTTTTCTCAAGCTACTAAAACTGGATTTAAATGTTATTTAGTCACTAATATTTCTGAATCGTCAGCTGTACTAAATTGGTCCTTTTCATGTCGCCTAATTTTGTATTCTAAAATTAGTAAATTAGTACCATGGACACATCTGGGTTGTACGTTATAGGGAACATGTTTTTTTTTTTCAGACAGGGTGGTGAATGAACTATTTCAACATACAGATTTTCATTGTAAAAAAAAGTAACACCGAAAAAAATAGTAATACAAAATTAATAATAATTACGAAGTAACGTGAAAAGGATCTTTAGTCACGTGTACGAAGACTAAAAATGGGCACCGACTTATTTTCAATTCCCTACCGCGTCGTTATTCCGGTCTCTAAATTCACCGTTAACCGCATACTACGTAAACAAAAGGAATCAAGAGTGACAGAAAGTCATGATAGGTGCCGGTGCCACGGACCGACTGATTTAACAATCCGATTTGTAACCTAAACAAACACAAGAAACTCTGCAGACCGAATTTACTGACAGACGATTCGGCGGCGGGGAAAAAGAGAAAAATACGGTAAAAATACGAGAGAGAGAGCTGACTGTTTGGTCAGGTCGAGGGTCACTCGAGCGGGATTCACAAAGCAAACATCATCTCGCCATTCTCTCTCTGCTTCGTGTCGTTACACCCGCGGCCCCAACAAAACTAAAATATTACGTCATTAAAGGTAATCGAATGACATTCGTAAGTTACACCAAACAGTTACTGCGTCGTACAAATAAAATTTATGGAAAACGTCTTCCGATTGCACGGTTTATTCATAACTCCTTAAAAAAAACAACAACTTAAATCAAATGAATGTCATCATTACAGCCGTGACATAAGCTGCTGTAAACCAGGGGCGTATTTACGGGGGGGGGGGACGAACGGGACCGGACCCACCCAGAGAGTTGAAAAGACGAATTTTGTGTTAAACTCTTAATTTTTAGACAGTTTTATTATTTTTTCAGCTGTCTACCATAATATAGTAGTAACTCTTTTTACTTCCGTGTTCCATACGGAAATGGAAGTATGGTGATCGCGAAAAAATCGTGTTCGAGATAAGGGTTGATTCAGATTGTACTACCCTCAAAACATGAAGCACACTGCCGCAAATTCAAACAGAATCAAATAATTGTTTGCATATATGCCTGAATTGTACAGGACTCGAGGCCTATTTATTTTGGTGAAGATTGGTTAAGGGGAAGGGGTAGTTTACCTACAACGTTTTACGTTTAAACAAGAGTAAAGAACTTAATTTTGATAAATAAAGTATCCTGAAAAGAAGGTCATAATAATCCACTGCAGAAAGGTAGATGACATATATATAAATGAAAAGGGTAGTTGAAGGGGGAGGGAAGAATTTTTTATACGTGTACTACGTTACCGGAACAAAGAAGTAGTTTGTTGTTAAAATTCCTTCCCGGGCTGTTTGGGCGTGGTCCAATGTTTTCTGCAAAACCAGACGTTTCGGCAGTGCCATCGACTGCCATCATCAGTGAAAATCGAGTGCGCTAACGTGAGGTGGTATACGTTAGTGACCACAGTACTGTGGTTAAGGCTGAAGAAAGAAGTAATTTCTATGGAAATATTTCATTTCGGAAATGATTTTAAATATAAATCTTAGATCATGGAAGTCATGTAAGTTTCTTCATACCGATATTTTAAACATACAAATAGGTTTATTACACAGCATTAGCGTATACATTAGAAATATGAAATATAGGGAAATCAATTCAGTCAATAAGTATCTTGTAGCCTATAGAGTGTTTCGATAACGCGTATTTTTGTTGTGTTGTTACCGTTTACTTTAATGGCACTGATTTCACCCACTTTAACGATAGTAATATAATGTAAGTACAATTGTATGGCATTTCATTTTGTTTATTGTTTCTTTTTTTTTTACAGAAATTCAAACTTCCCCCCGATTCCAATTAGTTCGTATAATCAACGCTTTACTGTACATAACAAGTTGTATTTTGTCCTTCCCTTAAACAATATATAGGCCTAACGGTTGAGTCTTGTATCCACTTTGGATGGGCGCTGTCACTAGAACCTAATGATGATATCGGATCCCCGCCCCATTGTGAATAATGTGTAATTATTTTTTACAATGCTTACACTTAATCGAGTTCTGCCTTCTTTATATAAATCACAAACGTAAAATGAGTCCAGCCGTTATTCACCATTGGGAAGGGTAATTTCTGATCTGTCACCAGATTCTAACGGTCCAATGGATTCAGGATACAGTGGTCGAAAGTAATGCGATAATTGTTTCTGATTGCGTACACTCGACACGAGCGGGCAGTCCATTCTGACGGATGAATGCTGCTTACGTCAGTTTTTCACGTGAACATAATTTAAGAAGTAATGATGATACAATACCTTATCTCGGAGAATAATTTTAAGATAAAGAGTTTTCTCCTGCACACACACACACGCGCGCGCGCACGCATGTATATGTGTATGTATGTATAACTCGTGTGTGTGAAGTTGGGAGGCCATATTGAAGGGGAGGTACTTCCTTGCAATATACTTTGTCTGTGATAGTGTAGTCATGTAGTTACATGGGTATTGTACTCAAATAAAGGTCTTAGCCATTTCTACCTGAGGAGGTTTTTCACAGTCTTTTTCATTACCGACTTTATAATTTCTCACCATCCTTCCATGAAGGGCTCTGAATACTCCTTCATCACTGTGTCCTAATTATTCCCTGCCTATCACCATTCAGCATGCTACATAGATGTGTGTGTGTGTGTGTGTGTGTGTGTGTGCGCGCGCGCGCGCGCGCGCGCGTGCGAGAGAGAGAGAGAGAGAGAGAGAGTATTCGTTCTCTCTTATTCGTTTAATACTTAGTTTTTACTTACCACCAAACTGTTAAAACAGCCCGACCTGCGAAAAACCTCAAGCTGTTCTAATGATCCGGCATAATTAACATTTCAGTCGGAGAAGGCATGAAGTTGTCACTAGTTGATAAAATGGGCAATGTCTGTGAAATTGACGACAACATTACATATTTTTTAAACACAACATGGAACCTAAACATTCAAATCGTATTTCAATCTTTAAGGTATTGCTATAATGAAAAGTGTCGTACTACTGATGAACTTAGTTTGATTGCAAAGTATTACGTAATCTCTTTATGTTATCCCTTTCATTGAGTAATAAAAAATAGTTACTTTGTCAATTTGGCGGAGCGTAATGTATTCCCTGGTCCCGCCTCGAGTTTTCGCACAATAAACGCACGCGCGTCCCCACATATCTGACGTAGAAGAGTTATGTCTACAAAGGTATCTGTCGTAAAAGAATCCATCTCAGATAAAATATATGAATACAGGAGTCTGTAACAATTGTAACACATCCAGTCCCAACTGTAAAAGAGTCAACTGCAATCATAAAAGAGCAAATTAAAAGCGAAGTCGAGCATTTGTAACTACGCAAATGAGGCCGACACGCCATTATTCTGGAACTTCTGAGGGGCATACGGTCTAAGGTCAGCTTGGTAGTTAGTTATCAGCGCTCGAACAGTCTGGAGTGCACGGTTCTGACCATCGATGTATACTATGGATCGCGTGCTGCATTCACTGAATTCGGTCCGACCGCTGCACCAGTGGTGGGCAAGAACACTGCGTATGTTATATGCTGTACCTGTACAAGGTTTCAGTTTTCTGCTTTGTTATACCTGTTGTTGCTTTAGCGGAGCATATTTTGCGTTAAATTGTATAGCTATGTCATATTTTAACATAATTAATGACTCCAAAGTGGGAAGTTCTTTTCCAAAATAAACATATTTGTTTCACTGTAAGATTTCAGTATTCAGACACATTATTTCAGTTTATCGCTAAGTTTTGTTACGTTCATAAATACTTATTTATGAACATTTAATGTTGAAGCCAGACGAATAAAGATTAAAAATAAGGGAAACAAAGAATAAAAGAAGTGAGCCGTAAACTTTAAAATGTTTATTGCGTAATAGAAGCTTGCGTATACGCTCGCCATGGTCGTTAAAGTGTTCAGTTAGCAATGCTAATTTACATTAAAATTTGTTATATTATTTAATTAGCTATTAATTGTATAAAAATTGTTTACATTAAACATTACTAAATAATACAAATTTATTTAACTTTTGGCGGACACCAAGCTTAGAGAAGGTAGCTGCAGCGGTTCTTTCCTTATCAATATCATAGCTCAAGATTTTATAAAATAAAGTCCCTATTAATTTGATAAGTTTCATTTAATGGGTGTCTTCAGAAAAATCATTGTTTGAAATATGTTTTCTAAACACTGTGCCGGTAAAGTTTTTGCAAACTGATATAATAATCTTTTTTTTTTAGTATTAAGTTTTATGTCAGATATAATCAATAAATTATACATATATTTTACAATCTTTAAAACGTCTGATGACGCTCTAATTAATTTTCCGCTTGACACAAAGTCAGTAAAATGAGTGTACACGTTCAAGTTATTGTCATCTGTTATCATTAAAGGAATAATTCATTTTTTCACGCTTCACACCTTAACTTCGAAATAATTTTTTTACAATAAAGCCACACAGATAATACAGAATAATCCTTATAGTATAAGCTAACGTTTTTAACCATATTCATAATTCCCTTAGTTTTTAATTTCTTCAATATCCTTTTCATTGAAATCTTTCTCTACTTCTGAAAAACTCATTATTGAAGTTTGGTTAATGAAATCAAAATCTAAACAATTACTTTTGTTAGATCTTCATAAGCAAAAATTATGAAGTGTAACAGTACAACTGTCTCAAATCAGTAAGGTGTCAAATTAAGTGCATTACATGTTTAGTACATGTGTTCATTTAGCCCCCGATGGTGGGGGAAGCTGTACGTTTTCTGCCGTTCACTTTGCCTGTCAGCACGCGATCCATACAGTATACATCTACGGTCTTGATACTCGGCTAACCGAGTAACGTGTAGCCTGACCTTCTCGAAAAGTCGAGAGCGTTACGTAATCTATTAGCAGTACATACCATCCAGACCTGTAGACATTCGTCCGCGTAAAACCTCATGTTTCTATACACTACGAGACTTCGAGAAGTTCCAAATGTGTCACACGTAACGCGCTATTTATAATACATTTTTATGTTTCGCATTATTATTTTAGATCATGTCAGGTAATGAACACCACCTTGATGTACTAGTTGTTCGTTTCGTTTTCTTTGTTATAAGAATACCTGTTATCAGGTCAGAAAAATAAACGATACAGAGGAATGAAAGTAAGCAGGATAAACCTTTCCACTGTGAGAAACGACCAGGATCCTGCGCTAAAAGAAACAAAAATAATAATAAATTCGTCGCGGCGACGTGGTAATCGAGACCGCGGATGTTCCGTTGCGGCAGAAAATCCCGGCTGTATATAAACCGGGCTTACCGCCTTTCCTTTAACTGTTGAAAAGTACAGTACTTGTTAACAAACGCCTAAACAAACTTGGCGCTGGTAACGACAAGGTTTAAAAAGGGGTCGAATAAAGAAAGGGTTGGCAGGCCCTAATTTTTGCAACACCGATAATACCAGCTCCTGCGTTTACTAAATTACATACACGATAAATTGTAGGCCTAATTCATCTCGGATATGTTCCGGCTCAGTGTCTGAACTGATAACGCACGGAGGCATCTCTGTATCTCAACAAGTGACACATTTAACAGAATTTATTTCTATAATTAAACGTATATTTAATTAATAAAGTTGTGTTAGTGGTTATAATCACAAACAGAATTAACACTGTTGGACACCACTATAGAAAAATTATTCCGATTACCGCTTTCAAGCGCGTTGGGCTGCATTTTACGACTTGGGTTGAGGTTTTAATAACCTACAAATGCTTGTAAATAGCCTACAAATTCTTATAAAGTTCAGTGAAATAACGTCTATTTCAAAAATTGATTAAACATTTTAACGAAAATACTGCACTTATTTCTGAAATAGTAAATATTAATTTCTTGAATTTTGTTGTCCATCTCCCGAAAGGGTTAATTTAAATTCGTTTTTCTCGTGTACATCCTTAGACTTGCCTTCAAAACGTCTCATTTTACTTATGTGAATTATTGATCTGTTCCCGTTAAGCAGTATCTAACGTTCACAGCCAGACAACAGTGTGCCTTGTAAATTTCACCTTGATGTTTCTCAACTCTGTAAATCATCATCATCATCACCTTCACGACACGGCATCTTCCGCCTTCAAAGATCCTCCAGGCATCTCTTCCTGGGTCCTACCCGCACACCTGCCTCCTATAGGTTTGTATTTCCAGACTCGTTTGGCCTGTCTGGAATCTGACATTCTTTTGTAAGCGTTCTTTCCACCGTTTTTTCGTAATCTTTTAATTTTTTATTCAAATTAAACATTTGTGCTTCCTCTCTTATGGCCTCATTATTTATACCATCAATTTTATAACACCTATTACCTCCTCTTAAGGATCGTGTCGAGGTACCAATTTCTCCGGGTAGACGTTACCTTCGTTTAATTATAAACAGAATTAACACTGTTGCACACCACTATAGAAAAATTATTCCGATTAGCGCTTTGAAATTTCACAGCTCATCATCACGTCGATATTTCAGATCTGATGATGAGCTACTAGATGCGTTTCGTTCCCGTTTTCACGACACTATTATGATATTTACAATGCAGTTTTGTGCACTGTAACGATCGATGAAAACCACATAGATTTGCCAAAAATCCAGATTTGACATTAATAGAAACAACGTCCACTAAACAAAACGGACGTTTAAACTGAAAGTTTACATGCGGCGGGCTGACGCGGCTCTAAACTTCACTGTCCGAGACTTGTGGTCTCTAGTTGGTTGTTCTGCGGTAAGATAACACACTGCTACCAACTTGCTTTCGGAAAAAGCAGCCACCACAACTCCGGGCATCACAACAGGTATAATGTTCAAGTTATAACGATGACCACCACCAAACTTTCTACTAAACAGCTTAATTAATGAAACCATCAAGCTACCTCCGTCTTCCTTTACCGTCATTTAAAAGCCGCCGGTAAGTTCTTCTCTACTAGGAAGCATTTTTTCCTACAGACCGTATAAGTAAATATCACTGACGCACGTACGTAAGCCAAGGAAAATCCATAAACACGTAGAATATAAAATATTCTTTATAAAGCGTGGAAAGCATTCTGTCAATAATTCATTTATAGCCTGACGTTCATAGCTCTCACGGCTTCCAGTCGCGCCAAATTTTCATACAGGCTGTCGCTATAAATCTACTGCAACGTGGTTTTTTCGATGACTTACAAGTCTTTCCTAAACAATTTGCTACATTATCATTTGTTTGATATAATTAACAGTAATTGTAACAGCATTAACGGCAATACCTTCATGTCATCCGTTAATAATAATGGAGTTGTCTTGGAGTTGGTCACGTCCAGCACTTGCAGCCCTACTCGTTACTGGGAATAGACAGACACATTCCAAGGCTGAGGCTTACCCGATGCTGGGATTGCAAACAGCGACTATCATCAAGATAGATATCACGGTGCTGTTAACACCCAGTTAGTACCTGGTTTGCCGTCTCGGCCGGGCTGAAACTCGGAGCACGGGAAACCGCAAGGTGAGCAATTGTGGGAGCCATCCGCCCTCTGTGGCAACCCTTCGTGACGGACGACTCGCCCCCGGGCAGTCGAGCCTATCGACCACACCAGTGCGTCTCTAAGCTCCTGTAGGCGTCTGGCTGGAGCAATCCATTCCATAGATATCCCCACGGTATACATGCCATATCGTGTATTCGTCGACCGCACACTAAGACCTCGTGCCGAGCGAACGACCGAACTGCACTGCAAGAAACTGGCGTTCATCGGGCCCCGGCACAACGCACAAAGACCAGGGCGCGAGACGCCCCGTCCATCTTCTGTCTGTCTGCCTATTTACAGGGAATGCTGGACACCGCAAAACTGTAACTGTCACCGAGGACAGTTTGACTTACCTTTCCAGGGAGACAGCCCTGTGTAAACAATCTCCAGCTGCAGACATCGTTCTAAATCGTTGTGGTGAGTACGCATTACCTCCTCATCGCATGATCCTGGAATCCTGAGTGGGGTTAGAACCCGACCTTCCATATAGTCTCCTTACGTAACCAATCACAGAGATTAGGATCAGTTTTATAGAATATGGATTTCGAAAGGGGCCATAACGAGTATGTCCTCATTATTAAGATTCCGCTGTACTTAAATGGGTTCTTTTTGTACCTTTGAAGTAGTTTGAGAGTTGGGTAGGGTAATAGTTGGTTACTTAAGCTGTTCTGCATAGAAGAAAGATAGTGAGACCAGTACTACGCTTTAACTGACCATTATTATCCCAGAATGTTGTCCCAGGCTGAGTCGATTCATGGGCTGAAATCCTCACCTTCATTTTATGGTCGCCCTGGAATTGATCCCGGGACGTCTAGATTAGGAATCACGCCTATACCCACTTGTCTACTAAGTCTCTTAAGATATTAAATTTCTCGCACACGTATAAATAGTAAATCAATCCTAACATTTCCTTACACCAACCTAAAGTTATTGTTTTATAAGATAAGTGCCTGTGAAGTAGGCCTAGAACATGGTTAATAACAAAACGGTTGAACGAGATTTTATTTTGCGTAATTGGGTTGCGTCACAAGTTGCGAGACGATAACCAAATACATAAGTTCCAGATGACGTGTCAACACAACAGTAGCTAGTAAAGCACCACGGTACTACAGAAATGAAGTTTCATAACTTGTATATACGCGTAGTAGATGTTTGTGAAGAGTGCACAAAGAGAGTTGTGAAGGAGCGAAGACATCGAAGTATGCATGTCATAAACGACACGGCGGGGGAGGAGTGTCTTCCGGTTGACTACATAAAGTGATGTGACTCAGTGTCGCCTGTCGTCTAATTTTCTAATCCGGCAATGACCCCCGGCTACGTAAGCTCATAGTCAACACGTACGTGTTGCCCGTGATTACCTACGCCTGTCCTGTTTGGGGATACCTGGCTCGTGGTCATAGAACAACGCTCCAGCGCGTACTCGACCGGGGACTGAAGCTCGCGTGCAAAGTCCCCCGGAGGTATTCTTCTCGTCTTTTGAGGAGAGGACTCGGTGTCCGCTCCCTTGATGACACCGTGAGACGCCTGGCGCGTAGATTCTA